>OY720680.1:43170962-43725526 GCA_963170755.1 Amphimallon solstitiale | reverse complement strand
ATATGGGACCCTTAAGGGTCCTATATAATGGGATGTCCGAGTACTTATTACACATAGGGAATATACAGCACGTGTCAATTTTCATTAGCCATAGGCGATTAATTCATGCAATACGTGACAACATGGCACCCCCTACTTTTCTCTTCAATGCGAGCGCGACCGCTGCAAGCTCAAGTTAGCAGTAGCTGTTGGACTATTGACTTGGATGTTTGTACTGCGCTTAGAAATAATATTTACGCCTTGCAAGGATTTTTCTTTCTCCTTTCAGTAAATGCAGAGAATTATTAAGCATGACACAAACAAAAGCGTAATTCTAATAAAATTAAAAATAAGGTAATTAAAAAAGGATTCTGAAAATAATAATAAACAAGTAGATCGCGCCGGCCATTTGATGATGACGGATTTTATTGCAGACTATATCTCGGAACGTGTTCGCAGCTGAACATTTAATGTAGAAGTGGCAAGATCGGTGAAAGTCGCTGTGATGTCGATTGTTGCCGGGAGACACACGTTGCCACGTATTATTTGTATACGTATAAATCGCATGTAAAGATTGAATCCCTATAGCTAATGAAAATAGACACATACGGTATAATAAATATTTGAAATAATAACTCAATATCTAAGCGAATAAAAATTAATTTATGACCAAATATTTTTTATTTATTTTATTTTACCAGAATAACAATTCATTGTAATATGGGTTGCCTAATTTGAATTTATTTTATATTCATTTAAGGTGGCCATCTCGCCCATCTCAATTACATTGCAAACATGCTGCTAACATTTCGCACCAGAATCCGTTAATAAGCAACAAAATGATATTAAAAAAATACTGGCATAATCTGCAAACTTATCTCTAGGGGACTGGGTAGTTTTAATAACTGAAATTTGTTCGATTAATGTGGAAAAAATTGTTAAAGAACAGGAAGTTTTTGTATCAAAAATCTGCTACTTTATTTCGTAATTACTTCGAATATATAAATAATTGCAAGATATTAGGTAGGTTAGCCCCTGGAGAAATACATTCTCTTTCTTTTGATGCTTGATATAAAGCAATTAAGCGTATTTTATAGCTGTCTTGTGCTTTTAATTGTTTTTACCCAACATTCCAATTAAACAAGCCATATTTTAAGAGAAAAGTAGATTCCATATATCATAATCAGGGTGATGGGTGCAGTAATTCTTAAACAGAGGGCGCTGCCAACAATAATATTAGTTTTTAAAATTATTCGGGGCGCTCTCTAGTTGAATGTAGCAAAACTTGAATGCAAATAAAGGGTCGACGTACGTCTTATATGGCTTTCTCAGTCATATAATTACATTATAGGTATATGTCTTTCTGTCTGCCATTAAAAGAGTAACCCCTAAAAAAAATCACATATTTACAAATAAAATGAAATTGTAATGATATGATACTATGTGTTGAATTCAAACAACCGCGTCAACAATAAACAGGGGGATAAAAAAATATTGCACTAGCAAGATCCTGATTATTAATCTTTGAGCTGTTCTCATCTAATATCCATTGATAAACTGCGGTCCTCACATTTTGCTACTCACTTCTTTCCAAATCCCTGTCTATAAAGTATTTCTTGGATTTACTACTTTACTAAATTCTAATCCAATCTACTATAAAATTTCCTCTAATGAAATTCCTTCTAATTTATTCTCATGTGATATAACTTATTCATTAAAAAATATGTCTCTTATTTTCATTTAAATTATGCCGTGCTCTTTTTTTTTTATTGCAAGACATATTTACACACGAATACATAGTAAAACGTAATATACAACAGTATAATTTATGTACATTTGATATATCTGTGCCACGGTTTTATAAATTTACATATTTACTACCGAATAAAACATTTAAACGACACGCTATTTAATGAAGTCTCCCGTAACATAATAGCACAAGTTCCCCTAATATTTCAGGTCGTTTTTAATTTCAAACGGGGATGTAAACATATATTTTTATAGCTGTATTGCATTTTTTTTTATTATCAAAGCGACAGTCTTCGTTATGAAGAAAAGAAAATTCTCCCGAACATACTGACGCAAGAAAATACAGACTTTGTCGTCTCGTAGTCAAAGCAACTGTTGCATGCATAAAAAGATGCCCCGGTATTTCGAACAGGTAAACAAAGGATAGCAGATGTCTTAGTAAATCGAAAAGGTAATGGAAAAGCAGTTTTAGGTTATCTATTATGAAACATTCACACCATTTATTCATTATTTGATTGGAAATAAACAAACGTCTCTTTTAATTCTTCTAAAAAATACTTTTCATAGAAGTGTTAGTTCTTGTGTGTTCTTAAAAACACAAATAAATATATTTACGACAGATATCCACTTAAAAGAAATGTGGAAGTTCTAAAAATAACAAGAGGATGTAATTTTTTTTTATTGTATTGGCAACACTTCTTACATTTTATATTTATATTGCCATATAACATGTATTTACATTCAAATATAACATTGGTATAAATTTTATTCCAACGGAATATACAGTTGTATAATAATTACTAGGGATCTGAAATCAGGTTTAGATGGCGCTAACTTCAGGGACGCATCGAGGGCACCATGAATCCCGACTTGAAATTTTTCACAGGCGAATTGAAATAGGTATAGAGTACTATAGAGAAACAAGTAGGGTAAGTTCGCCTGTAACCGAGCAACCATCCAAGAGTCAGCCACTGATGATTTTTTTCAAGAGTAATAAAAATTCGCGCGAATACTTCACTACACATCTGAAATCTTACGTTTTCATACAGTGGGAATATTAATTTTTCATTCCCATATATAAATATGTTATTCCTGTAATTCTCGCGCAAAATAGAAGTGTTGTGTGCTGGGTAGTAAACTTAGGCAGCCGGGAAAAATAAGTCAATGCTAATTTTGCCATTTGTCGGCCATGAGATTATATGTTTGTTTCAGTGCTATTTTCGGATAAAAATATGAAAATACTCGTTTTCAGAAGAAAGCAAGCCACCAAAAACGTAAATTCTTTTTCATATTCTGGGGGAAGCAGTAAAAAATGATACAAAAATTCGAGAATCTTGTAGAAATTTCAATATTCTAGATCAAGAATTTTGACGTATATTTGTGTATATTATTACTATTGTTATTATTTTATGGATGACATTTAACATTATGACTTGTCCTATGTTCATTTTATGTGATGTTAGGATGAAATAAAGCTATCTATCTATCTATCTATCTATCTAAAAGCTATCTATCTATCTATCTATATTTAAGTGTGAAAAGTGAAAAAAAAGAAGTCGAATGGATAACTAGACGAAGAAAACCTAAATAAAGAAAGATTAAAAAAAATTAAATAAATAACTACAAAAAAATTGGAGGAAGAAAATTTAGGAGAAGAAAATTTAACTGAAGTAAAATTAGAGGAAGAAAATTTGGAAAACGAACAGTTAGGCAGAGAAATAGAGAAATAAAAACTGAAAAAGCGGAAACGAAATTAATCTGAAACCAAAAAGAACATAACATCGAAGAAAAAATTCTAACCAAAATAAAAAGAAACGAAGAACCAAACGTGCAACTAACAGAAGCGAAGCAAAAAAGTGGCGGTTTCTGTGATGAAGAATTGTGCAGTGATGCCAAAGAAAAGGGTGACAAAAATGTTGGATGTGATACTTCCGCTTTTATCCGTTTTAAAATTATACTAAATCAGACCTGAAATACCTCAGAGTTCACATATTCAAACTCATTGTTAATATTAATGACCAAATAACGTCTACCAAAGCCGCTTCAGTACAATCTGCCAATTTTTCCATTAGAATTTTAAGAAAACTCTCTTTACACATCTACAAATATTATCATATTATTTTACCCTAAAAATGCAAAAAATTGTAGATATTTACCAAAAGTTTTCCTTATACTACATTTCGGATAATCAATTCTCATTTTCCGATGTACCGTGAGAATTACTTGCCTTTCAACACAGACTATTTTGATAAGAACTAAATGACCCACAACAGTCACGTTTTTTCCGTGGAAAAACTAGATATAGTTTCTATTGGAACTCGCAGTAACTTCCAAAATATATTATAGTAAAGGTGTAACACACACATTAAATGAAACGGCTGAATGTGTGTAGTCAAGTCGTTTTGGCAACCGACACGGCCAAAGTACGAACTAAAGACGACGATTCAATACCACTACAAATTTCGATCGGCCGGAACAATTTCAGAACAATAAAATTAAATAATTAATTAATATTTCAGGATATATGCTTTCTTCTCATAGTAAAATACTATTACATGATAGCCAGTTACAAATTAAATATTATAAATAAAGTTATTAAATATTATTTTTTCTTCACCTGTATTTTATATAACATTTTGCTATGCTGTTTAGGAGGCAAGCATTGTTGACAAATTTAAAATGTTTAGCTGACAATTATAACAAACGTCAAAGGATAATTATGACAAATGTCAAAAGACGTATGATATATACTTATATATTATTATTTATGACAGTCCTGAAATGACTTTTGTAGGTTATAATACTTGGTAAAATTTTGCAACATATCAAATTTGACGCCATTTTAATTTAGTTGCGCATGTCGGTTGCGAGAGCGACTCAACTATATTAGAGTTTGAGTTCAAAAGAATAGACAAAATAAATGTCAAATCAGCAAATCATATTGCTAGCTTTCTTGCTCTGGATAAATGGCGCCACTTACCTAAGGATAGATATTTTGAGGTTATCGGAGTCAGAAAAATCTCGTTATGTGACGGGCTTCTATCTCGCAGCGATTATGGAGATCCAGTTGGCCTTGGTAAAAGCTACTTCCCTCCTTTGTAGTGTAAATAACTGCTGACAAAACTTGTATCGATATGTAATTATAAAATATGTTTACCATATAGAAGGTTCCAATGAATTTCAAACAGGTTCATACTAACATTCCGTGCTAGTGTTTGTACAACATCGTAAAACATAGACCACGTTTATACAAATATTGTATAAAATAATGTGTTGAATACATAAACGCTGAAGGACCTAAAACGCGGACTAATTAGTTTTTATAGGCACAGGTACTACAACTGATTCTAATTTATTAGGGAGACCATTTTGCGTTTTATGAGGAGATCCTTTCGACTGAGTGAGTTTTTGAATATGGAAATTTTCTTTATGCGACAATAACAACATATAAATTTGCCAAACGGAAGATCTTTTAATAAAAAAAGACGATTGAAATTTACAATTCAAATTAATTGCTCGTCGTTCTTTTATAATGGTAGCAAATAGCATAATGGTATTTATGCAAATATAATAAAAACCAGCATCGCTAATTAAGCGTACTGAAGCTTGTTAAATTTTATCGATTTTGCATAAAAAGGTGTCTATAAGTCTTAGGGCTACTTTTTTGCTCAGTGATATTAGCAGTAGAAGATAAAGAATTTACAAAAATTATCTTATTTTCTTTCAGAGTAACAAAAATGTTAAAACTTATAGGGGAGACCGGAATCTATTCTAACTGATGTGTAACAGCTGTCAAATATAACACTCCAGATTGTGAATCCATCTCTAGCGCAAAATGAAAACTCGTTTCACAGTAAGATGCATTTCTGCAGGCCACTGAAGTAGTAGCAATTCATATTTGTCGTTGACAATACGTGTGTGAATGGAACGAAGAAGTGTGATTTATGAAAGTTATTTGCAGGATTATTAGGCTGAAATCAGAATGCTTTAAACTATAATTCGTTGCTCATAATTTTGATGTTGATCACTCTCACCGCACAACCCCCCCCCCCCCCCCGTAAAAAAATTATGCAGTAGGGGAGAGCGGGGTACAGTGGCCACTTTTTGCAATTTAGTTTTTTATTTCGAAAGACGAGAAAGTTTTCTCGAAACTTACACCATAGGTAAAATTGACACACATTTTGAAATATTACAAAATTTTATTACCTGCGTATTATGAATACTGCACAAGAAGAACACGAATTTACATGATGTTGAAAACCTGGCCACTGTACCCCATACACGGGGTACAGTCGCCACAGTGACGGGTAACAGTGGCCATCACTTTCAAATAAAACAAACCTCAAAAATCTCAACTTTTTGAGAATCGGTGTCGTCTTCAGACGAATCACTTAAAAGACCAACTTCGTCGGACTCTGTTAAATCTGACATATCACATTCACTTTCACTGGTAGACTGATAAAGTTCTTCAAATAATTTCTTTTTCTGTTGTGTCTTATTTTTCGTCCATTTTCTTTTTTTTTAACTCTCCTTTCTTAGTTTTTCCATATGTGCTTCTTTTATTTGGTTTATCACTGGCGAGGTTGTTAAAACTTCAGATTATTTCGTTTTTCGTCCACCTTTCTTCGTAACATTTCCAGATATTTGAACTTTTGGGTATAGTCTCGCCACTTCCGGTGATAGAAAGGAAAAAGGTAGATCACTCTATATTGGAGGAGGAGTGTGTGATTTATGAGTAATATGTTGTAGTGTGCTGGTTGATGGGAGGTCTTCGTTTGGAGGTGTTGTCGTAGGTTGTGTAATGGAGGGTCTCTCTGCAACGTCCGCTCGATCTGTAACCTCCGCTCTACCTGTAATTTCCGCTGCTAAAAATTCCCTGTCGTCGTATATATATTTATTAAAGAGGAATATTCCTGATGTACTTTTAAATGCTGACACACAATTATTTTGAGTAAACGCTAGCGGATAAGCAACGCCCAGCAGTTCAGCTATCTCGTATATAGTTATTCTTTTGCCAGGGTTTGATGCAAGTCATGATCTACAAGCCTCATTATAGTATCGTTTTAAGGGACCATAAACACATATGTCCAAGGGCTGTAGCTTATGGCTTGTATGTGGCGGCAGAGTAAATAAGATTATTCCAGAATCCTTCGCTAATTTGATAATTTCATACGACAGATGTGCTTCGTGACTCTCCATTATTAACAAAACAGGATCTTCTAGGGTAGGTTTTACAAAGTTAATAAAATGATGCATCCACTGCATAAATATTACTGAATTTATCCACCCTGACGGGGTTGCACCACCAATAGTTCCTGGTGGAGCAATTTTTAGCATATATTCCTTAAAATGAACTCTAGGGAAAATTAAGAGTGGCGGTACACAATTTCCCAGAGCGTTAATCGCTCCACACATAGTCGTAAGAGTTCCTCTTTCAGCAGAGGTTACGTGGCCTACATCTCTTTGGCCCTTTCCCGCAATTATTTTTGTTGACCCTTGTGCCGTCGTGAGAACCGTTTCGTCTGTGTTGTATATTCTGTTCGGACTTGAATACTGTTCATAATATATGATCAATAAATCGTCATATAATTTGTATGGCTTACTAAAAACATACATCTTGCTATCACATTGATGTTGACTCAGGAGTTCTCAACGAAATTGCGGGATTTCGTTTCAAAAATGCTGCGACCCATTCCTTACCTGCAGACTGAGTTATCCGCCAAGATTCAGGTATGGTCTTCTTATTGGCCACTGCGAGGTCATATGCAAGTCTTTTGGCAGCATTAGGTGGTAAACCATGGTGTAATTGACCGCATTTTTTGATATATTCACTTAATTCTGATTCTTCTCTCTCTGAAAAAATTCTTCGGACATCATAATTTGGGCACATTTTAGGGAAATTTGGTTCTTCTAAGTTTATATTCATGTCACGGCATTTTTTTATGTATCTTCTCAATGTTGTATACGTGGTATATTGTTAAGTAAGAGCAGCACCTTTCCGACATAACTGCTGCCTTCATATCATCTTCAGGGATTAAACCAATTTGACTTTTACGCACTCTATTCCGCGGCATCATGCATAGACTAAAAGATAACAAAATAGTATAATTGTACGTTATTAAGAAGAGAATTAAGTTGGTAAACGTTATTACTCCCAAAATGTATGCGTGTATGTATGTATGTATGTATTGGGGCACAATGGCCACAGTGGCCACTGTGTCTTCGTTTAGCATGGCCACTGTGTAAAAACTCAACCTATAAACAAAATAAGATATTGGCAATTTGTTTTTGATGTTACAACAATACTCTGTGCAGCACCAGTTTAGTATAAGCGTAATTGATATATGCCTCAAAATATATTCATAAATAAACATGTTTTATTTGAATATAATATAATGGAAAACTTACTTTCTTTTTACGCACGACACAAATAAGACACACAGTGGTATAGAAAATGTCCAAGTTAGCTGTTTAAGGGTGCGTTTCAAAGTTGACAAATCCATTTCGGTTCGTATCTAAGATTTTAGCGTTTCTTAAGTACTACTAGTAATAATTGGATGGCGCCACGATGTTAATTCTAACAAACTAAACTAATTCTGAAGATCTAAAAACATTTCAAGGTCATTTTACCTGCTTATTGAAATTCTACCTACAAACGTAGATTTGGTCTGGCAGACTTTCTTTGCAATTCGATTTTATACATATGAATCTAATCGATACTTGTCAACTTTCATGCTGAAGGGAGAAAGACGCGCGAACTTTAAGCATTCATTTGAATTTATTTGTAAAAATTTAAAATTACGTTTCTTTTATTTATAAATTAAGTTATTCTTAAACATATTCGCTAAAGGTAGGTGATACTCATCCATTCGACTTTCTTATTTTCTTATTTCATATATATTTATATTTTGTAATTTATATTAATACAATGTTGTTCTCTTATTTTGGAAATAAACTAATATTATTATTATTATATAAAACCACACAATAAATAAACAGCAGTGTGTTTGTGTTATGCAAAATAAAACATTTTCTGTTACTTGATACATTTAGTACGTAGCCTGCATCTCTGTTGATCATGTCTAATAATAATAATAATAATAATATGCAAAACTGAAATATAGTTATATTATTGTCTTCATAACGTACCTATTAGTTCAACATTCTAATAAATATATTTCACCTGCTAAAAATACATGTAAAGTTAGTATTTGCAAATCCCAAGTGCCAGTTTGACAGTTGATCAGTTTTTTTCATGTTTTTATTTTATTTCTATTTTGTAATTTGGTTCCTGGACAGTTTTCAGAATGGATTTTTTTTTGTGAGATTACTAAGTTCGAATAAGAGAAATTCTATATACATATTTTAAGGCAAATTTGGTCATAGGTACGTTTGTTACTTTATATTATAACTTTTCAATTCAAATATCGCGCCAAAACGGTACCATTTTTAACAGAATGTATTGGTTCCTATGTAAGTAAATTTAACAAGGATTTATAAGTATGCGATATCTGTATATTTTATAACATAACCTAGCCATAAGGTAAAGGTATTATTTTAATGTTAATATATTATAAATAATGAGGCTATTATAAAGATTATTGTTATTAATCGAAACTAGAAAACCGGCGAACTGACCTCCGGAAGAAAGAGTGGGCAGGCATATGTGATTTGAACTAGGGATGCGCACGATATATTGGTTTGTAAAAAAGTATCGATGTTTTCTTTTCGATAATCGTGATTGAAATCGATATTTTTTTATTTAATAATATTGACTGTTATCGATTTTTTTATTCGATAATATCGTTTAATCAAAAATGCCATTCTACTTATATCCTGGTAAACAATCTTTGACATTTTACACATTTATTTTACATTAATATACAAAAGAAACTGTTCATATTATACAGAATACAATAGAATATATTTTTAAGAAAGAAGTTGGAAATTTGAAAAATGCCTACTGCGATGTTTGCTGTTTCGTAGAAATTATAATCCGGAAGCGGCAGCGGAATATTGCATTTCATAGACTTGACATCTCGTATAGTTCGCCGAATCGCCTTCATGGGGTGTTTGTTATCTTTATCACAATTACTATTTCCTCAAAATTGTAAAGAAGATATGTTTTAAGATGTTTATTTTTTACTTGTATTTATGTATGTGTTTTATACAACTAGAATTATATATTTGAGTTTTGGATTTCTTATACGTTATAGATACAAATTTATATTTTGTTTGTCTTTTTATTGTTTTTTTTTTTGTTTTTTGAGTAAATATATATTTTAAGTTAAAGATTTTATTTGTTACTAAATGGCTTGAAAAGCCACAGCAAAGAACTTTTAATATAAACATGATAAAACTGTCGACATCAAGGTATATCGATATTCATCATTCAATATTTGTTTAAAATCGATTTTGAATTTTTGATACATTATTCGATTCTAATATCGATATTTTTGTCAAAAATACTATAGACATGGTGTGCAGTTTCTATTTAAAAAATAAACGATTTCAAAGTTCTGAAAACTGCTAACAAATTGATTTACATAATTCATCTCATTAGTAAAAGCATAGGCATCTTTCAATTAAGGATAACAGAAAACTCCATATTTTAAAATATTGCAATTTCATTAAACTCGCAAATTAAACTATGTAGTTACTTTTTGGTTTTGTGGTGCCAACCAGTGATGCCAACTGTTGATTGTCTATTACGTACTTTCAAATAACTCGTAACATACTAAATTTTATAATTAGTAACCGCAAAAATTGTTGTTAATTATAATTTTAAATTATAATGAATAATTAAAGTATCGCATAACACACAACTAACCTCTAAATAATTGCAAGATAATAACGCCATCTGTATTATATGTGCTACACTGTTAGGCGACGTAAATGTAACAGATATCTGTAATGTATGTAAAGACCCACCAAAAATGTAAACAAATTTTATTTCATGGATCACTTAAAAAATTACACAAGTATTTAGCTACTGTTACTATTTTTACCTTCCAAATATAAATACCGAGTGTACTTGCTATATTACATATAAATTTACCGTGTAATTTTTAAATGTAGCCATTTTTTCTAGTAGTTGCAAAACCACTAACTTCCCATTTTATTTACGGCTTATATATTAACTTAACTTAAAAAAAGAATTCGACCTTTCACCTCGTTTAACCTTTATCTTCATGCTTAATGCATAAAATTTACATGTTTTGATATTTTACGCCCGTAAAAATGGAAATAAAAATGGTATTTTTTGGGTACATTTCTCCCCCGCCAAAACCTTATCAAACGCAGCCTTAATGTATACATCTGTGACAGGATTCTACTTAAGGTTCAAAGTCTGTACAAGAGATGGCAGACCATTTGGTTGATATTTTCTAATAAATATCTATCAAAGGCCACTGTGCCCCTATGGCCACTGTAACCCGCTCTACCCTACGTTTTCACGAAAAATATGTAAAAATACAAACACATTCTATACTTTCTTTTCTCATTTATTTTATAATTACACCTACTTATAATAAATTTAATACTCTGAGTCTTCGTACTCGTCGCCTTCCGATTCAGCAGCGGCCTCTTGATACTGTTGATATTCAGAGATGAGATCATTCATGTTAGCTTCCGCTTCGGTAAATTCCATCTCTTCCATACCTTCTCCTGTATACCAGTGCAGAAAAGCTTTACGCCTGAACATGGCCGAAAATTGTTCGGCAATCCGCTTGAACAATTCCTGTATGGCAGTCGTATTACCGATGAAAGTCGCCGCGTTTTTCAATCCCCTCGGTGGTATATCGCAAATGGCGGTCTTCACGTTATTAGGTATCCATTCCACGAAATACGTACTGTTTCTGTTTTGAATATTCAGCATTTGTTCGTCCACTTCTCTGGTGGACATCCTACCACGGAAAATTGACGCGACCGTTAAGTACTTTCCCCTGCGAGGATCGCACGCGCACATCATGTTTTTAGCGTCGAAGAGTTGTTTCACCAAATCGGGAATCGTCAAGGCCCTGTACGGTTGACTTCCCCTGGCGGTTAACGGAGCAAAACCAGGCATGAAAAAGTGAAGTCTCGGAAATGGAACCATATTAACGCAAATTTTCCGTAGATCCGCATTGAGCTGTCCTGGAAAACGTATACAAGTCGTAATGCCAGACATGGCTGCCGATATTAAATGATTTAAATCCGCATACGTCGGTGATGATAATTTCAAAGTCCTATAACAGATATCGTATAGAGCCTCGTTGTCGATAATATAGGTTTCATCGGTGTTTTCCACCAGGTGATGCATTGACATTGTGGCATTGTACGGTTCGACAACGGTATCGGATACTTTCGGACTGGGTATTATCGAAAAAGTACTTATAATTCTGTCTGGATATTCCTCTCTGATTTTTCCCAAGAGCAAAGTTCCCATGCCAGATCCAGTACCGCCACCTATTGAATGAACAACTTGAAAACCTTGAAGACAGTCACATCCTTCCGCCTCCTTTCGTATAACATCCAAAACTATATCGCATAATTCCGCTCCTTCCGTGTAATGTCCTTTGGCCCAATTATTACCAGCTCCTGAACGTCCGAAAATAAAGTTATCAGGGCGAAAGAGTTGTCCAAATGGTGCCGAACGTACCGCGTCTATGGTGCCTGGTTCTAGATCTACCAAAACCGCTCTTGGTACAAATTTTGTCCCGTGAGCTTCATTATAATAAACGTTAATTCTTTCTAGTTGCAAGTCCGTGTCGCCGTGGTAAGAACCTCGTGGAGTTATCCCGTGTTCGTCTGAAATTACTTCCCAAAACTGTAAAATTATAAAACAACTTATAAAATGGTAACTTAAGTAACGATAAATTTGAATAAACCGCCATGTTTTGTGCGAGTAATAAATGTTTTAATAAATCAGTTATTTTTTAAAGAACCGTGCAGATATTTAAACTATAACTGAAGGGAATACAATTACTCGACAATAGAAAACAGCTGTCAATCTTGTTATTAGAGATCTAATTAAGACATGTATACATCTAATTACTTACTTTGGAGCCAATGTTATTGCCCGCTTGACCAATCTGAATATGAATTATTTCACGCATTCTGGACTTCGAATTTAATTTATATCCCAAAACCAATGAAGCCCAAATTAACAATTTTATTACGAAGATTTAGAATATGACACCCACTGTCAAATACAACTACAAGTTACAGGGCGCACAATAGCGAAATTAGTATCCATAGAAATCCAAAGTTTCGGATATTTTATAATATGCGATCAAAATTGATTGAAATGATATTATTCTGTTTTTCGCGGACTTGACATCAATGTGTACTTCCACTTTTTAATGTGAAGTTAGCGTATATTAGGGTAATCACTAATTTGTAAATCAATTTGTCATTGGAGTTCCCCTTTTTTACATATAGACACGCCGTTTTCCGTCCCGCCTTGAATACGAACTGAAGCAAACATAACGCAGGCATGTGACGTCACGGGTGGGCTTAGGTGGGCTTGTTTCTGCTATTGTTGTATGTCAAACGTCCGTTTTAACGTTATAGATACAGTGTTAATATTGATCAAATCGTTCTAATTTTAATTATGCTACAATCCTGTAATGCATATAACTGCAACGAACGACACAAACGTGTACAGATATATCATTTTATCGGTAAGTATAATAATGCTGCTATTAAATAATAATAATAATAAGAGAATTTATTGGCATTTGAACAAGATGATAATACATTTGAGAATATGTAATATATATAAATTAATGTAGCATATAAAATAAATGTATGTATGTATATGGATAGTTGCTTCTTGTCCCTAGCAAAATAGACTAAGTCGCCGTATTGCGATCATATCTTAAAGATATGATCACTTAGCGTTCTACCCTAAGCCTAGTGAACGAAAAAGACAAAAAAAAACGAAGAAAAAGATGGTTTAGAAAAAAAAAACAAGAAAAAAAACACTTGTAGCGTCTAGTGTTGTGAGTGTGATAATTATCATTAATTATTGTTAATTAACTGATAATATAAATTATGAAAAATGTGTTAATTATCATGATAATTATTACTTAATAATTAACGTATTAATTTACAACACTAGTAGCGGCAAAGTCAGTAACAAATAAAATTTGAACATTGACTTCTTCGAAATAAGCATCCACTTGATAAAATTAATGTGTTACAGATTTCCTCAAGATATAATATTGAAAAAGCAATGGATCTCAGCAATGCGCCGTGAGAAGTTCAAACCATCAAAATATTCTGGAATTTGTAGCAAGCATTTCACATCAGATTTGTTCAGTACTAGCCCTTGGATCTCAATTAAAAAACTTAAAAATCATGCTGTACCAAGTGTTTTTGATTTTCCTGATCTCCCTCTAGAGATCTGATTAGTTTTTCAGTAAAATTGGTATACCGGAAGTAGTAGTTTACTTGAGTGAAAAAATTGAATTTTGCCAATATTTCGACAACTACTAAGTTTAAACAAATTTATAAAGAATTCATACGTACCGTAAAATGGGGCGAAATTGACTTTGTGGGGCGAAATTGAAAACTATATCCGACTCCGATATTTTTTAATTTAGCGCGTTAGTCGTTGTAGTTTATACAGCAGGCAACCTGTAGACCTTTAGTCTTATTGACGGCCAAGGCGTGTGTGTACCTCGTGGTGCTAAATTTCGTTATTTTGTGAAAAAATACCGCGATTAAAAAGCTGTGAACACTATCTACATTTTCGATTGGCGGAGAACTATTGAAGGTACGTTAAAAATTAAACCACTTTGAACTTATTTTGCACCATGAATGTAAGTATGTGTCTTTCATAACCTATTTGGTGTAGATAATTTCAAGGTCCCTTCACTAGCAAGGCGGTAAATTTGAAATATACACCGTGGGGCGAAATTGTTCACAGTGGTGGGGCTAAATTGATCGTTTATTTTAATGTAAGTTATGTTGCTTATAGGTATATGTTTTTTCTTTATTTAAGGGGTTTCAAGATGGTAAGAAAATACAAAAAGAAACTTGGAGCGAGGAATTATAAAAATTATGACCCAGAAAATGTAGAAAAAGCTCTCGAGAAAGTTATAGACCATCGATGGAGTCTGCGAAAGGCTGCTAAAATATATAAAGTCCCATATGGCACCCTAAATAATAGATATCATGGACTGCGTATTAACAAAAATAGTGGCCAGTCGGTGTTTTCTAAAAATGAAGAAATGTCTTTTATTGAGTCTATCACTATTTGTGGAGACTGGGGGTTTCCCTTGACTATTATGGACATTAGGCAACTTGCAAAAAACTATCTAGATAGCCAGGGCCGCACTGTGGAAAAATTTGATCATAATTTGCCGGGTAGAGATTGGGCATATTCTCTGTTGCACAGGTATAAAAACATAGTATCCCATAAATTAGCAGCAAATATTAAACGAACTCGTGCTGATGTGTCAAGAGAAATTATAGTTGAATATTTCGAAAATCTGAAAGTAACATTAGAGGGAATTCCAGCGTCAAATATATTCAACTATGATGAAACCAATTTGCAAGACAATCCGGGACAAAACAAAATGCTGTTCCGTAGAGGAACTAAATACCCAGAACGCATTTGTAACTTCACTAAAAGTGCGACATCAATTATGATATGCGGTTCCGCTTCGGGAGTGCTCTTGCCGCCTTACGTGATTTACAAATCAGAAAAAATGTGGGTGCAGTGGACTGAGAAAGGTCCAAAAGGGCTACCATGCTGTGATGCAAGGTGCTGCTCAACAGGTTCCCGTTATACCCGGACGCATCACGGTTGGATGGATGCCCAAACTTTTGGAGATTGGTTTATTTCTTCCTATCTACCGCATGCCAAGAGACTGGAAGGGCGAAAAGTTTTATTAGGCGACAATTTATCGTCTCACTTCACGAATGAGGTACTAAAGCTATGTGCAGAAAATAATATATCATTTGTTTGTCTCCCGAAGAATTCCACTCATCTAACGCAACCCTTGGATGTTGGATTTTTTCGGCCATTCAAAATTGCTTGGAGGGCTGTTTTGACTAGATGGAAAGCTACAAATAAACTTGCGGCATCTATTGATAAGAAGGACTTTCCATACTTACTAAATGCGACATTGCTAGAAATGAATAAGAAGTTCGTTGATGGTGCTATACAAAAGGATTTGATATCGTCCTTTAAAGCAGCTGGAATAACAACGTTAAATCCAGACGCCGTTTTGAAAAAAATTCCGTCAGAGAACACCAACGGTGTTGCCAATGAAGTCAATAATGTTTTGGTTGCTTATTTGCAAGGACAAAGGTTTACAGCCATGCCATCCAGACGCAATATTAAACGACAAAAACTTATCGTTGTACCAGGCAAAAGTGTGATTGTACCTGATGAAGACTCAGATAGCAAAATCAGCGCACCCGAATCATTGACCAATGATAATGATAATTCAGATGACGAGCCAATGGAAGATATTCAGGAAGAAGAAGTAGAGTATATAACACCAGAGAAGAAGAAAATCACGAAGGGAAACTTTGTGTTGGTAAAAGTATTGGGTGGTTCAAGGAAGAAAACAATCTATAGATACGTTGCAATAGTCCAAGGTGTGGCAGGTGACGGTGATATCGAACTGTTAGGAATGAAGTCTGTAGACAAACAAAGAAACATTTTCAAAAGAATTGAAAGCGACGAATTTACAGCTGAATTTTCAGATATAATAGCTCGGCTTCCGAATCCCAAATTGAAAGCTTTTGGTCAGCAAGAGGCATACTATTTTGATCATGTAATCGATATTAAAGAAATATAGTTGTTAAGATGTTTTCTGTAGTATATAATAGGTACTTATCTTCCTTTTCAAATAAAATCATCAGTTTATATTCTTGTAGTTTCATTTCACTTAAAATTTGACAAAAAAACATTAAAGTTAAACGGTTTCTTAATGATCAATTTCACCCCGAAAATGAAAAAGTTCTATAACTTTTTTGTCTTACAAAATAATCTGTTCGGGGTCATATTGATCGCATCTACATACTTTATACTTTCATTTTATACGATAATATCTATCCGATCAATTTCACCCCACTGCAAGTATAAAATTGATCACTTCTTAATTTATTTACGTGAGCCTAAAAAAAAACTATTTTTTGTTTTCACAAAATCTGATGGGCAAGCATTCTGTAACTACGCCCACTTGTGGAAAAATCACTGTTATATTGCCATTCTAAACGAAAATGGAGTAAAAAATAAAAAAGAAATGATCAATTTCGCCCCATTTTACGGTACTCAAAATTAAATTTGAGAAAAAATTTATTATAAAAGTTTTATGAATTTTCTACCGGAAGTAGGTCTTTTACTCTTATCGAAAATCAGTTAAGCTTAATCTAGAACAACTTTGCATAATTTGAAATTCATATATGTATAAGAAAGTCGGTGCCCACACCTCATTTTTTCTGAATAATAAATGTATACAACAAATTGCTTTGAGTTTTATTTTTGAATAACCAAAAGTAAATGGAATTGACTGGTCTTTATTTAATAATTTATAGTTATTTGAGGTAAGTGCGACAGGGTACGATAAACGAAATTTCTGGGTTATATATTCAGATTTTGTTTTACAAATATTCTTAAAATATCAAGATTTTTTGAAGAATATTTGTTTTTAAACAAATATTCTTCAAATAAGAAGATTGGGGTTTTTAATAAATTAAAATGAAGAATTTTCTTTACTTTTGTAGTACAAAGTCTAGGTATGTAGTTGCATCGTGCCCACCCGTGACGTCACTCGCGTAGAATTATGTTTGCTTCACTACTTGATAGTTACGGCGTGTCTACCTATATGTTTAAATGGTCTAAGGGGTTCCCACCCATGTTTATTATTTTTCATATAATTGTCGTTGTTTTATAAGTGTGGTTATAAATAATTACACTGACAATTTTTATTTTTTAAACACTGTTGTAAAAATATGGACGCCATTTTAAAGAAAAAGAGGAGACAAACAGCAATATATAATTTTTTGCGCCAAGTGACATTTCATTTCATTCTTCAGTCAGTCTCGTTGGTGCTCGCCGAAGGGAGATTTTACTATACATATCTCGGATGAAAAAATTGTATGAAAAATAATTATTATTTTAATTCGCGGCTAAATATTTGCTAACAGTGATTTCCTTTCTGAAAATATAAAATTCTATACTATTGGTATTCTTAATAACCACGTACTGTGTACATATATTTTTTAATACAAGTAAATTCAGGAGTTTAAATTCTAAATTTATGACTGAAACAGAAAGTTACCATTGTTAGACACATTACTTATTTAACAACCCCAAGCATGTTAAATCAAGCTTTGTAAATAGCATCTATATAGCTACTGAATGAGAAATATTAAAATTTAAGAAGAACTTAGTGTCATTGTGTTTCTCACAAAAGAAAATGTCGCATATTCAGGTATTTGTAATCTATCACATATTTTACCCCGCAGCAGAAAAGGGCTTTTACCTTGAACAAGATTTTTTCGAAAATTTGTCGTTTAGAAGTGAAGTACATATATACCTCATTAAATTTTAAAAGCTTTTTCATGATACTGTCTAAAATGTCAACGTAGATGATGAAATGCGTGAATGCAGTACCTTTCCTCTTCATAAATCTAATAAAAACTTATAATTCGATCTGATTTATTACAATATAACTTAAATTTTACAAGATTTATTTTAATACTGCAAAGCACAAGTAATAAGAATTTGAATGTATCTACAGTCATGAGCAGTAAAAAGTGAACGAGCTATAAAGCTGCTTCATAAAAATACGAAGTGACATACTTTCTCTCTATTCCATCTTCTTCAATAATCGAGAGAGAGAGAGAGAGAGAGAGAGAGAGAAAGAGAGAGAGAGAGAGAGAGAGAGACTCATTTGAATACATTCAGGTTTGCTAATATGACGTTTAGGAAAAAGACGTATAAGAAAATTATTTGGACTGCATTGTGTAAACAGAAAACTTGAAAACTGCTCTGTTTTTGACAACGGCGAAGTTCATCTAAAAGAAGTAGTTGTCTAAGCTAGATAAAAATTATACCGAACATCTACATCCACTGGTTGCTAATAATTAGGGCGCGGACATGACCGGTTTAAACTACGACGGAGTTACAACGGAGCAAAGAAATAATGTAAACAACACACGCTTACTGAATAGAACTAATTCATATGGTGAACTGCAACATCTGTTTACGCCCGAGGAGTGCCCGAGAATGAGAGCAAAAATAACCCAGAAAATAAGGAAGTTATGAGTAAAATCCTTTCTTCGTCGGCGTAGATAGGAGAATGAGAGGTGTTTAAAATTTATTATATTTACCTTATATTTCGCAAGAGAAATAAAAATGTTCATTCTTACTTACGTTAGTTTCGTTTTTTCATTGTTTTGACGTTTTCTATCTACAAGGATGTGCTTAATTCAAAGAGAACAGTCTTACAGAAGAGAAAATGAACAAATAATAAGGTATTTTGTATTTTATAGATCAACAGCCACTTGTTACCCAATTATATAAATAATATTAAAACATCTTTAAAAATACAACATTTCAATAGTGCGCCCATGGGCGATGAGTCATCAACCGTTCGTGTTCGCGCCCTACTGATAATAATAATGTCTAAATGACATAAGAAAACATTACAAATTCAATCTAAACTTAAATTGTAGCTAATCACTTCTTCAAAGGCCAAATATTAATTTTAATTGTTTATGTTTTATATTCTTCTCATAGATTTTAACATGCGGTGATTTCTAAAAAAGAAAAATCAGATTTCTATGCCTGCCTACAAGTGCAGTATAAATAATTTAAAATTAACTAAAATGAGATTTCTGAGAATAGTGCTTTTTGTGTCAACTGTATAGGAAAATATATAAATATTGTAAAAACCAACTAATTATCAAGTTGTAACACACTGTTGTATTTTCTGGGCAAGAAGCAATAATAATAATAATAATAAATATTTTTTCCCTCTTCATTTCATATTAATCTTTGTTTTAAGTATAGTTTTGTAAAGTTTATAATAAGTAAAAAAATATAATATTTTATACGTTAGTCTTATCCTTAAATTACATTTATAGGAATTTAAAAAATTGGTTTGAAAATTCTACTTGATAATAAATTTGATTTAATTAATTTGTTATACATAATAAATTTTCAATGACGGATCAAATAGCATTCATTCGTTTTTTCTCACAAGAAAACGAAATATGTATTATGAAATATATGTTATTTTAAAAACATAAAACATCTCAGACATGTATAGCAACCATTGACGAAACACCAGATGAGCAAGTTAAATAAACATCTCCATTCATTTTGCACGTTATGTAAATATTTACATATGGAAATAAAAACTGTCCTATTTATTTTATATGAAACCATTTTTCAAGAGCATTAAAGAATACGATATTCTCTTACACCCTGAAGTACACTGTAACTAATCAACTGGTTACTTTCACTGAAGATGGCCATACTCGATCCTGCTAAAAAGTATCAATTTATGCTATTACAAAGGACATTTAAAGTCACGTGTATGTTTTTATACCGGGTATTCTCTGAAGTTAAAATAATACTGTAAAAATTAGTAGTAAGGGTGAAAAATATGTAATCGTCATAAAATCTTACTAATAAAGGAGATAATAGTATTTTTAATAGTAATTCTGTCTTCTTTAATTCCACGCGAACAAAAATCATTTCATCATTCATTCTAGTGGAGTAATAGGGTTCCTTTGTATGCAATTTGAAATCGTATTTAACGTAAAAATGTGAAATTTTCATGCATCAACTTCCATTTTAAGGATTCGTTTAATTTAGCGGTAGCAATTAGCTATAAAGCTTATACTACGCGCTGTTTGCACAGTTACATTTGCAAATTATGATGTCTTTAAGAACCGTTTTAAAATCGAATGTAATATACAGCCAAATGTTTTCATCAATTGTCATCTTTACGGGACCTTTCTTCAGAATGGTAAAGAATGTTTACAATTACTGTAAAAAAAAATGGACTGTGCTCACTATAAGGGTAAATGCGAAAACGTAAATTTTGTGTCATTGCTTTCATTCAGCAGACGCAACAGTTGCGCAACTGTTCAGTGATCATGTCTAGTAGACGAGCGCTCACTCTGAACATGTTCAGGAGCGGTCGCCATTTTTGTGAGCGGAAAAATTCTATGCTCACTTGGTGAGCGTATTCTGTACGCATGCGCCATTGATTCATTCCAAGACCAACCTAATACATACTTCTGAAAAAAGTTACTAGAAAAGTAAGATACAGCAAATTAAAGGTATTGTGCAGTAATAAATGTATTATAATATTGGAGTTCACTCAGTATTATATTCGGGGTTGGAAAAACCAGCCCTTCCACTAAAAACTACGTCAAACCTTAATGCAGAAAAACAATTTATTATTATTGTTTATTTAGTTTAATCTCTATAATTTTAACATATGGCAGCAATGAAAAATAGCAGATAACAGACGATGACATAAAGGTGAGCGGTCATGTCCAGCGAATACTCAACTGTTGTGAAGTGAACGGTTGGAGCGGGATCGGTTCCCGATCCGCCTGCTGAATGAAAGCATTGATTCAATTGCGAATATGAACAAATGTAAAAACAAACATTTTGTACTGGCACAGATCACTCCATCTTCGCCTTTACTAATGGGTGTCTGTAATTGAGTTACGCATTGCGATTTAGAAATGTTTATGTTATTAAATCGGCAACTTGGAATAATTATAATATCTGAATTCTTCTACCAGCTGAAATAAGTACCATTCTGTCTTTTTATATTCGACTTCAGTTCAACTGTCTGTTAAAGCATCTTCGGTCCATTCCTCGTCATTCTTGTATTCATCTGAATGATTGTCATTTACAATGATCTCCTTACGTTTCTTAATAATTTTTCATCTTTGCAGAGGTTTACTTTTTCTTTTTTGGGACAAGGATTGCTTCATCCGTTTTTGTTATTTTTGTCTTCTTTTAAACGTTGAGCTTCAGTCAATCGTTCCATAACTCCAACAGCCGTTGCGCCTTCATGCTTATAAAAGCCATAGATGAGACCAGATGTTCTTTGGTCTTTTCTGACTTTTTGTAAATGCTTAGGCTTTTGAAGGACAAATCTCTGTGGTGATGCCGGCTTGGTTTGGACTGGTACTACAGTTTAGTACCAGTCCAAACCAAGCCGGCCATTTATAAATATTGTTTGCAAATTTTGTTCTTTGTCCTACGTTATATGACAACCTGTGGTGGATTATATTACTAAGGCTTCTCGATAAGAACAATTTTTATTTCTCACGTCATCAACTGCCCTTTGCAGGTTCTGCAGTGAATATCTTGGCACTACCTTTTTTCTTTTTTTTTATCTAGACATATTTATTCATTCCTGGAATAAAATAGATATCGTTAATGCAATAAATTGTTGTTCACAAAAACCCCAAATATCTGTTTGCGATTTCTCCATATGGACATTTAATTGGAGTAACTGTAGACGTTTGTTTGCTCTTCCCGCTTTAATATTTTGAAGGCTAAAGCTTAGTTCACAGAACTTCGACGGTCGCGGGCGACACTTCCCCCGCCAACGAAATTTGGTAGCGCTACAGTAGTCTAATGTCGCTTGCGACACTTTACCATGTAACCTAAAATTCAAAGAGATTTATATTTAAAAATGATAAATAAACGAATTTTGTTATACACTCTAACTTATTTGTGGCGGAGAAAAAGAAAACACGTAAAGAAACAGAAAAACGGTTTGTTGTATGATTTTTATTTATTTTAATGAACATAACCTCACTAATTTGAGCGACAGTATGTGTAGTTCGCAAATTCCAACTTCACAGCGACAGAGGGGAATACGAAACAACAAACAACGCCATTGGATGATAGTTGTGTCGCCCGCGACCGTCGAAGTTCTGTGAACTAAGCTTAAGTCACCAAGACACCATGTTTACATCAAAACACTTCCACCATGCACAATAAAATCCTATAGCTTTTAGTACAGCTAAAATATATAAAAATATTGCAAAACTTGTCATCATAAAGTCACCTAGGATCAACTTGTACCGGAGCGCCCTGTACTGTTATATTACCAGCAGAGGTCTGGCAATTGACAAATACGCGCGAAACTTTCATATTTTGAATTCTGAATATTCTACAGGTTTGTTTTTAATTACAATTTACAATTATTTAGACTAACCTTATTATCTTTTTTTTTTTCGTTAAAATTAAGTTAATAAAAATTCTTAAATTGTTTTTATAAGAAAGAATTAACCAATGCAAAGTCGAATTTAATCAGATATTCCCTGATTATCACTTCTTGATTTTTGGGTTGAAACGTGTTAACGTCTCTTTTTCTATACTACCATGTTTTCTCCACTGGTCCTAAGGGACATCATTAGAGCTGTTGCTGCTTAAGCAATTATCTGAAACAATCTGAGAATTTAGCAGCTCTCAAGATGTCCTTTAGGATAGGACCGAGAATGAAACGTCCCAGAACAGTAGACGAAAACATGACGACGCTATTTCAACACTTAAACTGAGAAGTGATGCTCAGTGAGAACCAATGGAAGCCTGACTTTAGATGATCTCATTATGTTTTGTTTCTGTTTCCAGTAATAATCGGCATCTGTTGGGTTGCTGGATTGATCATAGGCTTCCTGCCACTGATGGGATGGTACAATGGCGATAGTCAAATGAACCAGGAATGTTATTTCCTCAAAGTCGTCGACATGAATTACCTTGTTTTCCTTTATTTCGGGACCATTATAACCCCTGCTCTTGTACTCGCGGCATTCTACGCTCACATCTACAGAGTCGTCTTAAAACAAGTAAGTATTATTTTCATATACATTATAAAAACAGGTCACACTGACAATAAATCCGAATATGGTCGAGACTCAGATTTGAAGTTCGAAACAAAAAACAAATTAGATTTGTATTTCGGCAAATAAGTGGCCATTATAAGTAAAAACAAAAACAGTTTAACAGTTAATCGTAGAAAGCAAGCTAAATGAAAGGATGCTATTTTATTAACTAATTTTAATTGTTTATTCCTGTTTATAACATATAAATTCTGTCTGAGTAACATTACCTTACTTAATGTTTTGGAGATGTTTGTTACAATTACTCTTATTCTCATGTTTGGAGTTTGTAGAGTTCAAATTTTGTACATATTAAAAACGTTTTTCGTTGTCTTAAGTGTACCAATCGCAGGCGCTGTTTCGCTGTTTGGGTAGTGAATTTAAAGTTTTTAAGAATCATTTGCCTGATTGGCGCGATATTTCAATCACTTCTTCATATTCTGAGACAACAATAAGTCAAGAGCAATGTCATTAGTTGAGAGAAATTACAAACTAGTTTCTGATTGCTATTACAATATTTGATTGGTTCTGACTCGTTTGTGATTTTATGTTGGAACAAACCCAATACGCACACAAATTGTTGCTATTTTAAGTGAACATATATCTGGACCTGAGTCTTAAAAAGGCCAATCTCCATTTACAGTGATATTAATTGCGCAACATTTAAAAGTAATATGACTATAATTTTAAGTGTGTGAATAATTATTTTCAAGTAATTAATATCGACAAAACACTTCAAAATAATGTATATTTTTTTAAAATTATGTTGTTGATTAAAAAAAAATTAAATTTTATGATTTAGATGGAGATTGGCCCTTTTATTCATTATTGTTATGGGAAATAGTACCCACTTTTTTAGCTTTTTTATGAAGTGGGGTAAAAGAATAACTAAAAAAATTACAAAACTGTCTCTATTTAATAGGTAAACTTTTAAATTTATTATAAAATTTAGTAGAAAAAATAAGCGAAACTTAATTCTATATTATTATAAACCTTAAAAAAAAGTTTCGGAACATTCCAGACATTTTTACAATTAACAAAACTTTAAAATTCATTGTCTGAAGCAGTGAAATCTTCAGGATTCATAGTAGACGAACGTTGAAGGTTTTGATAAAATGGCTTATTGTAATCACTAACATAAGGCAAAAGGTTTCGTAAATTATTATATTTTTTAAATTAGTTATCGGTAATGGTTGATCGTGCAGAGGTTTCAATTCAAAATCACTGTGGTTTTGTCGAGTTCTTAACGATCCTATTCTTAAATCAACTTTTTTAAATTCCCCATCGCTGAAGTCTGCTTTATAAGAAAACTGAAGTTCTTGATCTTGCTGAAATTTCGTCCACTTAATTTTAAGCCATGGGATTGCGTTTCCTTCATCATCTTTTTTTTTATGGACTAGAGAAGATTTAAGGAAAGTCGCATAATTTATAAACTCATTTTGAGACATCTCAATCACGCTCATAGGCTTTTTTCTATACACAGATGTTTTAATAAAATTAATCCAATCATGTGGAACTTCTATATACATTGTTGTCTTCTTCTTGGCTCGTTCAATAGCGGCATGAATGGTGTCAACCTCCATGTGAGTGTGGCCTGGTTCCATAAACTTATGGTTTATCTCAGCAATTGTACTGGTTGATGAAAGTTCCTTTAAAATGTAACAAAACATTATGGCCATATAAATATTTCTGTTTTGGCCTGAACAAGAACCGCTGTAAAAATTCAAAGCTTGAATTTTGTTTGAATACAAGGACAATATAAATTTTCTTATGCAGGAAGCAATTTCTTGTCCGCCACGACCCCCTATCGTTTCGTTCCACAAAATGCAGGTTGCCTCATTGCCATCTGTATCTGTTTTGTATGCTGTTAGATTATAGGTCCATAGATGTTTTTTGTAAAAAGATAGGTACTCCTCCGTTTCTTAAATATGGTGTTGGGAGACATTTTTCCATATCGAAAGAGATTGTTACAAAACTAGGATCTACTTTGCTTTTCTGTTTGTCCTCAGCCTAACATTTATATGCTTTTTCGGCCAAATCTATGTAAGTGTTCTTTTTTTTAATTGTATCCTCTCCTTTGCTTTAATTTATTCCTCTGCTGGATCAGTACAGCTGTCAATCGATTTAATTGTTAGATTACAGAGTACAAGATAATGAAATATTCATAACACTAGGTAATACCAAAATATTATAGCTACTACTTTTTTTTATTATTGCAACTTACCTTGAGTTTTCTTCGCACCACAATTAATTATAGATAGAAGTCTTTTGTTTTTTTCAGAATACATTTTAATAAAAAGTCAAAAACGGCACCGAACGTCATGTGGTACACAAATTTTTAAGTTAGGTTGAATCAAGGGGTCAATCTCCATTCATTATTTTGTTGCGGTTGTTGCTAATCATTGTGTGAGAAGGGCCAATCTCCATGCCAGTTGGACATTGGCCATTTTAGTACTTAACGGTTTTGGATATAAGCCCTACACTTAAAATGGTATATCATGTACCTTTAGCAACAGGAGACTGGCTTTTTTTATATCGACAGAAATAAAATCGGGAATTTTAGTGTTGGAGATATTTCAAAATCGATGAAAGTGGAGATTGGCCTTTTTAAGACTCAGGTCCAGATATATTCACGCACTAGGTTTTTCTTCGAGAAGACCTTGGAGGTGTGTTAATGACGAAGGCTGTCTTAATTTGATTGGTTGTTCTTTGAGACGGAACCCCAGCTGTCCTTCCATATCTTGGGTGGCCTCCCAACTGATCGTCGGCTTGCTGGTTTTCCGTCTTTAGCAATGTGTGCCAGACTGTTTTTGTCCAATCTATCTACATGGTCACGCCAATATCCTTCTTTTCCTTCCCCACCTTAATATGTTCTCCATCCTGCATTTCGCGATTATGTCATTGTTTTTTACACTGACCCTCAGTGTTTTTCCCGCGATCGTTCTTAAGGTTTTCATCTCTACTTTTCTTAGGATGCCCTTTGTCTTATTTTGTTCAGCTCAAGTCTCGATTCCATAAGTTAGCACCGGTCTAACACAGCATTTATATTGTCAAGGCTAATATGGATGTTTCTCCAAATGATATCTCTTAAACAGTCTGTGTTTTGATGTCGTTTATCGGGTTGTTGCTGCTCGATGTAGCTGCTCCCAAATAAAGGAAGCTTATTACCTGTTCGATTGGGTTATTATCTATTACGACTTTACATTTTACTGGTTCCTTGGAGAAAGTAATGCATTTTGTTTTATCGATGGAAATTGACATGTTGTATTTTTCTCTCGTCTGTAAGTTGTTTTCTTTTTTTGCAAGGATTACTGCATCATCCTCATAGCATACCTTGCTTATTGTCTTGTTGTTGAGTCTGTATCCCTTGTTCATTGTTGTGACCTCGTGCATAATTTCGTCCATGACAAGGTTAAAAAGGAATGGGCTGACGCTATCCTCCTATCCTATTTCCTGTTAGTGTTGGTATGTGTTTTGTTGTTTGAAAATCCCGTTCCATTCTTGTTGTGTTACCTGTGATTTCTGATTATGTGTCTGATTGACACTGAGATTTGTTTCTTTCTCAATATATCCAGTATATCAGGCAGTTGTTCTCTGTCGAACGCTTTTGTTAGGTCTATAAAACACACATAAGCAGCGTAATCGAATTCAATAGTCTTCTCTATTACCTGTATTATAATAAACAGGGCATCAGTTGTCGATCTGTTCTTCCGGAATCCTTGTTGCTCGTCTTGATTTCCTATAGTGCCTTCGAAAATGCTTTTGCCAATGCTGGTGAACACTTTCATGGTGGTGCAGAGCAGGGTTATTCCTCTGTAGTTGTCCGGTTTGGTCTTTTTGAAAATTTGTATGGTTACACTCTTCTGCCATTTTGTGGTATGCTGGATGTAATTATTATTTTGTTGAACAGTTCTGTTAATCTCTTTAATAGTTCTTCACCACCATATATTAGGAATTCATTGGGGATGTCATCTACTCCTGGAGCTTTTCTGTTTTTTTAGATTTTTCATCTCCTCCGTGACTGTTATTTCATTCACCATCTTTTCCTTCGCTTCCTGTGTTTGAACTTCCGGGTTGTTAGTGTTGTTATATAGGTTTCTAAAATATGCCTCCCATTCGTTCAGTGTCCCTTGTTGGTCTGGATGTACTCGATTACTGGTTTGTCTCTATTTTTGAGCATCTTCCATACTTTTCTCTGGGCTCCATGAAGATCGCGCACCATGTCTGTGGTGAATTTTCCCCAGTATTCTCTTTTAATTCTTCTAATTCCCGAACTGACTCTATTTCTTGTTTCCCTGTAGTTATTGCAATTTTCGTCTGTCGGCACACTTTTATATCGAAGATAACTTCGCTTCTTCTTATTTTGCGAGTTTTAATTTATATTTTTTCCGCCAGATTCATAGGCCGCCTCATATATGCATCTTTTGATTGTATTCCAGCTATCTTCTACACTGTCGTCTGTTAAATTTTCCAATATAAATTTCCCAGTTAGTCTGCTTTTGCACAGATATTAGGTGCAGTCATTATCTATTGATTCTAAGCTGTATTTTTCAATCATTATTTGTTTTTGCCTTCTTCTCCGATGCTTCTCCATAATGAATTTTCCGAGAATTAGGTTGTGGTCTGTACCAATGTTAGCAGAGGTTAGTTAGTTAGGACTATGTGATCTTATATTTCATTAGGTGTGGTTCATCTATTTGTTATTATATAATCGATGGTTGATTTCTGACCTCTGTTGTTGCAGAAAGTGGATTTATGTTGGTCCTTGTAAGAAAAGTATGTGTTGTTTATCCGTTGTTTGTTTCTTGCGCAGAAATTGTTCAATAAGTCTCCGTTCTCGTTTAATACGAGCTCATTGAATCTCCGTTTGACACCTGGGATTTCCTCTAAGCCGATTCTAGCGTTAAAGTCTCGAATAGTATTCTTCTCCTTCTTCGTCATAGCGTTACAGTTCCAATTGGACGTGGGCCTCCCATATTTTCTGCCTTCAGACATCTCGCTGCCTTGCTGTTGCCTTCCAATTGCGCATTTTCAATAATTGTTTAGCGTCCTCCTCAATGTTGTCCACCCATCTCTGTCTTGGTCGTCCTCTTCCCCTGGTGCCCTCCATCTGACCGTTACATACTTTCTTTGGGATTCGGTCTTTAGCCATTCTTTTTAGGTGCCCCGCCCCTTTCAATCTTTGTAATTTAATAAATTCGACAATATCTGGTTGTTTGCATTTCTGCTTTAATTCAAAGTCGTATAGGATTCTCCACTCAACATCCACTATCACCGGCCCATATATTTTTCTTTGGATTCGCCGTTCCCATCATGCTAGAAGCTCCTCTGAGTGCTTAGTGATTGCCCACGAGTCTTATCATGGCCTTCTAGATTGTAATTTTTGTTTTTCTTATGGCTAATTTAGACTTGAAAATATGAAGTAGGTTCTGTTTTCAGCTAGTATGCGTGGTTGTATTTCCTGTTTGATTGTCGTTAATTTGAGATCCCAGATATTTAAATCGTTGCATCACTTCGAAGTTCATCTCCTATTCTGTAATTCTGGACAATCCTTCTTCTTGGTTTCACCGATAGTAGTTTGATCTTTGTTTCATTGACCTTCATCCCGATCTTACTGGCTTGTGTTTCTAATTTGTTAAACACTTCATTGATTTCTCGTTCTGTACTGGCCACTAGATTAATATCATCAGCATAGGAGCTTATCTGATGTGACTTGCGCATTATTGTGCTGTCAAAGTTCTCATTGACATTTTTTATTCTCCAGTACAATGTTGAACAGGATCAGTGCAAGTCCATCTTCCTGTCTCACACCTTTGGTGGTTGAAAACCTTTCCCTCATTTGGTCTCGTATTCTCACTACGGCCTTCGAATCTGTCATTGTTTTTCTGGTTAATCTTACCAATTTGCTTGGTATGCCAAATGATTCCATTATATCATATAGGCCTGTTTCTGTCTGTACTGTCGTAGGCCTCCGTAAAGTAAATGAATAACTCATAGATTGGTACATTATATTCCCATGCTTTTTCCAGTATTTGCCTTGTGGTGAAGATCTAATCAATGGTTGATCACCCCTCTTTGAAACCTGCCTGATGCTCCCCCATGATTTCCTTTCCATGCTCTGTTATTCTTTGTCGCAGTTTACTTGTGAATATTATACAGTGTTAGTTAAAAGTATGGAGACGGCGATTTATTGTCGTTAATATTCATTTTAGAGAATTATGTTCAATATAAAAGTTTGTTAGGATATTTTGATCTACATTTGAGAATATTTGAAATTTTTTTTTCTTCAATTGTTTTTTAGTTACACCTGTCGGCGCAGTTTTTTTAAATGGGAACTAGTGAATTTTACTCTACCATTCGATAGAGAATTTTTTTCTCTTTACAATACTATTTTTGTTTTTTTTAAATTCATTTTAATAACTTTTACAAGAAAAATTAAACAAATTAATAACAAAGTAAATTAAAGTAAGTGTTCAAATTGTCGTCCATTAGTAATTTGACAATGACCCAATCGATTTACAAAACCCCGAACAGAGTTCTGTAAAAAATCTCGGGGAATTTCTTGTATCGTTCTGGTAATTCGGATTTGAAAATCTTCGACGTTATCGGGCTTATCTTCGTAAACTTTGTTTTTTACGTATCCCCAAAGAAAAAAATCTAAAGGACTTAAATCTGGCGAACAGGCTGGCCATTCAATGGTTCCTCGTCTTCCAATCCATCTGTGGGGAAAAACGTTGTCCAGATATTGACGAACATTTACACCATAATGTGGTGGGGCGCCATCTTGCTGGAACCAGATACTGTCATTGGGCAGGTGTTCATTGTTTTCATGTGGATAGAGCGTAGCACAAGCAGGTATTATTTCATTTTGCAATAACTGCAAATACAGACCCGAAGTTAAATTGCCATTGATGAAAAAGGGACCGATAATATGACCGCCAAGAATGCCAACCCAAACATTAACCTTTTGGGGGTACTGCGTATGGTGCTCCAAAAACCAAGAGGGATTTTCCGATGACCAGTATCTGCAGTTATGTCTGTTTACTTCACCGGTAAGGCAAAAAGTAGCTTCGTCAGAGAAAAGAATATTGTTGACAAAATTTTCATTATTATTGCAAATATTTAACATTTCTTCAGAAAATTGTAATCTCCTATCAAAATCATCTTCCGTTAACTCGTGTACAAGGTGTACCTTATAAGGTTTATACTTTTCACTTTTTAAAAATGACACGATCGATGACTGCGAAATATTGAAATTGGCCGCTAATTGATTGGTTGATAAATGAGGATCTTCAGATACAGCCAATAAAATATCCAGTTTGTTATCATCGCTTTTTGCTGTTCTAGGTCTACCACTCCTTGGCAAATCTTTAACGCTACCAGTTTGTTCAAAGCGTCTTAAAGTTTTACCAACAACGGATTTAGAAATTGGATTTCTATTTGGATGCGTATCATTAAATAAATTACAAACGTCTTGTAAACTTCTGCGTCTATCTCCATAACCCAACATCATAAGTATTTCAATTCGTTCATGTTCACTTAAACTCGCCATTGTTAATATTAACAGCAACAAATTGCACAAATGAATTATTTCTGTCAAAGATTTGACGTACACAATAACCACTGATAAAATTATGTCGCTCAAGTTTGTTTATCGCATCGCTTCTGTCTATCTGCGATGTACCGAACATCTGTGAAACACTTGCACCGGCCTTTTCTTATAAAAAAGTTATTAAAATGAATTTTAAAAAAACAAAAATATTATTGTAAAGAGAAAAAAATTCTCTATCGAATGATACAGTAAAATTTACTAGTTCCCATTTAAAAAACCGGCGCGGACAGGCGTAACTAAAAAACAATTGAAGAAAAAGAAAAATCAAATATTCTCAAATGTAGATCAAAATATCCTAACAAACTTTTATATTGAACATAATTCTCTAAAATGAATATTAACGACAATAAATCGCCGTCTCCATACTTTTAACTAACCCTGTATATGTTATACATAGCGGCGATATTCCTCTGTAGTTCTTACAGTTATGTTTGTCTCCTTTTTTGTAAATGGGACATTTGATCGCCGTACTCCATTCTTATGGCATTCTTTCTTCTTTCCGTATCTCTGTCATCAATTTGTGTATTTGTTCGGCTAGTGCTTTTTCTCCGTTATTAATTAATTCTGCCGAGATATTTCTATTCCAGGTGCCTTGTCGTTATTCAACTACTTTCTCGTAGGTAGGGTCTGTTACCAGTGATTGTGCTGTCGATATTTCTTCCTTTTCATAATTGCTATTTTCCCTCACCTCTTGTTTCAATAAGTTAGCAAAGTGTTGGCGCCAAATTTTCATAACTCCTTCTGGTTCTACTATAAATTTTCCCTCTGCATTCTCACAAACAGATGGCCTTGGATGGAAGTCTTGTTTGGTGTTTCTTAGCACATTATATAGCCTCTTGACTTCTTTCTTTCTATGTAATTGTTCCAGTACTTGTATTTGTCACAGCAATCTGATCTCTTTTTTTCTCATTAGTTTCCTGGTATTTTTTCTCAGTTTCTCGTATTCTTCCCTTCTGTTCCCTGTTGGTCTTTGGATTAGTTTACTTCTGCTTCGTTTCTTTTTTTCCACCGCCTACAATCTTCGTCCCACCATGATACCCTTGGTTTTCTCATTCTATACCCAACCTCTATTTCTGCTGTTTTTGTGTTACCTCCCTTTATCTCGAATAGTATTACTTTTCCATTATTGATGTTGATTTGGTCAATGGTGTTTTGTCTCTATAGAAACTGATTCCTCTCTTGATCCGGCCATGTCCGGGCTTTATATGCTTACAAGGTGCAGTAGGCCCCCGGGGAAGATGAGTGCTACCTTCAGTATTCTATCGCTTACGTATTCGACATTTTCGATTATGCCAGCATATCTCAGCAAATCTAACAATATGTTTTCTTGTTTTTCAGCTTCGCCAAATAGTTACCATAAGCCCCACGCGCGGTGGCACTTCTTCTGGTCGATCCAACGGTGGCGGTACGATGCTGAGGATGTTAGGAGCAGCTCAGAAGAGGGAAGTCAAGGCCACTCAAAATCTTTCCATCATCGTCCTCTTCTTCATGATCTGTTGGATTCCTCTGTACACCATAAATTGCGTGATGGCATTTTGCAGTCAGTGTGAGATCAACGAAACGTTTATGTACATGTGCATCATATTGTCTCATGCGAATTCAGCGGGGAATCCCATACTTTACGCGTACCACCTGAAAGATTTTCGGGAAGCCCTTAAAAACTTTTTGTTAAGTATTGTGGGTAGAAGTCCACCTCCTTCGACCAACAGAAATTCTATCGTGTCGAATTTAAATAATTGTGCTCCCTATGGTAAACATTATTCTCTTAGAGACTCTCGTATAGTGCATACTCAAAACAGAAGGTATATGGAATCGCCTATTTATAATATGAGCAGAACGGCGAAGTCCATGATTCTGCCTTCACCACCGAAGGTAATTTCGTCTATTGTACCAACTTCCGTTAATTTAGCAACTGCTACTGGTGTGGAAAACAAAAATATCTGGCGAATATCAGAAGCAGCAACTGCAGAAAACACATCACATTCCCACAACGAGAACTCTGACAGTTACACACGTCAATCTAGTCCTTTACGTAAGAATCCATCTAGTTCGAGTAGCCCTAAGAATTGTTCTTATTTAAACGAGGTAAATTATTATGACGAAGACGATGATGTCTTCTTAGATGATACACTACCTATAACCGATGCGAATGTGCTACCAATAATCACCAAAGATACACGTGAAGATGTCGTCTTGAACAAGATAAACAACCAATATAACCATTGCATATCGACGTCGTCCCCGCAACTGTCACAAAATGTTTTTCTAGTCGAAAATGAAATGAAAGATTTGGAAAAGTGCGAATGTAAAACTGTAAGCATTTCTAACGCCAACGAAAATGGAAAGATATGTGTGAAGAGGCGTTTTAAATTGTCTCTCTCGTGTGATGTTTCTAGTCCTGCAAGAAACTCTAAGTTAAGTCCTTTCAGAGCCGTTAGTGGTTTTCTGTGGAACTCTGGCAAGCGTTCAAGGAGTTTAAGCATGAGCGATGACAGTAATGCATCGAATCAATCGAAGAGAAACGGATTGATATCAGTAAATGACCACCATTCCTTTGATTATTAAATTTAGTTCGTACCTAAATTAAGTATTTATTTGATTCCATACTTTGTAGTATGTAATTTTCATGTACCTACATTTTAAGATTTCAAATTCTGTAATAAACGTTATCAAAAATACAGTTGTAAATTTCATTTATTTCACTTTATCATACGTATCACTATGTATATTACGGGATTATAAAGCGGGACATGTCTTATATTCAAATGCTCTGTTATTTTGGTTTTGTAAGGTGGACGTACTTTTTGACAGTAGTTAATTGTCATATCAATAACCATTTTTACACGGCTTTTTGACGTTTGTTAGTAATGGTCAGTAATGGATAACTTTGATATGAAGATCCCTTTATATCAAAAAAACATACTTTACACTAAATAAACCTGTGCCGCTTTATGATCTCACAATTGTAATAGAGGAGACACGTTATATTCAATTGCACGTCATTGATGACATTTACGTGTTGTCATAAATGTATTAGCGAAACTAAAAAAGTTACTTTGTTAAATTATATTTGAGGGCTTTTATTTTCATTAATTTAGATAGAAAATGTAATCATTGATCGTAATATACACATTCATGGCAAACAAACACATAATTTCCGTTTAAATATTAAATTTCTCTCTAACATATTTTTAATAGACTAATAGGTCAATTCGGTTTGTCAGATAAATCGTATCTGTCAAAACGGCGTGTGTTGTGTATATTTTGCCTGTCAAATTTGCGTGTTTATTTTGCTTTGATGTAAATTGTAGGTATAAAAACAGTTCTTCCTAGAATTATACATCCTGTTTATTATCTATTTGCGTCCTTTGAGTATAATGCCGAAAAGTTTCTGTAAACTGTCGAAGCTTTTTACAAACATTTCTATAATCATCTGATTAATGAGAATAGCGTAAGTATTGGTTATTTTAAATTTTATTATGGATATGTTATGAAACACTTATGGTGTTTCGACAATCTAAATCAATAATCAATATAATAAATAAGTTGAGAAGGGCTGAAGTCTCAGAGCATTTCAATTACTAAATATTTATACGTTATAGTTATTATATTGTGAATAATTCTTTTCTTTGGTTATATCAAATGTCATTGTCAGAAATAAAAATAGATCCGGCAACATAAACAAGATGAAACGTCATGGATCTAGTTATAGCTACTATATTTAGGACAGCTGACTCAGGGGGGGAAATGTTAAATTGAGATTGCGTAGACATCGTTTTACTTCTGCCTGCAGTTGGTAGGTGGCGCATGTGTTGACGAAATTTTAGGATCACATGTGATACTTCAGGGCTTAGCTGCTTGTAGGCTGTTGACTGTGTTTGGTAACTATGGCAACTACATGTGGTATAGTTTTCAAACATTTTTGTTGACAGTTTTTAATTAATATTTTTATATACATGCTAATATATGCTAATTATTAATCAGAGTTATAAAATATTAACTTATTTCTTAAAATTGTATGTACGTAAGTATTTATTCTGCATAATTCGAGTAATTTATTTATTTATTAGCACTTTTTTCTAGACTTCCTAGTAATTATGCCGACAAGAAAATGTTATGTGTCAAATTGTGACCAAAATGTAAAAGTTTCCCGCATCCAAAATCAATTCGTTTTCATGAGTGGTAGGAAGCTACATGAGATCCTAATTTATTCAATGTCATAAGAGAAGATCGACGATTTCCATTTAAGGAATAAATAAGTTCAAATGTAAGAATAATTTAGAATGCTTTCTCCTTAATATTTTGAAATAGAAATAAATTTTCATATAAAAATAAAGCGTTACTAAAAAGATATGTTTCTAATTTATTACAAAGTTATTATAGCAATAAGTGTAGTTTATTTTTCTTTAAAATACATCTACTATTTTACTTCCGAACATTTAAAGTGAAGAATAAAAACTACTAAGGTAAATACAAAATGGAATAGAAATATATAATATTTAAATTTCCCGGTTCATCGGTTTGATCCATTTTAGTACTGCCTGCAGTTGACAGGCGGCGCTAAACATTGTCTAAACTTTTTACTATTAAGTTATACTATCTTCTAGTATAGTGATCTGTGAGCTGACTCGTCGGCCATTTTGGAGATAAATGTCATATTACGTACTTATTTTTAGTTATTATTATATATTCTGGGTATTTCTTAAATATACGACTATTGTAAAAAATTATACCTACATTATTTCACGTCCTAAACCGGCTTAATAAAGTCAATTATTCGAAGTTCTATTCAACATTTGCTATTAGCATATATGTATATTTACCACCTTAAAATTATCTCCAAAATGGCGGACGAGTCAGCTATGCTTTATACCGGGTCGTCCAAAAGTCTGGATTCACGTGGATTTTGAGTAAACTATTCACTTTTTTGGAAAACTGAATTCTGTATCTTGAATGGGAATAAAATTGCAACTCAATAGTATTTTTTATTTCAAAAAAATTGTTTATAATTTTGAGATAAAGTTAATAACAATGTTTTTTTAAATGGAAACCTACCGTGATTTTTATTTCAGAGAGAGTACTTTCGATAAGAATTGCATTGGCATAGAAATTTTGGCTATAAACCTTACGATTATTGTTTAAATTAATATTAAATTTTCGATCCGAACACTCGTTCGCGCTTGTTCGGAAAATACACGAACGTGTCTTCTCTTACCACGTTTCCAACTGTAGGCATGGGTCCACCCCCTAATAAAGCATTCTATTGAAGGCGTTACGTTTATCTTGAATGAAAGCATTTTTTTTTTATAAAATGGGGATCTACCGCGATTACGATATTTAAACGTTATGAGAAAGTACAACGTAGTTTAATAAAAAATAATTTTATGGTCTTTTTCCGTTTTTAGACACTTGGAAGGTCCAAATCTTATCTCATTCTGTTTTTGGTATTACTAGTGTACGTTTACGGAGCGAATTTGAATTTTTATTTTCTGTTTTCTTGAACGTTTTGTTTGTTGTTAATTGTGTTGTTTTGGTATTGACTTTATCTATTATTTTTGTGATCTGTGATTTTGAACAATTTGCGTAAATATGGAACTGGTAGAGAGAGAACGGATAGAAATTCTAATTATGGTGGGATACGGCGACAAAAAGCGGTAGATCTCCATTTTATTAAAAAAAATGCTTTCATTCAAGATAAACGTAACGCCTTCAATAGAATGCTTTATTAGGGGGTGGACCCATGCCTACAGTTGGAAACGTGGTAAGAGAAGACACGTTCGTGTATTTTCCGAACAAGCGCGAACGAGTGTTCGGATCGAAAATTTAATATTAATTTAAACAATAATCGTAAGGTTTATAGCCAAAATTTCTATGCCAATGCAATTCTTATCGAACATACTCTCTCTGAAATAAAAATCACGGTAGGTTTCCATTTAAAAAAACATTGTTATTAACTTTATCTCAAAATTATAAACAATTTTTTTGAAATAAAAAATACTATTGAGTTGCAATTTTATTCCCATTCAAGATACAGAATTCAGTTTTCCAAAAAAGTGAATAGTTTACTCAAAATCCACGTGAATCCAGACTTTTGGACGACCCGGTATAGTAGTTGTAGATCTATACTCCATTCAGTCTAAGAATGGAGTAGATGGCGCTACAATATGAGCACAGTTTACACACGATGAATTTTGTATTTTGAAAACAAGTAAAACATATGTTTACTGTCAGATGGATAGCAGGGATATACATATCTGATATCATTATATTTTGACATTTACGTAAATTTTTGTACAAGTTGGTAACTCATTCCTCAAGAAAAAGGAATGCACATGTCGTCTAATTGTACTTTTTTGTGCTTCATCCAATTTATTGTAAGTATGACGATAATTTCTTTTTCTTGGAGGAGAAATTGGAACTCCATATAATTCCATTTCTTTAATAATGCAGTACATTGTATTCCTATTAATACCCACTTCCTCTGCTGTTTGATTGACTGCAGCTGTTTTAGACATATTGTCTTTATGCTTAATGTACACATTATAAGCCATTTGTCTTTGTCCAGATCTTATGTGTTTCCCTTTACGATTTTTTGAAGGACCTGGTAAAACTGCTTCCGCCATACTATAGAATATTAGCGATTACGAAAAAAAAGTTAACGAAATTGATAAAATACCTTAACAAATGTATATTTCACTTGCGAGTTCTAAGAAGAACTATTTTTTAAGAATATTAACAACAAATAACTATGTAAAATACGGAAATCGACAAAATCTTTGAACAAAACTGTCAGTAAACAATTTTTTGACAGAACGAGCTAAATGCGATTATTTTGCCGGTGTAAATGCACACTCGATTTCAACCAATCACAAACGTTTATTTTAAGCCCTATCTTTCCCAATGCTTTATTCTTAGACTGAATGGAGTATAGTATATGGTACAATTGAATGTAACGCGTTTCCTCTATATACTCCGTTTTTACTTTCTTATACGGTAGTATAAGGAAGTATTGTGATGATGAAAATTTTCGACCTCGATATTTTTGCATATGTCCACGTTTTGAAGTCCCCTGAAACCAAAAAAGTGGTTTTTGAAAATTATATGCGTGTGTGTGAACACGATAGCGGTCAAACCGCTATAGATATCAATTCCAAATTTTGTATTTACGATTATACTCGTAATTACAAAATTGAGATCTGATTAGATTTTCTGCAAAATCGACAGACCGGAAGTAGTAGTTTACTTCAACGAAAAAATCGAATTTTGCCAATATTTCGTCAACTACTAAGTTTAAACAAATTTATAGAGAATTCAAATGTACTCAAAATTAAATTTGCGAAGAATTTCATTAAAAAAGTTTTGCGAATTTCCCACCGGAAATAGGTCTTTTACTTTTATCGAAAATCAGTTTTTTGGGAATATTTCGCAAGTCATGCTTTTTAGACAGGTACAGTTACAGACAGAAAAAAGCGGGACAACTCTTACATAAAATTTTGCTTTATTTTAGTTGTTATTGCTGGCTTTTAGAATTTTACCGAATAGAACATAGTAGTCCCAACTTCATCAATTTGTCAACGATACATTTTTTCGTAAAAATGTCACAAGTTAATATTATTGCTAATGCAAAATGGCTAAATATACTAGTAGCTCGTATTATTCAAAGAAGAAATGTTCGGCCACAAAATATGCAAGACTTACTGGAAACAATTAATAATGCGTTTCAATTGCAATTTAATATCACCACAGAGAATTTTCTTATTTGGGTTATGTGCGAAACGATAAAATTTCAAACCGTCAAACTACATCAGCGTATCATCGGAGTATTACCATTCAGTACGACCTAGCGCCGAGTTCTATACTCAAATTGCTGAACAGATTCAGTGATCACGTTGGGTGCACGTGATCACACCAAAGTGGTTGAACACAGCACATAAAATCATTCAAGGATCAATGTCTGTAAATAGTTATCGGCGTAGTATTTGACATATTCAAGTAAAAACAGATTTAACGGAAACAGAAACGTAAAAGTAAATAAACACCTGCGATCTGTGATACTATTACAGTTTACCTAATCGCCTACTCTACTCTACGATGATATCTTTGTATTGAAGCTAATGGCCGGCATTTTCAACAATTTTTGTAAACCATCATTTATTTGTCAATAAAACAAAAGCTAACATGAACAAAAACTGATATATTAATGTCATCCTACTTTTTTTTTTTTTGTGAAATAATACCAAAACAATTTTTCCTCTTTTATGCTAATATGGCTCATTTGCGGACATTGTTTATTAAACAAAAAATGTTTGTTTTGATGTCCCCAACCGCCCCTTAAAGTTTGTCGGTATGTTTTTGGGACACGCTGTATAATTATTAATTATATAATTAATAATAAAACAAATTAAATCTTTAAAAATATTTTATTACATAAGAAACTCTAAAAAGATATTTAACTAAACAACAATCCAAAAGAAAACATTTGGATTTTAAATAAAATCTAAAGATGACATTTTAAAATAAAAATAAATTATTCAAAAAATGTCATTAAATATAACACAGGGACTACCCAAATAACCAGAAGTCAATAAAAATTCATAAATTAAGAGATCAGCATTCTATATTCAACAGTAATACTATTTTGATACAGCCATCAAAAAAAGGTGGAAATTGTTAATATGCTAGTTATTTGGGACAACCTCTATACATAGTATAATTATATATGAATATCATTTATATTTGACTTTTAAGTACCATGATTGTGCTGTAAAACAAGACTTAACGAATAGAATAAATTATTTAAAAAAATAATTATTCAGCTAATACTAGAAAAATACTTTCCCCAAAACATAAAAACTGAAAAAACCAGAACTAAAAGTTCCCCAATTAACAATTAAAAGTAAATAAAAGAGCACAATTTCTTTTCTCAATCAATAAATTAACGACTCAATCACAACATGTACATATAATTGTTATTTATTTAGTACTAATCACTCTTAAAAAAGATCACAATTTACATAAACAAAACAGAAGGGGTATAAACGCCCCAATTGCTATGAATACCGGTAGCATTGTAGACGAGTCATCCATTTCATAAGGGTCCGGTTGTTTTGGACCACTCGGCCTTCTATTTTTGGGCTGAATAACTTCTGGTTCTTCTCTAATCTCCTCAATAGGCTCAGGTTCTAAAGGTGGTAATTTTGGTAAGTAATCTAAACGGCCTCTAGCTACATACATGGCATTTATTTTGGGATTATCTTTGTAACCTTTTATGAATTCCACTCTGATTTTATTTCCGTGTATTTCTGATTCTTCACCATTGTAATGAAGTTTTCCTGTAAGTAAAAATCAGATAAAGTGATGTTAAAAACCACATCCCTTCAAATTATTTTTTAGAAATGATAAAATATTAATAAACCAAATATATTTTCACATGTTTTAGATAATAAATTATAACAAATCACATTAAAAATCTGCTGTTTTAATCCAATTCAAATACTTATTAACCTATTTTTTAAGCATTTTTTACATTAATTCTTATTAAATATTATTTACACTTCTGATTTTTACATACATACATTTCAAAGTTGTTAATTCAAGAATCATCTGTTTATATCTTGAATGGTTTTAAAAATAATCAATAAGAGCAAAATCTTACTTTTAAAAGTACAGTACTTTTATAATTGGGCCTGAAACTTACCTTTAGATATTTTGAAAGGTATGTACTCATCATGTGCTACACCTCGTCCAACTCTATCAAAAATATCTAAATCAGAAACGATTGTGTGGTCTCCATTTAACACGACATCAAACACTTTCTGATCAGGAGAATTGAAATAAACTTCACAGAATTTCAAAACTAGCACATACTCTCCATCAGTGTTCAAAGGTATATCATATCCAAATGTGTTTGTGTGATACCTTTCTGTCTGATAGAGAGTCTGATCGTTAGAAGAAACCCTACCAATTTGCAGTCTCTTTCCATAATCAGAGGCAATCCCTATTTTATTATGTAAAGGATCTTTTTCATAATGAACACCATATGAGTCCGTATGTGCATCTCCTCCGCAATTTACGGCATATACTATCTGGCCTACACTAGATACATGGTCTATCAGAAAATACAAACATATACCATGTATCACTAATATTGCCCACATGGAATTTGACTGCATCTTTATGGGTTTTATTACGTACGTGGCATTACAGATGATGGAAATGCATGTATGTATTAACTATTTATCACCGACACATTAGTTTACATTTAATATAATCACGATAAGAACGAGAAACACAACATATAGGTTACCTCAAAGGCTTATTGACGTCCGAAATCAAATCCGAAATTGAATCAGTGCTGCCGCCACTAGCTCTAAAAACGTACTGAATTTTCGTACTGAATTTACAAAAAACGTACTGAATCGAGAAAAAATTATGCATGACCTTTTTTTTACTCACAAGGGACAATAAAATACAATAAATACATCACTAACATATGTAATGACTTTATTCAACTTTCATAAAATCATAAAATATATTTAATTATAGAAGTATACATATCGAACTACAATGCATATTTATTACATGTGTGTAAAATAGACAGTAAATACATAATGAATTTCATAAACAAATTCATACACAATTTACAAAAGAATTTCTATTCTTCTTGTATTCTGTGGTCGTGGGGCTTCGCCTTCTCACACGTTCAATGTTGCAATAATGAAAATTCATGAAGTTGTTTTGACAAAAGGTGACACTCATTTGACAAATGCGAATGTGTTTTGATTAATAGTGAAACACAAAGGACGACAAATCGTGAAAGGTAACCGAAAAACCCTGTAAAATGTTATGAATTATTTTCTATCAAAATTAATATACTCTTCCCTAGATTCCCATTGATGGCATCCGATATTGCCAATCAGTTGCTTGGCAAATAATAAATTTTTGACCGTATCTATATTTAAATTATTTCTATACTCGTTTTTTGTAATTGTTGTTAGTATTATATTATTATTATTACATGGATTTAATTTAGTACTGAAACTTTCAAGTTTGTACTGAAATTAGCCCTTTTTGCAAAATGGCGTACTGACGTACTGGATTTGTAAATAGTGTACTGAATTTGGTACAATTGTACTAAAACGGCAGCACTGAATTGAATGCAACTTACAAATTGCATAATTTCATATTACAGTGATAGATGTCGCAGCTTTGTTAATGAATGGTTTAGTCAGAGAAATAGAGTAGGGGAGAACGCGCTTAAAGATGCGCCAACTAAGTTAAATTGAATTCCCCCATTTTGAAGGTTGCTCACATATACCTAGCTCAACAATTCGCATGCAAAGTTCATTGACTTAGAAAAATGTAAACAAACTTACGTGTGAAAAGAAATGCCTTCCTGCAAAATGGCGACCACAATAGCGTTTGCTTAAAACTGGATGCGCACTCGTCGAAGCGCGTTCTCCCCTACTCTATTTCTCTGGGTTTAGTTCACGCCAACTTCAATACCTATAGTCTGTTCATCAAAAGTATTTACATATTGTAGATGATGAAACCGAGAAAATTTCTTATTTATCCATAAATTTAGAACATTATCCTAAAAATGTGTCATACATCAATAATATGGAATAAAAGATTTTTTTGAATTTCACTTTAGTTTCTATAGTAACTTGAAGTTGTGTGATAGAGCTTTTGGCCACCAGTTTTCAAATGTAAACAAATTCGGTCTACAAAGCTACACGCACACTGCACCGACCGGTACGACCGACACGGGTGACCGGGATTTCTCTAAAAGTCAAATGCATGTTTCTCTATTGAGGCGTTCGTTGCCTGTCGGTCGTACCGGTCGGTGCGTAGTGTGCGCGCCTCCAGAGAGAAACATGCATTTAACTTTTCGAAAAATCCCGGTCGCCCGTGTCGATCGTACCGGCCGATGCAGTGTGCGCGTAGCTTAATTCACCAAAAAACTTGTGAAGAAACATGTAAAACCTCAGGTATATCTCAAAGAGCAAGTTAACAATTTCTTCAACAATAACTTGAAATTGATATGTGTAAAATCTTATGAGATTTTTCTAAACTAATGGTTCTTTATGAATTGGATACCTTTTGAAAAAAGTAATTCGATTTGTGCAAAAACAATTATTTATTACTTTGATTTAATTTTAAAGTGAGATATATTAGAATTTTAAGTTTAAATTGGTATTACTGGCGTTTAATATCCGGCACTGTGTAAGTGAATAACCATCAACGAGAACGAGACCTTAAAAGCGTCTCCCTGTTAGTTTGGTAGGAGGGGCGAGCTCGGTTGTTTAGTTGTCATTGACACCAATGACATGCCGTCCTTGGTGTCTCCTAATTTTGTTTATCGTGTACTTGGTAGGTTATCACTAAAATTCGACGTGGCAAAAGTGGAAAGCAAAACATCACGGGATCCGACTATACTGTCGCTTCTCGTTGATCGTTATTTTCTGATTGTGCTCTGTAATCTAAGGTGTGTCAATGGTCGCTTCAACAGACACAACAATTGTCACAATTGTGTAACTCTCCAGTGATCGGATCGGATCTGAACATATTGTGGGCGGTCAACATTTTTCTGAGCGGAAAAATTCTAGTGAGCGTATTTTGATCCGCATGCGCATTAACGCATTCCAAGCCCAACACGATCTATTATTATTGTTTATTCGGTTTAAGCTGTATAATTCTAATATATGGCAGCAGTGCAAAGTACCAAATGGACAAATGAAAATGGTGATCACCACATAAACGAGTACAGTGCTGTCGATGAGCGGGAACGGTCACGACTACGACTCACGTTTAGCAGACTCATCGGGTCTGCTGAATGTGACCAATACCACTGTGCCAATACCAGCCGCTGCGTGCGCTGAATAAACAAAGTATATGTCAAAGTTTTCGTAAATATTATGATTATAATGGTACGAATGGGGCGGTAAGCATTTTGAAAAATGGTATTATTTAGTTTAAAGAACTTAATTTTCTGACATAAGAAGTATGGGCGTGATAAATTGATAAACAAACATACTAACTACAATGACTGGTAAACGTAAGTATAAATATTGTTTTAGAGGTTACGTTAACATATTTATTTCTTTTTATTTTCCTTTCTGCATTTATATATAAAAGTTGGAAGTCATGTCTTTGTAGAATAACATCACTGTTATTAATAGTTATTATATATTTATAACATAATCTACAATTTGTTGAAGTAATTATAATTTTCATTGAAACTATCATTAGCCACTTGAGTTACATTTATGTCAATAAAGAAATTAACTCATAATTCCTTTTTAGGTACAGGTGTACATATGTGCCTATTGTTTTCTATATGTATATTCCATAATTACGCTTTAGGCAAGTATTGTTTTTTAAGCTTGTTTTGATATGCTACAATTCTATAACACTCGTTATAATACAAATATATTTCAAATTTAATATTTTTACTGAACTCATATTTGACTACAGATGCTAATAATATAGTGATAACTATTTTAAGTCAGAAGGATGAGTACCATTTGCAACTAGCAAAAGACACTAAGACTATGATATTCCAAGAAGCTAAAGCGTTAGGCATGGTAAGTATTTAGTGTTACAGTAACTATGCATATTGTCCGGCTGTTGTTATTAGATGAGTCAAACTTTATTGATACGAAGGAATTAAGTCATATACAATAATTTATATCATTAAAGTTTCTAGAATTCTCAAACTTAAAATTGTTTCCAAAAAATAATAGTTAATATTTATATTGCAATTGTTTTACTAACAAAAACTAAACTCTTATACTTAAACAAATATCCTTTAGGAACCTCCAGTGACTATCTTATCGCATGTGGACTTTCGACTTATCGGTGATTGGACAATCATTCCTATGATTCAAAAATTAGAAGCAATCCATGATAGTTCCATATCTTGGTTTGTTTTTGTCGAAGATAGTACACACATTAGATTGCAGAAGTTACTAACAAATCTAAACCAATACAATATGAGCGAGGTAAAATAAAGTCCAAATATTGCTATAACTAGTTTTTTTACAACATTTTAATTTTTCAAGTGAAGCATTTTTATGCATTTTTGAATTGAGAGAAAAAAAATTAATTTATTTTTTGACAATTATTTTAAGGATATTTGGGTTGGGTATGCCTTACATGATGAAGAAGCCACTATAATACATCACTTTGCCTTCTATCAAAATCCCGAATCATTTAAATATCCGTGTGTGGCCTCAGGATTTGCAATTAATATAAATTTATTGCGCAAGTATGTAAAATTTCTGTATTTCAGACAGTTTCCCTATTAGAAATGCATTACATATAATAAAGGTTACTTCTTTTTATTTTAGATTAGCTAAAAGGTTAAGTGAACATCTTCCAAATTCAGATTTTAGTATAGATAGTTCCCATGAACTAGCCATGTTTATATGGCAAGATGGAAAAGGTCCTCCATTAATTCATGACCCAGCCTTTTGCATAAGTGAAGAAGAAAACTGTGCTACAATTGCTAAGCCTTTCAAAGTCTGTGTAAGTACTATTGTATCATATTTACATTTAATTTAGACATTTGATTATGGTGTATTATACAGGCTGATCCATTTTCGCCTCATTGGGATTTTTCTTATTAGTGAGAATACAGGGTAGGTTTGGAAAACTTAATACGTTTTATGATTATTATAAACTCGACAAGAAAATACACCTCTGGGAAATAAAATTCGAGATTTTTGTACAAAACAAAAAATTCTCATTATCTTGTTTAAACCTTTTATTTAAAACTAAAAACACATTATCGATGCCACTTTTGGTCTTTATCTAAAGGCTTAATCAAATATTTTGTGGACTTTCTGTACATCATCAACTTTATTGTTTTTTATGGGCGCCATATTGAATTTTAACACCGTCAGAAAGAGCTATTTACTCAGATTTGAACTTTGTTGTATAATATGTTCACGAAGTTTTTTGATAGTACGTGTCGATTACGAATTTATTTGAAGCTACGAAACCGAAACCACGGATAAAGTGGTCGTGGAATTTCAAACGTGTCACACGTAAGTCATAGAAGTAGAAAAAAATCGTACACCATCGAAGAGACATGAGATTATGTATTTTTTAGTAATCGAATCGATATACAAAAATCGCAATTATATTTACAAATTTATCCAGAAGGGTAATAGCCATTTCATATTGTTTTTTTCGAAATCTTGACAAAACTCTGTATACATTCGCGAAAAATGATATTAACTGACTAGAAGAATAAAAGCAGCATCGCCCTTGGCATGTGAGGCAGCTAACACAGGCCACTGCAACTTACTGAGGGTGCGTCTGTGACTTATGTCTGGCCCGTTTTACTGAATAATAATTAATCAAATCTAGCATCCCCCTAGTTATATAGGCCTTGGTGGGGAGAGGTAATGTTCGTACATGACATTATGACAGTAATAGTTTTACTATTAGGAAATACAAGTAATTAGAAATAAGGCACAATTAACACACAAGAATATATTTATTTTTTTATTGTTTTAGGATAAACCCATTCCAATAGAATCGTTATACTTTGTTGTTAAGACTTGTTCAAAATTTCACAAAGATCGAATACCCGTTGTCAAGAAGACATGGGCGGTTCATACATCAAAAATCGACTTTTTCAGCAACTTGCGTGGTAAATATACTCTAATCTGTACTTTACATAATCCCTTATTAGTTTCCATACAGATCGAGACATTCCCACTATAGATTTGGGCGTACCAAATACGGAAAGTGGTCATTGCGGTAAAACGATGGCTATATTGAAATACGCAGCAAGAAAACTAAAGAACGATCACAGTATTAAATGGGTGATACTAGCTGACGATGATACGCTGTTTAGGTAATTCTTAACTTTAAAAAATGCTTGTGTAGTAATAGAATCGTTTAGCAATCGACACGGCCAAAGTATGAACTACAGATAAAATAATACAAACCACTACAAGTCGACATCGATTGGAACAAGCATTGTTGACAAATTTGTTTTGTTTGGCTGACAGTTATAACATACGTCAAAAAATAATTATGACATATTGCCGTGGTATCTTACATATTAATAAGATGATAGCAGTAGTATTAAGATTTAATTTAAGTGTATAAAATATGAAAGAAACTATAATAATAAGTTTAAGGTAGTTGAAGGAATTTAACATGAGGATGTTGGGTTGCATACACTTTTATGCATACACCAAATTGAATTTATATTTGCAATTTAAATAAGTACTAAAAATAAAACACGAGATAGAATTTAAGATGTATATATATTTCTTTTATAGAAAAGAGAAACAAGATGTATGGTTTGTGTACAATGAAAAACAACCTGACTTTATAAAATGTGTGAGAATTGCACTGAACATTTTAAATAATGGACCGTTGTTTTATATATATAAAAAAGAAATGAAAGCAAATAACCGAGAGAGGGTCATGCTAATGGATGGTAGTGTAATACGAACTAGTCATCTTAATGCAGTAAAAATGTATGAGGAAAATAGAATTCGATATGCACGAGACAAAAATAATTGAATAATTAGATAAACTTGAGAACGTGCATAAGGTAATAAATAAAATTTATTAAATAAATCATGCAGAAAGAATAAATATTTACCTTAATTTATTACTAGATAAGTAAATAAATAAAAAAAAAAGGATATAAATAAAATTATTCTGAGATATCAGTAGTAGTGTTTTTATAAACGACAGCTGGTAATAATAGAATACATTCAGGAATTTGTATATGTAATATCATGTATCATAAACAGTAGAGAGGTACTTGTACGGTTCTTGATAACCTACAAAATAAAAAGAAAATATAATGTAAACTTGGTGTGTAGTTTATTACAGATAGACATATCACCGTTGGAGAAGTCTTGGATAGAAGGAGGTTACGAAGAGGCAAACCAAGTGGACCATGGTGGTGCAAGTAATCGTAGTAAAAGGATACCTGTTGTTTGCAATGTTTTTCCTATATTGCCGAAAACTGGAAAAAGAACAAAAATAATGGAAAGAGGAAATATGTGAAAAATAATAAAGAAGGTAATAAATTTATAGACAATTATAAAGAAGAGTTATATTAAAACAAGTATACCTACGTTGGAGAAACGCTGTACAATTTATAGGAAGTTTTAAATTGTAAACAGACAATTCTTGGGGTGTTGACCTTTCGCGGTGAAGAACTGTCAAAAAGACAACGAGTGCGTGTGTGTGTGAGTGTTCAAAACATTACGGCAACTTAAAAGTCAGGAGCACTGAAGATGCAGGGTGACAACGTAAATGGTAGTTTCAGAAGATGGCGTTGAAAATGGTCACATGTCTCTTCCGGAGATATAAATTGAAGACAAGAATCGACACGATTCATTCATTCATTGATTTGATTCATCAACAAGCATTCTTTGACTAATATTAATTCATTTATTATAGACAATTATATAAAATCGTAGGGTTAGATATACCACGATTCACATTTAATTCTTTTGTATTAGCGTATTAATTTTATTTTCATTCAAGTTTCACTTATTTTATTTTCTTTGTTTAATTGTTTTGTGTTATAATGGAGATGCAAATGATCGAATTTAAAAAGATTTGCAACGATTCAAAGTAAGTTAGAGGCAAAGACTTATCAATGTAGCTATACGAATATTGAAATATATCGTGCGAACGTATATTCAGTATAACGTTATGCAACAGGGATAATAAATATTTTCCTGGGATAGTAATAAGCATTCCTTAATTTCAGGTTCATAAGAAATAAAATTATTAATGGTGTTGAATGTTAAGAGGATATAGCGTGCAAATGTATATTTTCTGGCACAGTATTTGGCATCATTAATAGTTACAATAAATAAGGAAAATGTTTCTGGGTAACGGACTCTGAAATGCTAGCTATAACGCGTGCGAATGGTTGTAGATAGTAATCAGATTCGAGCTTTTCTCCAAACATTGACTATGAAATAAACAATATACAAAAGTAAATTGGATTTATTTGTTGACAAACAGGAAAATATTTTTAGAGTTTTATTTAATAAAGCATAAGAAAATATATTCGTATCATGAAGAAACGTTACAACCTGGGACGAGGTACAAACGATTTTCTTATAATTATGTTTCTTTTTAAAATAAATAAAGTGAATACAGTATAGCAATGCTATATTTATTTTTATGTAATAAATGTTAAATAAATTCGACAATTATGTGTTATATGATTTCTGATTTTTCATTTTTAATAAGCTATTACCTTATCCCAATCTTAAATAAAAACAAGAGATTAGACGAGAGGGAAGAAATTCTGATACACTGAAGGATTCATAAATACTTATAAAGTACGTGCTGTTAAAAATAAATAAAATACACATCAGGATAATAAAAATTTTCATCATTTTAATTATTTATGTTGTTGAAACAGCACACAACATAACTTATTTGGCAAGGTCTAAGGTATGGCAATGATACTATTATCATATTCAAATAATTATGTTGCCACAGCAATATGTCAAAATGTGTATGAATATTATTAGTATGACAATCGTGAAATGGCTTTTGTAGGTTATATTATATATTACCTGACAAGTAAAATAGACGCCATTTTATTAGCGCATGTCGGTTGCTAAAACGATTTTACATTATTATCTGACTATAACGTTTCTTTTGTTAGTGTGTCACGTCTGCAGAAATTCTTAAGCTGTTACGATTCAACCAGATCCATGGTACTCGGTGAACGTTATGGATACAACGTTCTGAACAGTGAAGGTTACAATTACATCACTGGTGGAGGTGGTATCGTTTTCAGCAGAAAAATGGTCGAATTATTGACTGAAACAGGAATTTGCGAATGTCCAAGTATATCCACACCAGATGATATGTTCTTAGGCATCTGTATTAGCAGAATTTCAGGAAATATAATCCATTCGCCGTTTTTTCACCAAGTAAGCCACCAAGTTTATATGAAAATGTCTCCTGGTATTACTTGAACTTTTAATTAAATTTTTAAACCTCCAAATACATATCGCGTTTGATTTCTTACACCTTTTCGCTAAATCGGCGCTCGATATTACAGAAAAACCTCGATGTCGGAACCAAGTACCTTCGGAGGAGATAGATTGCAGGTTTGCTATGTGTGATGTTTCGCTTGTTCCTTCTCACACACGTGTTTAGAAAAAGAGATCTGCTCGCTTTTACTAATCCTTATTTCGTATGATTTGTTTTCTTGTTTTCAGTTGCAACTCTTCAAATTGTACAAATATCTCGGACAATTATGTCTGCTTCCCCTCGCAAGCAATTTAGAAGTCAAAAAAATTACTTCGAAGTTGTTTTGATTGTTTATGTTTTTTTTTTCAAATTTCAGTTCATGTCTGACAGCCCCGTTTAAACAGGCAACCCTCATTTATTAAATGTTTAGTATATGCAATCTTATAATTTTTTGTGAACACCTTGTTTCTGTGAGTACTTGCCTCATCTTAGGCCTTTTAGGCGTTTTATCTTTAAATTTGTTAATTCTAATTATTTATTTTATTATCGACATTTGAAACATGTATTTTTTGAAAACTGGCAAAATACAAATAATTTATCTCACTTCCGGCAGTATAAATTACTTTTATTATGACCTATATATAAGAACAATAAAAAAAACGATGTAATCTATGCCCATGTTATAAATTTATAGACCTCTTATTTATCGATAAATTTAGAACATAACATTAACCTAAAATGTATGATATATTAACAAGGTGGGATAATTTGAATCGTCCTTCGTTAGTTTAACTCCTCATCAAATCTGTCGTTACAATAAGATGTACAAAGTTTGCAAGACAAGTCATATATATTATATTTCTTATTTTGCTCTTTCTTTATTTATCTATTCTAATAAAATTATGGATTATATTTACCATAATTATTCATATTCACTTGTAATAATGCACTTTCCTTGTTTATCGTCTAAATAAATTGATTGTTTCCAACTCTTGGATAATAAACTTCGAAGAACATACTGGAATGTGCAGTTGCAAACTGATATTTTTTACATGATTGTTAAATGTATCCCCTCTTAGATATGTGAATAATAATTGTTTTTCTCCACTACTGTTGAATAATGCATGCGTTCTTATTGAATATTAAGTTGAAAAATGACATCAATTTCACGCCACGTGGATTCCATATTTGTTGCTGACATTTCACATTTAAAATCTATAATATATATAATACTTTTCGTATAGTCGTGGAGAAAGTACAGTCTTCTACTCGCGCATAATAGCTATCTTACGCTCGTTGAAGAATATGCTATTATTCATACGACTTATGGTATTACCGGAATATCAACTCCTATCTACACGCCCGTGGTATCCGCCACCGGCTTTGCGGATCTTAATAATTATATAAATAAAAAAAAAATATTAAACGATTTCATGGAAGCGGTATAGAACATAAACCTGGGACAATCCGATCGAAATGACCGAATAGCTCCAGAAATTACTAATACCGATACTGACTATAAATAATAATATTAAAAACTTTTATTCAAATACTTACACATTTTGTACAAATACGAGACATATCCAGAAAGTAAGTGTACTGAGGCTCTCACGGCCGGAGGCATTTTATTTTCGTCATGTTGACGACTTCCCCCCTTTGCAACGAGACGGGTTCGAGGTCAGTACGTTGAGAACTGTCGACGCGACAACACGTTTCGTGAACGATGTCAATCCAGTCTCCCGCCAAGTGCGAAAAACGCGGCGTCATCCGTTATCTCGTTTCGAAGGGAAAATCTCCGTTTGAGATTTATAATGAGGTGAAAACTGCATATGGTGATAAAGCTATGAATCGTACGAGTGGGTACAAGTGGTGTCGCGAGTTTAAAAACGGTCGTACGTCTGTGCATGTTGATCAGAGCAGCGGAAGACCTTCAATTGTGACTGACGAAACTGTGGAAAAAATCGAAAATGCGCTCCGTGACGATCGCAGAGTGACTGTGGATGAACTTTATGCGATGTTTCCGCAGATCTCCAGATCTCTACTACACGAAACAATCACAGAAACCCTCGGATATCGGAAACTATCCGCGAGGTGGGTCCCAAAACGACTGACAGACCAACACAAGTTGAATCGAGTGGAGGCCGGGCAAGAGTTTTTGAAGCGCTATAAACTCCATGGAGATGAATTTCTCCGCTCCACCGTTACTGGAGATGAAACTTGGGTTGCACACTACACGCCTGAAACCAAAAGACAGTCTCAACAGTGGCGTCACACCTCTTCACCCTCCTCCAAAAAGTTCTAAACCACAATTTCAGCCAAGAAAATCATGGTATCCGTGTTTTGGGACTGTCAAGGCATAATTTTAATCGAATATTTGCCTCAAGGGGAGACCATCAACTCTGCAAGATACTGTGAGACCCTAAAAAAATTGCGGAGGGCGATTCAGAACAAGAGAAGAGGCATGCTGACAAAAGGAGTCTGCCTGCTGCACGACAATGCCAGACCACACACGGCCAACGCCACGAAGAAACTGCTCGCCTCGTTTAAATGGGATGTCCTGAACCATCCCGCGCATTGCCCTGATCTAGCACCTTCACATTACTATCTCTTTACCTCCCTGAAGCTGCACATGGGTGGAAAAAGGTTTTCAACCGACGAGGAGGTGGGGAAGTGAACGAAGGGGTTGGCGGGAAACTACTTCGAGAGAGGCATCAAAAAATTGATACCCCGCTTCACCACCTGCATAGAAAGGAATGGCGACTATGTCGAAAAATAGCTTACATTATGTACTAAAGTATCACGTAATTTTTTTGTTTAAATAAAAAAAATTAAAACCTACAAAAATTCAGTACACTTACTTTCTGGATATGCCTCGTATATTTCATAATTGTATTAGTTTATGCTCCATTTATTTTAGGCACGCCCAGTAGATTACTCCAATGATTATTTGCGAACACAAATGCTAATATCCTTTCACAAGCACTGGATGATAGACCCTTACACTGTCTATAAAAATTGGCTTGCGGATGAAGATACATACATAAATAACAATCATGTAGAACTCTAAATTGATCTTAAAAGACTAATTTTTTTAACAATTTGTTAAATATTCACGAATAATCAATAAATATATATTTTTCTATAACGTATTATATATACATACTTGATTTTTTCTTATTAACCTTTTCAATTCCCTCACTATCCAGTTGATCATTGGTTTCCTTCCGACGTTTATTTTCCAATTTGTATAAATAAATTACATAACCCGTCTTATTAATATTTATACTTCATTTACATATGTGATTACCTTTCAAGCTTCCTAATCCGATCGTTTACTTTTCTACGAACATGGACTATTCAACAATGTTCTTGTTTTTCGTTTTATATAATTCAAGTTTTGTAAGAGCAAAAGACGGGTATCACAAAAAAATAATAATCTAACACAGAATATCACCACAGTTATTTTCAGTGCTGTCTTGTACAAATATATGGATACAGATGAAGATGATTTTAGTAATTTAATTCTGGAGATTTTGTTAAATACTTTGCTGCCGTATAAGTGTGTTGCAATGATTACTGATGATGTTTATTATTACGTCTTCAAAGATACTTTATTCAGAAAATTTGGAATTTATTTGTCGTTTTTTGTGGTAAGTTGTATTACTAATAAAAGCAATAGGAGCTGTTACAACATGTAAAGCACAGGGGCAAAATTAAACCAATGTCTGCATCGTAAACAACGCACGTACACGTGATTCAGCCTACATAAGCCTAATCAGCGTGCGACGTGTTGCCACGATGCCTATTAAACATACGCATCGTGACGTACATCAGTGGACTGGCACAGCATATGTCTAGCGACATCAATGTGTCCAGCCAGTATTCACACGCAGCTACTTTTTGAGTAACTGTGGAATATGGACATAAGTAACTCGTTATAGAAGGCAAACCTTATTTGCAAAATCATGACCAACTGGATCTCGCTATCGTTGCGCAATGTCAAGGCCGTAACATAACTTTGATTTACTTGTTGAAATTGGTTCTGTTAACCTCAAAATATCGTCCCTTATGTAACGCCATCTAGTAGTAGAATAATAAATTCACAAAGAGTGATTTGTCAATTTTTATTGAAATTAGCTTTAAAATAACACGTTATACCTAATAATAATAATAACAATATTTTTTCAAATTTACAATAATAACAAGGTGCATTATTGGTAATAATTACGGGATTTTAGTAATAATTATAGCATCTTTATTTATCCAACAGATACAAGTCAAATTACAGACTAAAAACACTGGTCAACAGTGAAATTGCTTCTTAGGTGAAAGTACCCAATCCTGAATGAATTCAACGTGCTGAACACGAATATCACATTGAAAAAAGTTGATTGGCTCACGTTCAAGAGATATTGACGTTTTGTCCATTGTATAGATGCTATTGCATAATGTAATGCAATTTAGTGAGAAATTACGAAATTTTGCGTCATATTGCATCACCCCTTCATGCAAAGAAGTTAATGCAGCATTTACTGTAAGTTTCCATTGAGAGTGTTGCGAAATTGATTGCGCAATATCAAGTAATAGCTAATTACAGTTTATTTATAAATGGCCGACGTGACAGTTAACTCGTGCAATGTCCGTTCATTCGCGCATATTTTTCGAAGCTCTAGCATACATAAGTGATTGCTATAGTGTAAAGTAACTAAACAGTAGCAATGCCTCGTAACTGTGTTAATAGTGCAAATAACTTCTGTTATATTTGCGGAGAAGTGACATTTGCTGCACAGAAAAAGAACATCAGTGCAACAGTTAAGAAAGCGTATCATTTGTATTTTGGTTGCAAGATAGGCGACCAGGACAAAGGCTGGGCCCCACACGTATGCTGCCGCACTTGTGCCGTAAATCTTTCACAGTGGCTTAATGGCAAAAGAAAGGCAATGCCATTTGCTGTGCCCATGATTTGGAGGGAGCCCACCAATCACGTTGACGACTGTTATTTCTGTATGGTACGACCAGCTTCTGGAGGCATCACCAAGAAGAAGAAGTGGACAGTTGAATACCCTAACATACCATCTGCTCTGCGACCTGTCTCTCATGGCGAAGGACTCCCAATTCCAGAACCTCCTACAGATTTTTCTATCAGTTCAGACGATGAGGATGGCCATGCGTCGGCGAGTTCTCCTCAACGTGGCAGTAAGGATGATGACTTTTCGTGCTTTGACGAAACATCTGCACCACATAAAATTACCCAGGATGAAATGAACGATCTTGTTCGCGATTTGGATCTGTCGAAAAGCAAAACGGAGATACTGGCCTCAAGACTTCAACAGTGGAATCTTCTGGAACAGAATGTCCGTGTGACTTCATTTCGCACTCGCCATCAGCTCTTCGAATCTTTCTTTAAGAAAGAAGAAAGCCTTGTGTTCTGCTGCGATATTGATGGTCTACTACAAGCTCTCGGTATTGCACATGATCCCCACGAATGGCGGCTGTTTATAGACGCTTCAAAACTGAGCCTTAAGGCGGTTTTGTTGAATAATGGGAACCAGCTTCCATCCATACCTATTGCACATGCGGTCTACATGAAGGAGACTTACGGCAATCTAAAGCAGCTACTGGAGACGATTAACTACAGCAAGTATGGCTGGCAGATATGTTCTGACCTGAAGGTAGTATCTCTGTTGATGGGTTTGCAGCAGGGATATACAAAGTACTGCTGTTTTCTTTGTCTGTGGGACAGCAGAGCAATCGATTTGCACTACATCAAGAAAGACTGGCCTCCGAGAGCATTTTTTAAGCCTGGAGAAACGAATGTACAGCACCCACCATTGGCACAGCCACACAAAATCATCATTCCTCCTTTACACATCAAACTCGGTCTTGTCAAAAACTTGGTAAAAGCCATGGATAAGAATGGACCAGCATTCAAGTACCTGCATGACAAATTCCCTCGACTCAGTGAAGCCAAAATTAAAGAGGGCATCTTTGTGGGGCCTCAAATTAGACAGCTCTTCCGAGACCCCAAGTTTGAGGAACTTCTTCAAGGTAAAGAAAAACAGGTTTGGGATGCATTCTATCAAGTGGCAGCAAACTTCCTGGGGAATGACAAGGCAGAAAATTACAAGTGTCTGGTTGAGGATATGTTGGCTTTGTTTCATGAATTCGGCTGCAATATGTCCTTAAAGATCCACTTTCTTGATTCCCACTTAGATTTCTTTCCTGATAACTGCGGGCAGGTCAGCGATGAGCACGGCGAACGCTTTCATCAGGACATTGCCACCATGGAGCAACGGTACCAAGGCAAATGGTCTACGTCAATGCTAGCTGACTATTGTTGGACAATCAGTAGAGATGCTCCACAAGTCCACTACAAACTGCAGGCCAAAAGAAGTCGAAAGCCGGAAGCAGACTAATGTTTTCTTACCATGTATTATAATATTGACATAAGTACACTTTTTCTGAAATATGCGTAAATGTTTTCTTACCATGTATTATAATATTGACATAAGTACACTTTTTCTGAAATATGCGTACATATAACAGAAAACCCGTAGCCAATTCAGCTTTTTCTTAGTCATTTTCGTGTTCAGCATATTGAATTCATTAAGAAATGACTATTTTCAGCTTAGAAGCATGAACTTTTCGAAAATTTGTTGCCCAGTGAAATTGACAATCTTGAAATAGTCATAATAAACGCACTTCTTTTTTGATATCCTCTTTAAAATTATACTAAATCAGCCCTCAAATACCTAAAGAGTTCACATATTCAGAGTTATTGTGGATATTAGTCACCAAATAACGTTTACAAATGCTGCTTAACGTCAAAATCGGCAATTTTTCCATTAGACTTTAAAAAAATGTCTCTTTGCACATTTACAAGTATTAAAATATTTCTAATTTTAACGTAAAAATGCAAAATTATAGCTATTTACCAAGATTATACTACATTTCAGACAATCAGTACTCATTTTCTGGAGCACTCTCAATTACTATAATAAATAGGTAGTTTATAATGCTTTGAACAGATGGCGCCAGGCAGAGATAGAACGGAATTTTTAGGTTAGCAGAATCAGCATAATCTCATAACGTTACGGCTTTGATATCGCGCAGTGATAGCGAGATCCAGTTGAACAATATAAGCACAAGGGCTGCGTCAAATCAATGCATGCTTACGCGAACTAATATTAAATTCATGAATGGATGAATGCACATTCACAGCAAGCCGTTATCGTGCACAACAAAGCACGTACACATGTTTCAAATAACATAGGTCTCATAAGCGTACTACATGTTGACATGAAGCTTCTTAAATTTAGACCCCGTATATCTATCGTGTGGCACATGTCAATGAGAGATTTCAGCGATATCCGTTAGCCAAGCCCAATATACCCTGCCGCCTGGGTTGCTGTTTGTATAGTAGCAAAGCTACTATACCTACGAGAAAGTGTGGATTGTGTGCAGCCAGTAACTCGCCAATAGGTGTGTGAATGTAAGCTTGAAGCTTATAGCGTGAATATGCCTTGTATCAGTGGCGGCTCGGGGTGGTTCACATAGGGAGTGCATAATTTCAAAATTAAAAAGTATAATACAAGAACGCTTACCCAATCTTTATAAGTTTCACCGACATACTGTTCCAGACAGGTACTGTTCACTGTACAGTTTGTTTTGAGGGAATAGTAAATATAACACTACAGTTTGATTACATCTGACGATAATCGAAGTCCATTTTGCGTGTCTTTGACTTGCAGAACAGTTCTATCACTTTTTCATTAAAATTTGGGAAATCATTTATAAATTCTTTTTCACAAGATAACATAGTAAGGACATTTAATCTGTCTTCTTTCATTGTATTTCTCAGGAAAGTTTTTATTCTCTTCAGCCGTGAAAACTGGTGTTCCGCTTCAGACGTTGTCATTGGGATTGTAATGACAATTTTTAAACGCTTAACACCCAAAACCCCCGTATCTAAAATTTCACATCCATACGTCAATTTTCAAAAAACTCGTCCGCCATTTTGTCTATTTTTGACATTTTGACTTTGGAATCGTGGTCGGCGACCTAAGACACCCCCGTATCTAAAATTTTACATTTATACGTCAATTTTCAAAAAATCTTCCGTCATTTTGTTTTTTTTTGACATTTTGACTATGGATTCGTGATCGGTGACCTAAGATATCCCCGTATCTAAAATTTCACATTTATACGTCAATTTTCAAAAAATCTTCCGCCATTTTGTTTTTTTTGATTTTGGATTTGTGATCGGCGACCTAAGACACCCCCGTATCTAAAATTTCACATTTATACGTCAATTTTCAAAAATCTTCCGCCATTTTGTTTTTTTTACATTTTGATTATGGATTCGTGATCGGTGACCTAAGACACCCCTGTATCTAAAATTTCACACTCATACGTCAATTTTCAAAAAAATCTTCCGCCATTTTGTTTTTTTTGACATTTTGATTTTGGATTTGTGATCGGCAGCCTAAAACACCCCCGTATCTAAAATTTCACATTTATACGTCCATTTTCACAAAATCCTTCGGCCATTTTGTTTTTTTTTTGACATTTCGACTTTGGATAGGTGATCACTGACACCACAAAAAATCCCAAGTGCCGAATTTTACTTTAATCAGAAGAGAGAAATTAATTTCAGCTAGCTCCGCCCACTTTGCATGTATGCGTAATCGTTTAAATAAAATTATTACATAAGGGCATATCAATGTTAAAAACAATCCTTTTCCCCATTAAGGAAACGGGGCATACGCGTTCTGGAAGTATCATATTTTAATTCAAATCATTATTAAAATATTAATCGGCCCCTGTACATAGATAGAAATATTAAATCAAGCGGGACCGTTACGTATTATGTGGAGATGCAGAACCAACAGCGGTGAGCAGACTGGGGATCTGCTCACAGGCTATGTATTATACGATATGGAAGCAGAACAAAATACAGTTCTCCCCACCTTCAATGTAATGTTAATGGCTAAACGGAGCAACGGTAGGGCTTTGCATATGGGTATGTTTCTCTCGGTGGAACGGGTAAACATTCGAATAGTTTACATCCGTGCGCTGTTAGTCGTCATTATTATATCTGTGACGACGATCGGTGCATGTAGGTTGTTCGAGCTCCGCACACGCCACGTTCCTGTTCAATAACTATGAATACGTAATAAATAAATACTTTCACAGTTAGTCGCCGCTTGGTTTTTGTTTCAAAATTCCAGGGGGTGCAATTGCTCACTTGCTCTCATTAAAGATCCGCCACTGCCTTGTATATTTATAAAGAGAAGAAAAATACAGCTATTTTAAATTGTCAAATCTAATTTTGTAGGTTATTCTTTAAGATAAAATATACATGTCGTCATTTAATCCATTTGAACGCATGATATGATTAACGTTGTCTTTTATTCTTTTTACAGATTTATGTTCAGGAATCTGAAGATTTGTTATCACCTCATAACAAAACTCAGCAGTCCTTGTTACAAATTAAACACGATGATTGTCAAACTTATGTAATATTGATCTCAAACGGTCAACAGGTATCGCGATTGTTACGATTTGGTGACAGGTAATTGGTAATTTGATCTTGAGCATTTAAAGTGATTATCAGCACGAGATACATCGCCTTCTACTTTTTCCTTTACTTTTTTATAGCTTTACAAGTTGATAGTACGACAGCGAAGTGAATTATTGCGCAGTGATATCACACCTAGTCCCTTTATAGTACTTTTTTTTGTTGTTAATAGGTATAGAGTCCTAGACACCAGAGCAAAATTTATAATGCTGCATGACCATCGTTTATTTCACAAATCTCTACATTATCTATGGAAGAGAATAGTTAATGTAATATTCATAAAGGAATACGTCGGAATTAAAAGGTTAGGTGGTACTACCATAGCTATTCCTTGGTTTGAAATATCAACGGTTCCATTTCCATCACCAATCCAAAATATATTCGTTCCTAGGCGGCTGGATATATGGCGCAAATCAAAGTTTCGTTCAGGTGAAAAGAAATTTTAATGTTCATACATGCATGTAGTTCCCAGTCGTAGGATATAATTTTTAAATAAAATCTTATATATTATTGATTTAGCGATAAAAGCATATTTTAGGAAATTTTATGTTCGAATATATTTACGGCACAAGATATAAAACATTTTGCAACATGGTTAATTTTTATCCAAAAGAAATATGTTTATGTTTTTTCAACGGTTGTTGTTTATTATGTGTTTAATACTATAGAGATTCAAATGAATATGACCCCCCTTGTAGCTATGGTATAAAAGTTCCTATATGAAATATAGGTACTTACTGATCAAGTATCAAGACCAGTTTTTAAGTACCTATGTTATTTGACCAGTGAATCGCGCATGTTTAAAAAGTACGTAGAGGCATTTGGTGGCCATATTATTATATTATTTTACGTTTACAAAATATTGCTTTACGTTTAGCTCAAATTATAATTAATCACAAACATTTACAATTAATAGTATAGCACTTATAGCAGCTGTCAACAAAGCCATGTGGGTACACAATCATCGGACAATCCAACCAGTCCAAATTCTGGACGTCAGAGCACTGACCCCTGCGAACCTCTGAACAGACAATCTGGTACTGGCTAAACTCAGTATAAAACATTGAGTAGGGAGACGACGCCGACGTCACGTGATCAAACTGGGTACAGGTCCGCCATATTGATACTATACTTACGTCAAACAGTTAGTGTTGGTAAAAAGTGGAGTGTTTGTTAAGTGCATCGTGTATTAGAGTTATATAATACGTTAAATATTAAAAGACATTATGGTTTCTTGTGCTCTACGTAGCTGCAACAGCAAAGATGACGTTGATAAGAAGAATTCGTCTGGAATAACACTTCATAGGTTAGTGTAGGCCTGACAGGTGTGGGATGACAGATTATGATTTTAAGTAGTCTGGACTAGGTGAGGCAGCCATATTGGTCCCACAGTTAGCCCCGCCCAATGCTCCCGTTTTGAGAATACAGCAAAGATACTTAACAGCGTATCGCTAGTATTTTTCCTCAATGGTATAAAACAACCGATTATAATAAGGAAACCAATAGTAGTCATAGAGAAATACAACATAGAGTCCTTAACGTGTGAAAGTACTCAAGAACTGTACAATAAACGCCTGACAGAAAAGGGAAATTTCTAGAAAGGCATGTTTGGTCCAATTACACGATGGACATTTTGGGATAACGAGATGTTTGTCAAGGGCTCGGCAAGCAATATGGTGGGCATCAATCGCAAACCAAAATATAACTTATACCATCTTGTGAGGTCTGCCTGAAACATAGGACTCCGAGTACCTACAGAACCAATGGTGATATCTGAGGTACCTACTCAACCATTGTCAACAATAGGAGCAGACATGGCGCAGTATAGAAACAAGACTTACTTAGTGATTCAGGATTATTACTCAAAATTTAAAGTAAAAAATTTTAAGTTTAACAGGTCGTTATTCATTAAATTTTTGACGAATCACTGGCAGTACGCAAGACGCTATTGCGATCTGTTGGCAAAAGAGCTTGATATGATTGCATCTTATATGGATGCATGTTCAAGTTCTCCTTTACAATGGTTCCGCATTTTCCATAACAAACTCTAATTTCTTGGGATAGGCGTCTCAAAGATTTTGTGGGGTCCTCTTCCATACAATTACGAACCTCAATAATCTCTTCTTCAGTACGAATAGTTGTCCTACCAGCACCTTTTTTTATGAGTTACAGATCCAGTTTCGCAAAATACACCAACATGTGCGAGGTACATATAAAAATCTTGCTCTACTACTACGAAATTTGGGAAGTATTCAAGAAAATTATCCCAACATAAACGCTTACTGTATTCCCAAATACCATTAACTAGCACACCTGTTCCAAAATACGCTTCAATCATGCAAGTTTTGTGTGCTGTGGTGTAAACCATAATTGAAAAACTACAAGATGTCAGAGAGAAAATATAATGACAAATATTTATAACAGTATTCAGACGTTTTACATTCCATGGCAAACCTTTATCAATATAATTTTTGATCTCGCGGTATGTAAAATACAATCTGTATTAAATCACAAACATTCACATTAAACACGGCTAAATTCTAATATAATATAAAGTAACAGCAAAGAAAGCACGTCAAGAAATGAAGCATCTACACTGTTAGGTCGCCGCGTGACGTCACGGTCGCCCGCTAAACTGACTGACGTGGTAAACATGGGGATTGACCCACCTTAGTTGTTTACCGTCCTTGATTTTGGACAACTAGTTCTATTATTTTCATATAATAAAATAAAAACAATATATCCTCTTGGATCCTTATGTGAATTTTTATTCCTCAGCTAGAATAGTCAATATCTACAAAATTTTCCTTTTTTCACATTTATTGTTCATCAGTATTTGGTGACTTAATTATGTATTATTAAAAATTTAAAATATGTGTATAAATAAAAACTTATGAACGAATATTGATTTAAAAAATACTTGTCAGAAGGGATTGTGAAACAAAGGGGTATATGGATGATTAAACTGGGATTCTATGTTAAAATTCAAAAAGAAGGAAGAAAATGGACCAAGGGTAATACCAACGGTAATACGTATTACATTGGTGGAAGATGTGAAAGAACCTGTTCTTATATATGATATTGACTATTCTAGCTGAGGATGCCTTAATAAGGCGAAACATGTTCTAGAGTAAATAATAAAAATTCACATAAGGATCCAAGAGGATATATTGTTTTTATTTTATTATATTATTTTCCTTATACAATGGATTTTCTTCAATATTATTTTCAATTTTATTAATTGGCGATAGTAATTCACATATAGCATAAATACATTAGATCACGATGGATCCTAATAAATAAAAACAAACTCATGGCATATACCTACCTGAAATTATATCTATCGTTTAGATCTTCGGACATACCGCAAAGATTATATATTTATTTCAAGTGTTCTTTATTTATACAAATTGACCCTCATTGCATACAAATTTTATTTGATTTGAATATTATGTGAAACATCTATATATTTTTAACTAACCAAGTATTGTTATCATCCTATTTGTGCAGGCGTCAATTTATTTCAAGATAAAACTAGAGATTTGAGGAATCAAACGTTGAGCGTAACTGTCATGAGGCACATACCTGCGACAACCGCAATATCTCTTTCAGAGGACCATGGCGTTAGAGCCGTTATGGGCAATGGTTCAGCAGGATTTGCTGGTTTGGAGGTTGAGGTGATTTCCTATTACTACTGATAAAAATTGTGACGATGAAACTTATCAGATTTTAGCGGCGGTATCGAAAGCTATGAACTTCAAGTGCGTATTATACGAAGCCCCTAATGCCGACGTCGAGTTCTGGGGTAAGAAGCAACCTGGTGGACAATACACCGGATTGATTGGTGAAATGATCAGTAACAAAGCAGATGTAGCTTTAGGGGATTTATATTATACATCCTACATACTCGAACTCATGGATTTAACAGTTCCTTACAACGCCGAATGTTTAACATTTTTAACACCAGAATCACTAACAGATAATTCGTGGAAAACCTTAATTTTGCCATTTAAGTGTGTGAATATTTCGAAAATATAATATACTAACTTGTATGTTTCAGTATGTTTATGTGGCTTGCTGTAATATTTTGCTTGTTATTCTGTGGGATAGTCTTTCACTATTTGGCAATATTTCATTGCAATATTGATAAACTGAAAAGAAGTACTCAAAAATCTATGGAGTTTTACCCAAAGAAAAAGCAGATCTTCGTATTGCCCACAATCTGTATTGACCAGTTAAATTATAACTGTAAATATTTCTTGATGAAACAACAGTTTGCCGCCAAAAAAGAAGGAAATGAGGCCGAAGGTTTATATTTATTCTCCGATTTCTTTAACAGCATGTTATATACATACAGCATGCTGCTTATGGTATCTTTGCCTAAATTGCCAACAGGCTGGTCTCTACGAATGCTGGTTGGATGGTATTGGTTGTATTGCACATTAGTTGTGGTTAGTTACAGAGCTAGTATGACAGCAATATTAGCAAATCCAGCTCCAAGGTATGTATTACAGGTTATAAGATGCAACGTCAAAATAATTGACAATACTTGTACTTGATAAGTAAATATTTATATAAGTAGGGTAAATACCACAGTAGTTGACCTTTGTAATGGTACAAGCATTACATTGCAATTAAAAAGAATAAAATGCTCCAAAGTTGGGCGACCTAATGTAATGGAACAGCCCCAAAGTTGGGCACCATAATGTAAAGGAACAGTCTTATATTTAATTTAATAAAAATGTAGAGTTTAAATCTAACATAAAATCTAAATAACTTGTTTTGCCGGCTAAACCCAAATCAGATTATCTCATGGCGATTCGGATTAATAAGAAATGATTAAGTAAACGGTGTTCCTAAACATTAATTATAATTAATTAAAAAAAATACCATTGTAAAACTTTAAACAATTCGTATATTCAAAACCAATGAATTATATATAACTACTTTTTACATATAACACAAGAAATAAAATATATTTAAAGACAATTTTAATATATTTTTACAAATAATTAATCGGATACAAATATTTATGTATATTTTTCCATATAGTCAAACAAAACAACGAATGCTAGCATTTACTACGTAAGCTGGTTTTGTGTACTATTATATAAGTATACAACGATGCTAATACAGATCAAATTACATTCTCCTTCATAGAACGGAGATGATATTTATTTATCAACTTTATTATGTTAATCTCAATTTAAAGTTTATTTCATAATCTTTAATTCTTCAAGATCAACAATATTTTTATTTACAAAAATCTTTTAAAATACCTTGTAATAAAGTTTCTTTCTTCGCTCTTCAGCGATGTCTCTCTTCAGTAAAATATTCGTTATATTGCGATGTTTTCATCGGCATCATTTGCTGAGTGGTCACAATCCTGTAGTGAAGAATCTGCTTGCTCTGCTTCCTGGAACACAATATATTTTTTATAAACTTTTAACACTGTGCACATTTACTCTTTAAGTGCTACTTTGATCACTATTTTTCAAATAACAATTCTTATGATTGTTATCGAATTTATTATAGGAGTTTTGGGTTCTCCTTTTTATAGAACATTTAATGTATATTACTTGAATTTCTGCTAGTCGGGGTTTGACGACTTCTTTATGAAGCCAGCCAGTCAAATCCCTCCGACTTTGGAGTTAACTTTCCGACTCGAACGAAGTCTAGCGGTTGACTCTCTCGTTTTTAGCGCGTATTTCTATTTTATATAAAAGTGTCTGTGGTTCCCCTTTCTCTCTATATAGTTCGGTTATTTCCACTTAAGTTTTCCATACACACTCTTTTACGTAGGCGAATGTTTATCACAACTGTAGCGTTTATTTCACTGTTGTAAACATTCGGCGACACGGTTCTTAGAACTAAATACACACTAAGCTTATGACTAATATTTACTTAATAATACCATAACATATTCATTGATTTTAAATATTATTTCTCTTCAAAATATTAATAACAGAATATACTTAATTAAATTCTAAAAAATTAAAAATTATAAAATTAATAAATGGATTGGTATGTACCGTTACACCTTTTACTTTCTTATACGTAGTAGTATAAGAAGCAGTAGTATTATTGTGATAGTGAAAATGTCCGACCTCAACATTTTTGCAAATGTCCACGTTTTGAAGTCCCTTGATTCCGAAAAAGTGGTTTTTAAAAAAAGTCTCTCTCTCTCTCTCTTCACTTCAATACCTCTTGACATTTTTAAAATTCACAGCGTTGTTTGATAATGAAATGTCTTGCGTTTTTCTCGCTGCTTCCTTACCCAAAACCTCTTCGGTGACTCTCAAAATATATGGTTTAATCAAAGTTTTCGCGGTAGTGTAAGAGTTTTTAGACAATGTAATCATTTTGAACGCATGGAAACCTGCAGATATTGCCTTCTCGGATGTTACAGACATACGAGAACGCTTTCTCTCTTCCCCTAGTAAACTAACACTTTTTAGTAGGTATTTACACTTTTTAGAGTCACAATAGATACGCTGCAAGAATTGGTGAATAGCAAATTATCTTACGGTGGATGGGGTGAAGTTAATAAAGACCTTTTCGAAACATCGTCAGATCCCATCAGCCAAACTATTGGTAATCATTTTCAAATTATTACCAATTCTAGTATGGCCGTGGACAGAGTATCCCAAGGTAAATTTGCACTATACGAGAACGTTTACTTCTTGAAAAAAGCCTCCGTTATTCGCCAGTTGCAAGTGCAATCTTTAACTAATGGGACAGACTCTCAAGCAACGGCAAACAAACCCGATGAAAGAAAACTCCACGTCATGAAATATTGTGCAATAAACATGCCCATATCAATAGGACTTCAGAAAAATTCCCCAATAAAACCAAGAGTCGACAAATATATACGGAGGGTTCTTGAAGCTGGTTTGATCAAGAAATGGTTGGACGACGTTATGCAGTCAACATTTAATGCAGAAATACCTAGCACTTTGCAAACTACGAAAGCTCTTATGAGCATGCAAAAATTTATAGGAGCTATTGTAGCCCTTTGCATTGGGTACTTTATTAGTGTAGCAACACTATGTACAGAAATTATTTACTTTCATTACACAGTGAAGAAGCATCCGAATTTTAATAAATATTCTCGCCGTATTTATGAATAACACATAATATATATTATAAAAGAAATTAGATGCGTAATCAGAAAAGTTAATTGTTTGTAATAAGTGTGATCTAATAAATGATTCTTATGTATATGGTAAAGTTATAATAATATAGCGAATGGTGAAAAATTATTTGGTTGATACAATAACAAACATTTTTAATTTGGATAAATATCGAGGATGTGCAACCAAATTTGCATGATTAATATGCTACCATTGCTTTGTAGATGGCATCATATAAGACATTAGGGAATGAGTTAATTTTATTCGCGCCAATTCAACTTTTTTTAGGTTAAGGTAATTTTATGTATTGTAACAATACATTACTAATTATTAAATTAAATAAATGGATCCAGAAGAAGTAGAATTTCTTGGTGAAAAGGAGTTAATTTCTATTATACCTACCTTTAATAGTAATGTTATTCACTTGATATCTGGAGATATTGGACCATTTCGGGCCAGTTTACCACTCAACGTACCCCTCTGGATAGCAGTAAATTTAAAACAACAACAAAGGTGTAAAATACAACCACCTGATTGGATGGACATGGAAATGTTGGAAGCACTAAAGGAAGATGAAAAAGTTTCAAGGTTCTAGAATTTTTAAATAAATAATTAGTTAGTGACTAAATATAAATTTTAGGACATTCATTAAAATGCCAAACGAACACTATATGATAGTAGCAAAGTTATTGTTAGGGTGTGCTTCGGACGATATTCCTAGAGCGGATGAAATCAGGACCATGATTAAAGACATTTGGGACATAAGGATGTCAAAAATACGTGCTTCTGTAGATGCTTTGGTCAGAGGTGCTGGTACTTATGCTGCTGTTGATAATTTAACTTTACTAGAAATTAATTCAATTAGACCTTTACTACCTCATGCTCTCGATCAGTTATACAGGATGAGAAAGGTATTATTAGTATTTAGAGTGAGCTGTATGAAATATTTATTTTTAGAGCAAGAAACCTGGAGGAACACAATCACAAAATACTTCAACATTTTTATCAATGAATGCGGATTCCAGAATTACACCATTCAAAACATAAGTTTATTATACTTTTGTGTTTAAGTTGAAATATACATGGACCTTTGAAGAATTTGTCTATAAAGTATTGTTATCTTATGATTTGAAGCAATTTAAAATCTATTATGAATGTAATAAGTTATGTGTGTATTTTTTTCTATTAAATTCCATGTTGTGTATAAAGTGTGTAACATTGTTATATTGCTGTATTTAATATATTTCTAGTTTATGACCTTGCACTCAAATGTTATTTATTTAATAATGCTATAATGAGTTATTTCTGTGTTATTACTCATTATTGTATCCCATCCATCTATTGGTATGTAATATATTCAATGTATATTCAGGATGTATCTCTTATATACTACTAAACAACACCTTATTTAAGAGTTATTGTTAGTTACATAAAGATGATCTTTTTCTTATGTAGTTTATTACCCCTCATACAAAGTAAAAAAATGTAGTAAAACGGTGTTTTATTTCTGTCAGTTAAAATGGATTACCACAAAGTAGAGTGTGTAAAGTTAGGTTTGTTCTAATACGTCAAACGTGTATCTCATACATACCGTATGTGTCAATTTTCATTAGGTATATGGATTCAATGTTTACATGCGATTTATACGTAGGTATACAAATAATATGTGGCAACGTGTGTCACCCCTACTATCCGTCACCAATCCCGACAACAATCGACATCACAACGACTTTCGCCGATCTTCCCACTTCTACATTAAATGTTTAGCTGCGAAGACGTTGCGATCTAGTCTGCAATAAAAGCCGTCATCATCAAATGGCCGCCGCGATCTAGTAGTTTATTATTTTCAGAATCCTTTTTTATTTACCTTATTTTTAATTTTATTAGAATTACGCTTTTGTTTGTGACATGCAGCGTGAACGCAGCTTAATAATTCTCTGCATTTACAGAAAAATCCTTGCAATGCGTAAATATTATTTCTGAGCGCAGTACAAACACCCTAGTCAATAGTCCAACAGCTACTGCTAACTTGAGCACAGTATAAACATATCCAGTAGTTGCAGCACAGTATAAACATATACTGTGACTTGAGCTTGTATCGGTCTCGCGCTCGCATTGAAGAGGAAAGGTGGGGTGCGATGTTGTCACGTATTGCATGAATTAATCGCCTATGGCTAATGAAAATTGACACGTGCTGTATATCAAAATGTGATCAAAAGATATTTCAAAGAAACTATTTAAAAGTGTAAAGTTATATAGCCTCCTTTTTTCGAAAATCTAAATTCTGACGGTTGTTCTCAATTGTTCCAAAGAGAAAATCATAAATGTTATTATAGGTATCTATTAAATGTTGCAAGATTGATTTTGTATAGATATTTGAGCCAATGAAAATGGCAAGAAAATTGAAACTAACATTTTAGTGAGGAATAATTTATAAACAAATTGCAAACTATTTCTCTGGGCCCTAAACCGAACATTAATTATTTAATCAATTTGTATTCTTAATACTACATTAGATCTTTAATTAGTATATGCAATGCATGAGCATTTAATGATGGCTATTATGACAGGAGAATGAAAATTACGATACGAGCGTCTCAATAGCCATTAAATGCGAGTTGCATACACTATTTTTTTTACGATCTCATAATAAAACTCTGCATTAATTCTGTAGGTAGTAATTTTGAAGTGGCACAGCACAATTTTTCTTACTAAAATTGATTTTATATTTCAAGGAACTAATTTTATTATGAACAAAGGGCATAAAAATCAAAGAAAGATATTGCTATAAAAAAGTTTTTTTTATGTAAAAAAGATATAATTGCTATACAAAATAAAGATTCTTTTAAAATATAAAGTACAATGCTTATAATTTACAATAACGTTAAAACTTAAGTTTACGAGTAAGAAAAAAAATAGAAAAATTCAAATAACATATTTCACATACGAGATAACATAATAAAAAGAAGATGAAGTACTGCTTAAAAGAGAGCAAATTTTTTCTTTTTCTTCTCTTTGATCGATACAATAGACGTTTCGCTTTCATCCACATCTTTGTCGGCATCAATAACTTGAGACTTTTTCGATTTACTCTTCTTATCTTTTTTGGTTTTCTTAGATTTTTTTTCACTGGCTTCCTCCTGCTTGTCTTGTTCTTCGGTTATTTTTGGCACGTGACTAATATTTCCGCCCGCAAGTTGTTCATCTCGCCTGGAAGCATATGAATTTAATGATGTGGTAATACTGTCGTCTTCCTCAGCTTCACGTAACCTGTCCATCTCTAAACATTCGATTATTTCGTTACGTCTTTCCACGATTTCTACGAGCCTGTAATGTTAAAAAAACAAGGAATGTATTGACAAAAATTACTTTATTGTTCTGTACTAATAATATATGAGGCTTGATTAAAAAGTAACGAGCCGTTTCGCTTTTCTCAAAACATTTGTATTTCATATTTTAATGCCCCTTATGGAGATAATTTTTCGGTAGACATCACTTCAATGTTGGTAAAACATTGTCCTTTTAAATCGCTGAACAGATTCAGTGCTCACGTTGGGTTGACGTGATCACACCAAAGTCGTATGCATATATAAGTATGTACAGGTAAACGCATGTAAGTTTAGCAGTGAAGGTCATATGCGCAATGGACAAAGGAGAGTGATAGTAGCGGAGCTCATTTAGAATCGCAAGCATTTGTCACAACCTGTATCCATCTGTATCGTGCATTATCTCACTTCTTGATCTGCGCCGATGACCGCTCAACTTATATGCGTTGGGCTGTATGTATGTAAACGATTTCTGCCGCCGACCGTTTTTATACATAGCATGTCTTGATCACGTTGTGATCACGCACTTTTATTACTGAATCTTCGACGATACTAGTATAGAACCTAAACAACGAAATATTAATCTTTGTAACACATGTACGAAAGCGTAGTTAGGACAACATTTTTCACGCATTCATTTTACACATACAAATTACAGTTTAAATAAAAATTTACTGATTAATTGTAAATGTACAGTCGAACTGTAAATTGAAAGCCAACAATTTACTGTTTAATTGTAAATTGACACCTGAACTGTAAATTTACAGATTAAGTGTAACTGCATGTACAGTTTAAATGTAAATTTAAAGCGTATTATTGACAGTTTAACTCTAAATATACACATCATGAATATGTAAATTTACAGTTAAACTATCAATTATACGCTTTCAATTTACAATCAGGGCCTGGTCACGGGATTTTATCCATTTTGAATTCTTATTTTAGTTTCTATTATAAACACTAAGCGCTACTAGATATACGAAGTTTACCGAATAAGAATTAACATGATAAAACTTAACAGCGGGTTATTTGCGAAAATTCTAATCTCAAATTATATGCATTCATTGATTCATAATCAAATTGTTACGTTGTTGTTTTGCATTGTTTCATTAATTATTTAGACTTGTTGTAATTTGTGAGGAACTATGGTCGTAAACAAGTATTCTGTGATCACGTGTACTGATAGCACTTCACTGAAACACAGGTTTTTCCTTACTTGGATGAATTGAGTGTAAATAGTGCACAAATGTAAAAAATTATTGTTCTGAATGTATTTACAAAATCAACATTATGCAGATATACAATCAGTGTGTTGAAAGAACTGATGATTCATCCCTTAAAAGGACCAATCCTGCTAAAGTGTATAAAAACCATTGGATTTGTGAAACAGGTACATTATATTAACTCAATATGGTATGTATGTAATTTATAAGTGAACACTTTGCTGGAAATTTGTATGATTGTGTCATCAATAAAATAATTAAGTAAAAACTGATAACAATTTATATATGTATATTTAAGTAAAATAATGATTATATATTTAAATGTCTAACAGAAACAGATAAGCATTCTTTAATTATAAAAATAAGGATATGGTGCTGTCTTGTAAGTTATTCGATAAGAAATAAAATATGTTCACTCTTAGTCCTTGTTCACAATGGACATAAGACATAAGCTGTACGTAACATAAACGTAACGCGTAAAGTTAAACGTATGAGAAACCAATGCAGCTATCCACAGTGGCCGTAGTGCTTATGTCACCTTATGTTATGTTTACGTATTCCTTACGTGTGAATGTAAGAAATACATAAAGTTGAAATAAATTCAACTTTATGTTTTTCTTATGTATTTCTTACGTATAATTTTAGTAAAATAAGCTTTTTGAGGTTTCACAACTTAAACTGATTGGTAACGATATTATAAAAACGCGGGAAGCCTGTATAATCCCATACTTTCGAATCCTGTCAATAATGAATTGCGACGATTTTGTTCTGATAACGTGAAAAATACAAAGGCTTTATCGATTTTAAATAATATAATTTAATATATGTATCTACTACAAATTACTGCAATAAGTTGTAGTTACTCCATATGAGTAAGTATTTGTTGGTGCCATTTACATATTGAGTAAAAAAAGTTAATTGTGATTTAGATGATGGAAAAGGGGCAAGTAGATATAGAACTTCTTTTATTTCAGTTGGTCAAAGCTGAAGCGTATTTATATCTAACAAGGTACATCGGAGCTACAAAGATGTGATATACCAAGATGTCTGGAAAGGAATAGCCGACATCACAAGTATTTTAAACATTAGTTATAGCACTGGTTTACAAAGGCGTATTGAATATTATCAATGAGTGATATATGCGAAAGAGCATGGAACGTTACACATGAGAAATTGTTAATTCCAAAGTGCTGTTTGAAATATGTGTGGAAAATGACTGGAATTGTGCTATGTCGAATACCTCCACATACTACTTGTGAAGCATCTCAAGGCATACAGTAATACAAAAAATAACCTACAACTAAGTATTTTTACTTTAGTACTGAAACCACCACCAAAGCCGAGCACCATGGTGCAGCATATAATGCTTTTGCTGTCTTTATAACCTTTCCTAAATGTAACAGTGAATCAAATATTCTTGAAGTGTGATTATAACATTCATTGAATTAAAGTGCATTGTCTAATGCATGAATGCGATTAAAAAGCTAATCAGAATATAACATGGAAATGGTTAAGGATTACGATGTTAATAATTTCATTATATGAGGACGTAATAGTACATTATAATGTAAAAAAAAAAATTAATTAAAAACAAGTTACAAGCCTAAGATAGAGCATTTAATATTTGTGTATGTGTGAAAAACAAATTGTATGTATAAATAAAACACGATGGTAAAATAAAAAACAAAGGGGTTTATTTCAAATTAAGAAACCTGTATTTATAAAATACAGATACAATGATTCTTAAAGACTTTATAATGTAGTTTAAATAGATAAGCTTTTAATTTGTGTGGTTAAATGAAGTTCATTTGATATATTTGAGAGCACATATTATAAATTAAATAGGTTTTACAGACTGGATTTACTCTTCATGTTTTTACCGGCTAAACCCACTTGTTTTCCTTTCAGATTTATTTTTGTTATTTTTCGTTAATAACAATAAGGGTAATATGCAGATTATTATCCATTCTAACAGAAATTTCAGTATTGTCAGAATTTTTAGAAATTACTAACCTTAAAACGTCAAAATAAATAAACAAAATACCACTATAGCGCATGCGCAAATCCTTACGTTTATGTATTCTTTATGTTCATTGTGAACAGTACTCGAATTTTACGCATTATGTATCTCTTATGTAAATCTTACGTCTTATGGGTTTCTTATGTCTTATGTTTCTTATATCCATTGTGAACAAGGACTTACTCCTTTATGAAACTATTAACAAAAGGTACATGTGTATAATATTTTGTACACAATATCTTTATTTTTATTTTATGTAATGTATGTTATGTATACTATACAATAATTTAGTATAATATACAATAACGTAAGAGTCATAGTTAGTATTACAACCACATAGCGCTGTCAAGAGTTCTATGAAAAGTACAGAGATATCAACAATTCCTGTAGACCACGTGACTACCAAATTAGGCAACCCAATTAACAGCAGTTGGTAGTATTGAATGTTTTATGTAAAATATGGTTAAAAGTGTCAACAATGACAGCAGTATTTGTGAATAAAATGTACGCTACTGTCAAATACTAGCGATACGCGAATCTCATAAACGTATGAACACGAAAATCACCAGATTTTAGAAAATTACTGATCACGTGGTCTACAATCTTTCTCGATAGCACTGTATTAAGAGTGGCCATCTTGTTAAATTTCTGTATCTTTGTTTACACTTAATCAGTAAATTCCCATCTATAAAAAACATGTACTATTAATATAAGGAGTAAGCACATGATATGATTGTGTAAATACATAAAAAAAACTGATTCAGACCACAGGTGTGAGAATGAATAGCACAATTGAGAGTAGTATGTAAACAAATTTTAATGTCTCAGAAATAATGTTATCAATAAATTTGCTTTCCCAAATCTTATATTTTAAATGCCCAAGAATTCATCGTCGGTTGTTGTTGTGATGGGGTGTCCAAGTCGGCTGTTATCTTCAACGACTTCATGACCAATTTTGAAATGTTGTAATGTTCGTAACCTCCTGCTGTACTCATAATAAAATTTCGAATGCGTTGCTTTACTTTATTCAGTTTTTTAGGTAAAATTTAATGCAAATTCGTTAATCTGTTTTTCTCGGAAGAAACAATCATCGAGCACACGAAAACACGAGTAACCTTCTCGACTGTCAACAATAAACCAAACGTCCGATATGGCTACAAATGTCAACATACGTCAGATACAAGTGCACCAACACTTAAAAAAATATTACCAATTGGACTTATTATAAGCGTGCGATATTTAAAATTTCTCGTTACTTTTTGATCAAACCTCGTATATAAATTGTGAACAAACACACACACACGCACATGTATTCCACGTGTTTATAAACGATCGCCTTCTTTATTACTATACGAATTCGATGACACTATATTTATTTATAAACAGGGAAAATCATTGTGTACGTTTTACAGCTATATCTTACCTTTGTATTAATTCCTCCTCTTTTGCTTTATCACTATCTGTTTTATTAACTTCGGGTTGCATCATTAAGCAACGAATTTGATACTCTACTTCCGCGTGTTCTTCTTCAAGTCTTTGCTGGCGTTGTCTGGAATGAAAGGAGTAATATTGGTATCATATGCTTAAATGTCACTTAAGTTGAAGTAATAGATAATATAATTGTCGCCATAACTAATAGAGTAGTATTCTGATATCGATTTCAAATGAGCTGAATACTGCAAAATTAAATAATAGGTGAATACGGTGTAGCAATTTGTGAAAGACATCTACATACATGTTATTCATTCATATAATATGTAAAATATTTATTATTCAGTATTTTAAAAAGCATTTTGCATTTTGGGGGGTGTCTGTGACTAATTTTTTTCACAATTCTTTTGTTACGCCCTTCAAATACTATAAACCGAACTTCCTGAGAACTTCAACTCTAGACATTTTTTAGTTCAATCTCCAGGTTTGTTTTTTCACTTTTAGAAAATTTACTGAATATTACAGGCCATATTGACAATATGTTTAGATTAAATAAATACAATAATTACCAGAGCTTGATAATTACTTTCAAATAGTAATTAATTACAATTACAAAGTACAAGAAATTAACAAAGGAATTTTTCTCTTAATTACAAATACAAACAAAATATGATTGACAATTACTTATAAAATCTGAGGGTAAACGTCTTTTCTGTTATAAGTTTTTTTGTTGTATATAATAAGAGACCGGACACGAGAGGCCCATGACTCATCCGCCCACGGGCGCACTATTGAAATTTTTATTTTTAAAGAGTTTTTAATTTTATTTATATAATTGGATAACAAGCGGGCTGTGATCTATAAAATACAAAATACATTATTATTTGTTCATTTTGTAGTTCAAATCGAGTAAAGTCACCGTACTTTATTTATCTTACGAAATATAAGGTAAATAGAATAAATTTTAAAAACTCCTCACGCTTCTACCTACGCCAATGCAGAAAGGAATTTAACAGTAAAATCGACTATTTTTTCTGTCCGTTTTCTCGACGAAAACAGATGTGCAGTTCACCATATGAATACTGCTATTCAGTAACCGCGTGATGTTATACACTATTTCTTTTGTCCGTCGTAGTTTGGGCCTGATACATCCTGTCAGTATATATAATATACAAACCGGAACTAATATGTACCACATATGAAGTGTAGAAAAGAATTATTCAACGAGCAAATTATTAAAATTTTTGGAGAGGGGGGAGGGGCAATCGTCAAGTTAGCCCCCTTCGATTTTTTTAAAAATCTCTGAAAATAGAAGAGCACAATTGACACACATTTTAATATAAATTGTAATGGGGGGACATTACAGAGCTTTTCGATGTGATCATTCGTCCCTCATTGTCCGATATCAATCTCGTTTTAACTGCTTGGGTGCGTATGAGATATGCTCGCTTTTATTATACATAATAGGCGTTACAGAAAATTATACCATTGAACTACTGTTACTATAGAGCGTCGACAACGACAGGTTAGGTTGGTCACTCATTATAATGACACGACATTGTAAATACTTGGTCGGTTAGGATATTATTCTAATATATTATTATATAATTAATTTGACACTTGACAAGAAGGTTATGTCGTCATACTTACACCACACCGACAATACCAACCGTAAACATAATAAATCGAACTGACATCATTGCCTTGAAAAAAAAACAGTTTATTACAGATTGCTTCCGGTAGTAAGAAAGGTATATATCCCATAAGAGACTGAACTGAATCCTAAGGTTGAGACGCTCTATAGGGATGAAAATAAGGTAATGTAAGGTGGTAACTTAGTGATGCAGGTATAAAAGTGAAAATATGAAAAACAGCTCTGTAACATTACCAAATGCTGCTGGCATTTCTATAGAGCGAAAAGTATTTTCCTAAAATTATTGCTATTAAAATATTTATTAGAGCAGAAGATGTTATTTATTGATTCGGTCTCTTGGACATAAAATATTTCACACTCCGAAATAAGCAGCTTTTTAATATCATGTTTAGATAATACAGACAGGGACTCGACTAACGGGAACAAACAAAGTTTAAACCCAGAATGTGTAACTAAAAGAAATGAGTAAGAAGCACGAAAACGGTAAGGGCAGGGCGGAGATCAAACTTAACTAAAGTTTAAGCGGGAATATTCCTGTCTTAGAGATATTGACAAATCCGTTGCGACTAATTTGTAATTGGAAAAGGAATTCGGAATTGAAAAAGTAATTTGCAGCTGAATTTTCAATAAACAAAAAGTACCTATTTAATTAAATACAAATTACAAAGACTTCATGATAATTTAAGCAATTACAATTACGAATTACTTGAAAAGACAAACGAATTATTGCCAATTACTAATTTCTAAAGTAATTGTTAATTCCTTTTTGTAAAGTAATATCCCTGCGCTGACGTGTGCAATCAAGCTCCAAGCCCTAAAAGAAGGGAATAAAAACAAAATAATTATAAATAAAAAGTTCTTTAACTTTCTACTATGCTATTTACAATCTATAATTATATTTCTAAAATATGTATATGCATTTCGAAACTGTTTTTCACATTGTTGCAATGCATAATTTCGCTATTCTTTAGAAGAGTCCCTCACTATAATATTAAAATCCAAGAAAAATATCGAGTAATATGTATGAACAGTACACAGACTGAGTCTTGGCCGGTGGGAGGAGCCTCGACCTATAAGTCGCGCAGATTTATAGGTCAGTGCGTGACAGAGAAAGTATTCGGAAAAAAGAAATGATAACATTTGTTCATCATCGCATACATTAGCCGGACGAAAGAGGAAATGCAGATAAGAAATTGTAATATACTGAAATGAGATACATATATGTGTAGCGCTTTGCAATTTTTCCAGACTGCTCGTGTTTATCCTAATATTATAAGGATTCACTGCGCACCTTGTGGGATGGGCATCTCATCGGCCAGGTCTCAGTCTGTGAGCTGTAAGTACCTACATTATAAATATGTAGTAAGTTTATGTTTCACAGTGTGTTATACTACGTATAAGAAAGTATTGTGATGATGAAAATTTTCGACCTCGAGATTTTTGCAGATGTCCACGTTTTGAAGTCCCCTGATACCAAAAAAGTGGTTTTTAAAAAATGTCTGTGTGTCTGTCTGTGACCACGATAGCGGTCAAACCGCTGTAGATATCTATTCCAAATTTTGTATTTAGTAGTATAATATCCCTCTTGAGAACTGATTAGATTTTCAGTAAAATCGGCAGACCGGAAGTAGTAGTTTACTTCAGTGAAAAAATCGAATTTTGCCATTATTTCGTCAACTACTAAGTTTAGACTAATTTATAAAGAATTCATAAGAATTTAGAACTTAATTTCCGGAAGTATCACTTTTACTCTTACCGAATAAAGATTTTTTGCAAATATGTCGTAAATTATGCATTCTATATATATTTATGAAGAGTACAAAAGTATTTATAGTTGGATTTGGAATATTTTTTGTATAAATGAAATTTCAAAATTCGGACCGGAAGTAACACTTTCATACGTATAAGAAAGTCGTGAGATGGCCACACCTCATTTTTTAATGTTAAATAAGGCAATTAATTGAATTTGATTGACAGTAATAGAAATAGCACATAACTGATGGATTTTAACTTGAAAATAGTGTTTTTATGACAAAAATTTCATACTTTTTATTCACTTGCTAGCAATAAAACCTATATTTTTGGATTCTGTGTAACGTAACTTTCTATTTATATATACCTACATACATATTATTCGATGTTTTTCTTGTATTTTAATATTGTTGTGCGGGACTCATTCTAAAGACTTACCCTTAAATTTTTATTCTATTAATGATTTCATCCTAATCTAGAATATTTTCTGTTTTTGTGTTTAGGAGACTTAAGATTTCATGATTCTTATATTAAATGTGAAATTTTCAGGCTTCATAACTTGTTTTATATGCGTATTTTTCAAAAGTTGTACAATTTTTGACGAAAAATCGTCATATCAGAAGAGTTGGAAACATTTATTTAAAATATTGAAATCTGATTCGATTTTATTATTTTTTGTGTTGTTTTTTACGAAAATTTTCGACCTCGAGTTTTTGCAGATGTCCACGTTTTGAAGTCCGTGATACCAAAGAAGTTGTTTTTAAAAAATTTCTGTATGTCTGTGTGTGACCACGATAGCGGTCACACCGCTACAGATATCAATTCCAAATTTTGTATTTACGTGCATAATCTCGCTTTTGAGATCTGATTAGTTTTTCAGTAAAATCGGTAGACCGGAAGTAGTAGTTTACTTAAGTGAAAAAATTGAATTATGCTAATATTTCGTCAATTACTAAGTTTAAATGAATTTATAAAGAATTCAAATGTACTCAAAATTAAATTTGAGAAAAATTGTATTGAAAAAGTTTTCCAAAATTCCTACCGGAAGTAGGTCTTTTACTATTACTGAAAATTAGTTTTTTGCGAATATCTCGCAAGTCATGCTTTCTAGGCAGGTACATTACGAGTATAAAAGTATTAAAAACATAATTTTAAATATCTTTTAAATAAAAAAAATTTCAAAATTTGGACCGAAAGTAACACTTTTACTTTTGTCAAATAGCGATTTTTTGCAAATGTATCGTAAATTATGTATTCTATATATATTTATCAAGAGTACAAAAGTATTTAGAACTGGATTTGGAATGTCTTTTTTATACATGAAAATTAAAAATTCGGATCGGAAGTAACACTTTTACTCCTATCGAGTAGCACTTTTTTTCGAATATCTTGCAAAGTAAGCATTGTATAGGATTTATTAAGAGAATAGAAGTATTTGTGATAGGATTTTGAATAACTTTTGTATAAAAAAAATCTATAATTTGAAACGCTCATACGTATAAGAAAGTCGTGTGGTGGCCACACCTCATTTTTTATTTGTGTATCGGGTTTCACATATAGGCGGTTGAATATAATACAATATTCGGTTAATATATTTAATGTAAACATATCAAGTCGCTCATTTCGTACTTACAGGTACATCAGTTCAGCTTCTCTCCTAGACAATTCATTTTTCTCATTCACCACTTCGAATAACTGCAAGATAAGATCCTCGACTTCAATCGGAACCGTATCATCGCCGTCCATGATGTTCTCGTCTCTGTCCGGTCCTTCGCAGCGGTCTCTGATGATCCGCTCCAAGCGAACACCCTGCTTTTCCAGGCCTTGTTTCTGCAATTCGATGAGGTCTAGTTCTTTCCGAAACTCGGAGACCGGAAGCGCCTTGATCGTTCGCATTTGTGGCACAGGTCTGGATGGAGCCGGACCTTTTTTCCTTTTCCATTTGCCGTACGTACTCTTGTTGGGTATGTATTCTTGGTATTCATTACTATCAGGTATTGGAAGTGATCCTAAACACAAAATGAAACAAAGATTAAGAAAATATATAATATAAGGGAATATTTAAAGCATTTTCATAATTGAAACAATAACAATCATATCATTGTAAGTCATTGTTGGTTATATATAAATTTACTACTGTCATAAATTATTTGTAACATGTTACGTTTTCAAATTCAATTCGCCTCGCCTATGTGTTTTGAATTTAATTACGTGCCAGCAACGGAATTGTTGTTTGTTTGTTAAATTTTCGACGCTTCTTAATTTTTGGTTGGGTCTATATATTGGCATCTATTTCTTGAAATAAGAATTCGGATATTTTTTATTATTTTTTTTGTCAAACTGGGTCTCGCCGTGATGCGTGAAAGTAAGGCCATCTTATAACATCGATTTATACTGTTGAAATTGATTCTGCTAACCTCAAAAAATCGGCCCTTAAGTAACGCCATCTAGTAATAGAATAATAAACCAAAAAAGAATGATTTCTCAATGTTTATTAAAATAAACTTTAAAACAAAGTTTAAACGTTAACTTTAAAATAACTAATATTAATAATTTTAAATAATGAAATAGAACGAACTAACGTGTGGACACATTTCTTCTACAGAATTGTAACTAAATTATCTTCTTAAGACATGATAAAACCATAAATTTCTTGTACACTATACTAAAATATTACAATAAACTGATATACATGCATGTACTCTTTTTAAAAGAAATATATAGCATGTCTCAATTTTCATTAGCCATGGCGATTAATTCATGCAATACGTGACAACGTGGCACCCCTACTTTCCTCTCCAATGCCAGCGCGACCGATACATGCTCGAAAATACAAGTTAGCTTAGCAGTAAGTATTGGACCACTGAGTAGGGTGTTTGTAATGCGTTCAGAAATAATATTTACGAGTTGCAAGGATTTCTTTTTCTTTTTCCTTTCAGTAAATGTAGAGAATTATTAACTGCGTTCACGCTGCATGACACAAACAAAAGCGTAATTCTAATAAAATTAAAAAATAACCCTAATAAGGTAAATAAAAAAGGATTCTGAAAATAGTAATAAACTACTAGATCAGGAGATCGCCGCGGCCATTTGATGTTTCCCGTTCCAGTAATAAGACGGCTTTTATTGCAGACTACATCGCAACGTGTTCGGGGCTAAACATTGAATGTAAAATCGTTGTGATGTCGATTGTTGCCGGGATTGGTGACGGACAGTAAGGGTGCAACGTTGCCACGTGTTACTTGTATACGTATAAATCGCACGTAGATGTTGAATCCCTATACCTAATGAAAATTGACACATGCGGTAGAAAATTTCCATTAACACTGCTTAAAAATGTTATATTCTATAACTAATTTTTTCTTTGTATTCCTGTATGCATTTGAAGTATCACAATTTGCTAATTTTGTTACTTTTTGGTGCTGCCTATAATAATCTATTGTCCAACCGATAAAAGTCTAATTACTGAACAAAAAAAAATGTTAAAAAAACTGACAAAATAAATGTCAAATCACTCAAATGTCAACAGTAGTTTATAATGTTTTGGATAGATGGTGCTAGTTGGAGGCCGGAATTTTTAAGTTAGAAGAATCAGAAAAGCTCGTTATGTGATGGTCTTAATAGCGCGCAGCGATAGCGAGATCCAGTTGGCCATAATTTTTGTGACGTAGGTGTCACCTGTAATTCAGAGTATGGAATTATCGATATATGTACTTCAAATTTGAGATCCCTTTGGGTTGTGACTTCTTTCTCTTAATTAACGTTCTATTTTTAATTGAGTTGATAGTTCTAGATTTGGTTCTTTTTCTATTTCCTGTTTTACTTTCGTATTTTGTAATTTATGAATCCATTTAATCCCGATTATCTTATTTTTATCTGCAACATCATGTTTAGTGGTGGGGTTGTCTTCGATGTCAGAATACGATATATCTTCTTCTTTTATCTCCAAAGTCTTAAGCTGTGCTAAATTAAAATATATACTGGGATTTAGCTTGAAAATGCAAGGATGAAAATGCACCGCTTAGTATTTTATATGGATTAACGAAAAAAGATTCAGTGTTGTTGACATGGAAATGATAATCTCGGTGAGTTTTTGAGAAATTTGTTTGCATCAATTAACCGATAGGAAGTCTCTATTAGGAAATCAAAAATAACTGATCGAAGCGAAAGACCAAGAGACTGAAAATTAGAAACTTTCAAATACTACTCCAAAGATACATTGAAACACTACCAAGTTATTACGCTCAAAAGATAAAATCCTCTCTCAGTGAAATAGTTTTAATTCTGTGCAGGTGTCTGAAGACTACAACAGGTCTGTCATTAAAAAATGGCTTTAAAAAAAAATTTTTTTAATTTGTAAATAATAGTAAAATCAACTATGAAAGGAAAAAGACCTTTCGAAAAGTATTTTTTTTGTATTTCTGTGTTATTAGTTATAAACAACAAAGTAACGTCATACGATTTGCCGACCAGAACTAACATGCTCTCGAAGTTCCAAAAAGGTCAAAGAAGCATCGATATTTGTCAAGCTTGTTAAAACCGGTTATGTCTAACTGAAGTAATCGTAGTTTGTTTGAAAACATTTGAATTACCGCCACTACTTTATTTTACTAGATAGTAAAAAATGTGTAAGACTAAAAGTATTAAGATATAAGCAAGGATTATAATAAATAATTTCTAGAAAAGTTGTGTACATAGACTGACGTTTTTTGGTATTAGATATGATATTTGAAATGTATTCTAACGATTTATTATAGTGTAACACGTAAAATACTTATATTTGTAGATGTATAGACAATATATCTTCGTAACTGTTTTTTCTTCATTACTCTGTTGAAAATCTTTATGAACTTGCAACTTTAACTATAATAGAAAAATCAACTATGAAAGGAAAAAGAACTTTCGAAAAGTATTATTTTTTGTAGTTCTGTGTTATTAGTTATAAACAACAAAGTGACATCATACGATTTGCCGCCCATAGATAACATGCTCTCGAATTTCTTTAAACATATAGTATATGCCGACTTACCAGGTAAATTGTATAATTGGCTACGTCTGTTTTCATTGCGTTTATCTTTCGCGTCTTTTTCATTATCCCATTCTCCCTCGTGATCAATCTGTTTTCTATCCTCCCCTTCCAAATGTGCGGTTTTAACCGTGTCTGCTGTAGATATCGGAGATATATTCTCTGAAAATATTGTATTATCTTTATGCAGTAGCGGCGTCGAAGAGGGAGGTAATGGTGCTTTCTTCGTTTTTCTTGCTTTCGCCGCAAGCCTGGGTGAGTGAGACTGTGAAAGAATAAGATGTGTAGTATTATTATATCATGTTATCACACATGGATTAGAAATGTTATTAATATGTAAACTCTTACGATTAACATAAATATTCAACAAATGCAGAGTATATCATGCAAGACAAAAAAAAAGAACATACTTATACTAACATTAAACATAAAGCTTTATCAGTAGTATCATTAAGCATTTCAAAGAATTTTTGCTACAAGGAAAGAAACAAGAAAGATGTTTGTTGGTCATTGATTGAAAAGCAGCCAAGTAATGAAAATTATTATTTTCATACATGTGTGTAGTTTTATAAAGTCATATACCGGGTGTCCCAGCGTAGCGGTAAAGTCCATTATTGGTATCTAATAATGTAGATAGCGAATAATTTTTAATACAAACATTGTAGATTAGGTCTACAATCTAAAAATATGTTCATTTATACAGTGTGTTCGATAACGACGAACCAACACAAACTTAAGGGTTTTTTAAATAGAATGCTATGCATTTTTTTTACATTTTATGATAGCTTTTGAAGGTCTGATTAAACTGACATTAACATTTGTAGATTTTCAACTGTTTCAGAGATATGGCGATATTTCGTTAAAAATTGTATAACATTTAAAAAGTTACTATGAAATAACTATTAATGATGAAATACCTATTATGGGCTCAATTAGTAGAGATATCTCTTCAATACGTGAAATTGATGTTTATTTCGACATAATATACTTTAGAATTACATACCATTCGCTAAAGTTAAAAATTCTAAAAAAAAATTAATGGAACACCCTGTATATTTAAATGTAATTAAAAAGTACTTAAAATTTACTCATTCAAGATATATACTTTCTTCCACGTATGGGCGAAATTGCAGAAGATATAAGATGACTTGCACTACAACTATGACTAAAATTAATCGAATTTTATTTTCCTTTTACAAATAAGAGATTTTTATTAAAATTTTAAAACTCATGAGAAGTTTGGAAGTTCATGAATTAGCAATAATATAAAAAAGATCGCAGACGCTGTGTGTCAAAAATTGTTTGAACGTTAAACTTAGATTTATAGCTTCAATTTAAAGGGATGTAAGTACATGAATTTACGTTAAGTGCGAAATGAAATATTTAATATTGGAATTGATAGATATGATCTATGTTTTGGGGAAAGTGATTGTTTGCTGGCACAAAGATATACAACCAAAAATATCCAAATATGGGACTACCATCGATGAGTGCTTTTCAAAAATTGGTAACAATTTTAAGAAATTGGCAGTACTCCGTATGAAAAAGGAGCCGTGTTACTGCTGCCGTAGAAAACGCAGATGCACAAAAGGTTCTTTTGTTATGCGTTCAAGAAAATCCTAATACAAGTGTGCGTACACTTTCCAGAGTCCTTGATGTTAGCAAAAACCTATACATTCTTCATGATATTGCGAAAGTTATAGAAGTTTTCAATAACGTACATTTAAATACTTGAATTGACGGTTTGCTTTTCAAGTGAAATTATAAATCTAAGTATGACGATAAACAATTCTATGACATAAAGCGACTGCGATATTTTAACTATTGTTAATTCATGAACCTCCAAACTTCAAAAGGAAAATATTAGAAGTAACTCTTTTCGATTAATTATTAATTATTTTTTAATTATGCTATGTGTAATTAAGTCACGGCAACTCATATTATTAAATCGTAATCGGGTTTATTCAGATATAATATCCTATAACTTTTACAATATCGCCCACAAGCACTACAAACAAAGTAGATATTTTTAATTAGTAAATTTTAAGTACTTTTCAATGACATATAAATATACAGGCTGTTCCATTGAATATTTTTTCGAATTCTTAACTTTAGCGAATGGTATGTAATTCTAAAGAACATGCGTAGATATGCTGAAATAAACATCAGTTTCACGTACGGAAAAGATATCTCTACTAACTGAGATGTTGTACAATTTTTAACGAAAAATCGCCATATCTTAGAAACAGTTGAAAATCGACAAATACAAGTTAATGTCAGTTTAATCGGCCCATTAAGGGCAATCATAAAATGTAAAAAACATAGCATTCTATTGAAAAAAACATAAGTTTGTGTTAGTTCGTCGTTCACTCTGTATAAATAAAAATATTTTTAAATTGTTGAGGTTATGATTATCTACAATTTTTGTATTACAAGTTATTCGCTATCTAAATTATTAGATACCAATAATGGACTTTACCGCTAGGCTGAGACACTCGGTATAAGTAAATAACTTTCATATTTTAAAGTACATATATATTTAGTATCATTTTACACATATCCTCTAAGTATTTATGTAAATATAAGTTAAAAACATGTAGGAATTATATATGTGTATACAAAAAGAATAATAGTGTTAGTCAACTAATAGAAGAAAAAACACAACTTACCACGCTTGTGCTTGGACTTGATGTAAGAGACGATTCTGGTGGTGATTCAGTTTTCGCTTCAGTGACAATGATGGGAGGCCTAGGTGCCGGCTTTTTCTTTCTAATCGATTGACCACCGGATTGGCTACTAGACAGAGATGAATTCGAACCGAATGAAACAGCGAGCGCCGATTGGTTGGTCGATCTCAGCTTGTATTGTGGTAAAGTACCGCTTCCAGCAGCGTTCCTGTGACCACGACAGTACTTTAACATCACTTATTTATTGGAGGTGTAAATATGTGTAAACTTCGTAAAGCAATGAACGACAAACTAAGGCGAGCTTTTTTTTAGTTCGCTCAAGTGACATAAGTACAGTTAAGTCCTCATACCCTACGAATGGTTCGCAATATAAATATTAAACAGTTTATTTATTACATTATAAAATCAGGAGTCGTGACTGGAATTCTAAATACTACATGATGGCTCAATTTATGATAAGCAGAAATGTAACCATTTTAATTTCGACCGGTTAAATTTTAAAAATATGTGAATTATAGCACATACACGTGTTTCAGCCCTACAAAAGCCTAATCAGCGTGCGACGTGTTATCACGATGTCTGTTAAACTTGGAGCGCCCGTTTACTAGTCAACTTGCAGGTCATATGCCTAAAAGAAATTCAACTATACAGAGCTTGTTTAGCAAATTGAGATTACATCGTTTTTAAAATATTTGGGTAAGACTCCAGAGAAAGGGTTTTATAAGTACATATATTAAAAAATGAATTTCGCAAGGTTGGTTGTACTCGTTCAATAAGGCGTTTCGATTGTGCTTTTACCAAACAAGTACCCTAACTTTGATCCTAATCTCACATAATTCACATTTTAAAAATAACATTTCGGTACTACAAAAAGCTCAAAGAAATATCTATCTGACAAGCTTCGGTTATGTCCAACTGGAATAATCGTAGTTTATTTAGAAAACATTTGAATTGCCGCCACCACTTTATTTTACTAGATAGTAAATAAATGTATAAGACTAAAAGTATTAAGAAATATGAAAGGATTAAAATAAGATATTTTGAATGACTGTTAATGTGGGTATTTTCTGTTGACGTCACTATTATCCTAAGTCAAGGTTCACAATCCAAACAAACAGGATATTTCTTTTTATCGCGTGTAAAGTATATGGAATAATTTCTATAAAAGTTGTGTACATAAATTTACCTTTTTTTGGTGTTATGTATAATATTCGAAATGTATTCTAACGATTCATTATAGTTTAACACATAAAATACTTGTATTTTTAGATTTATAGACATTATATCTTTGTGTTTACAACAAATATACTTCAAGGAAAGAAGCAATATTTAAATAGTCTCTCTTCAGTAAAATTTTTGATAATTATAATTTCACGTTTTTTTGAAGAATCTAAATGTGAAAAGATTAAATTACTTACTAGGTAGGTACAAATAAAATCTTTTTGAAAAAAAACAGCCATAGTTTGTTGTAAACACTGAAAATACCTGTATTTTCTGTGTTAAACTATAGTAAATCATTAGAACACATTTCACACATCACACCTATCACTAAAAAGTCAATTTATGTAGATAGTCTTTATTAAAATACCTAGAAATACTCTCTTACATTCACACTATATCATTTATACGGGAGAAGAATGACTGTGCGGTTTGTTTGGATTATGAACTTTGACCACTCTCAATAGACTTGTCGCGCATTAGTAAAAACACGAAGAAATTCTTAATTTCAGCCTCGATTATGACTTTTACGCCCCCTAGCGGACATTTTATTAACTCGAAAATAACTTCAAACTTTTCTTCTTAGGCAATTTTATTTGAAAAAATTTTACGCGGTAGCAATATGACTTGTAGTTTCGGAAATATTGCCGGATGGTACAACCACACTGATTATTGTGTAGGTTATTGAAAATAGAATAATTTTAAAAAGGAAACTCTGTAGACAAGAATGGGAATAATTGTCGTTACTGCAGCAGCGATAGTGAAATTATATTAAACATGAACTTCTTACCTGGATTTTCTAGGTTTGGGGACAGGTTTTTCTTTATTGTGATAATCATCATCATCATCTTCCGGCCCATCTTCATCGGCATCGCTCCAAAATGGATTCAGAGATATATTCGGCGCAGGGATTAATTTTTTCTGCCCTATGGTGATACTTGGTATGGGACGATTGTCAAACTCATCATCATCATCTTCGTCATCGTCGAAAGGATTCGTGTTATTTTTGTCATCTTCTCGCTTATATTCTCCTTCATGCGGTATAATGAGTTTCTTCCTAACTGCGGGTGTTGGTTTGGCCACAGCTTTATTATTATCATCGTCCTCATTATCGAAGGGATTAACGCTAATTCTTTGAATTTTAGTATATCCCACGTATTCTGGAGTATCGCCATCGTGATCAAGCGGCACAATTATCTTCCTTCTCACCGCGGGTGTTAATTTCTTCTGCTCCTTCGGCTCCTCCATCACTTCGAGATCATCATCTTCGTCATCGTCCCCGAAAGGATTTAAACTTTCGTTCAAATTTTTACATTTTGTATTGGGACCGGTTTGGCTGTGATTTCGCACGTTATCTTCAGCTTCGTCCTCATCTCCAAACGGATTTAAGTCTTCAGGATATGCACTCCCAACAACTTGTTTGTTCTCTTCCTCAGTAATTTCACTAACATCCAGTTTTTCCGATTTGCCGGAATCTGATATTTCTATCACAGAATCGTCTGAAATGGAAATGACGTCATCCATATGGCTGCGTGATAGATCATGTTGCTTCGGACCACTACTTTCTATTATAACTACCTCACTGCTATCGTCAGCGTCAGATCTATTCGAAGTAGTGTCTTCAGCACTGTCTCTATGCGAAATTCTCTCCCGGCCTTCCATCTCCTTCGGTCTCGAGGCGGCTGTTATATGTCCATCACGCAAAATTTCACCATGTGGTGTTGCCTCGGGCTGTATTTCTGAAACAACTGAATTATTTCGAACGTCAGTACTATCCGTCGGTGTCGTCTGATCAGATTGACATAAAGTTGGACGGGACTCGACTACACTAAGACATTCAAATTTATTTTTTAAAGCACTTACGCTGTTTCTCGTGGACGGTACGTGCTCTTCCCGCCGAACCGGTAGATTTTCTTCGCTATTCGATCTGTAAATGTTCTCGATGGATCTCATAGGTAGGTATTCCATTGATTTCCGATAGGACGACGTCGACCACTCGGTACTACATCTTCTGTTCAGTATATTATTCAATTCCGTATCCGATACGTACATGTTCGCGCGAGATTTGTCTCTGCTACAATCGAGCTTCCCCATACTTCCTGTTGATGCGGTCACGGAATTGTGTAATTTACCCGGATGACGCAGTGGAACTGATTTAAATAAACTTTCGGAAGTGATACGCTTTGTCACCGACGAATAATCAGTAAATTTCGTCTTCGCATCGTTATCACTCTTCTTATCAGTGAAACCGCTTTCTAGTCTTTCAACCGATTTATATTTACTTTGAAAATGATTTTCTTTACGTCCGTCTTTCCAATGCCTGCTTGGAGACACTCGATTCGGCTCTAATCTTGCCTTGGGAATCTCTTCCATGGATTGCTGTTTTCTTAATCGATACGGATTAGTAATATTGATGTCGGGTTTAGTTGCACTTATTGACGTTGGCCGTTCCTTTTCCGGAGTTATCTTTCCAAATCCAACTCTTCCAGATTCACTTCCAATTTTTACATTAGGTACGTTCTTGTTGCTATTCCATATTCTCTCTGAGGGCGTTTCAATTTTACGCATCGAGAATGTTTTATTTTTATTATTCTCTTCTGTACTATTCCTACGATTCGAAGGCAAAGCAGATTTAGATAAAGCATCAGGAGTACGTTTTCTTTCAGCGATTGATGGTTTAGCAAGCTCGGCTGTAGGTTTAATCGAAGACTTTACTTCATTTTCGCGATAAGTTCTACTTGATTTTAATTTATCTTTTGCTATATTACTTTCATTATTTACATTTTCTGCAGATTTAGCCTTTGCTGATGATTCAGCTTTCGCTTGATCAATCAGAGATTTCGGCGATATTTTCCCTTCCTTCAGAGCTATCTGCTTTTGCAGCATGAGATTTAAAGATTTCGCTTGTGACTGTGCAATTTCCCTATTGGATTTTACGGAAGAATCGGCTAGATCTGATGTTTCTCTATTCTTCTTTCCTATAGGCGAGGGTGGTTTTAGGAAGGCCGGTTTTTCAATAGAGAATCTCTTTTCCGGTAACGTGCTAGTTGAATCTCCAAGAGGTCGTTTAAGATTTTCAATGTTCTGACGTCTCCAAACAATTTGCCCCTCTTCATCCTGTGGTGATCTTGTTAATTCTGATTTTACCTCGTCAACGTTCGATTTCTCGAACAGTTTCATTCTATTCTTCACCAAAGATGATACATCATCCTCTTTTAGTACGTTACTTTCGGTTACTTGCGTTTTATCTTTGGTAACGTTAGGCTTAGATCTTGCAACCGAACTCGTGGTACTTAATTGGTTAACACTGCTAAAACTACTTTTGTTCTTTTCACTATTGTTAATACTATTACTACTGGTTTTTGCATATAAATCTGATGCATACGAACTGGATAAATTTCGATTATTGTTTTGGGGTTCGTTCATCGCCTTATTTACACTACTTCCACTATAACTATTTAGTCTTTCGCGGCGGCGGTCGGTGCTTGAAAATGTCGGTGAAGTTTTGGCGGAATTTGTGGCACTTTTAATATCGGGCGGCTTTGTTTTGGGAAGCTCCGGTGGAATTTCGGTATCACTAGTTGAATCGATCAGACTCGCGGTTAAAAATTGAGTTCTTGCTTTTGAAAATTCCGAACTTTCTTCCGGCATTGGCGATTCTAAAAGGGAATAAGACACTTCCAGGGCTGTCTCGAATTTTGCGCTGTACTCGTCATCCTGCTGCTGTTGGTGTTGTTGATGCGATAAATTTTTGAGACCGGCTGATTTTTCTTCATCGCTAAGTGAACGCGACAGCATGGATTTCTCGCCGGATTTGTCCTTTTTCGTATTAGATTCTTCGTCCGGACAAGTTTCGCAGCAAAATTGGTTGGGCGTCTCGGTTTCGTAATAATTGGCCAATGTCAGTTGACTGTTGCAGCGGGCACAGCGAAAGCACGTTCGGTGGTACAGCGATTTTCCAACGGTCAATCGTTCGGCAATATAGACTGGATTACCGCATTTCGCGCACGGTTCCCTTCTTGGAATGCCACCGCCGCCACTCCTTATTGCCATCTAGAATACACACGACAATATACAATATGATTAGGGCAAAAAAAAACTGATATCACGCAAATGGGCGTGAATAATATGATAAGTGCGAATGGGTTAATGTAATGTTTCATTTCATATTATTTAATACCACTCTCGACAGACGAATTTTTAAATTAATACTGCCATGTTGTACACTAGCAACACGTTGAAAGTACCACTAATCGATATTTTCAGGAGACGTAAGTAACTAAGAAAGGTATAAATATAAAGTGCGTTGGATATAGTGTCAACTCGCTAATAGAGAGACCATCTCTTTAAATTGTTACTGGAACGTACACTGGCAACACATCGGAAGTAACCAATCAATATTTTTAGGTAGCGCAAGTAACTAAGAAAGGTATTAATATAGAGTACCAATTTATATTTTGCTAACAGCACTCTCTCTTTAAATTGATATTGAAATGTACACTGTCAACATATCGGAAGTTACGTATATGAATCTTCCGATTGTTCTATATTTTCATAAAATTTTAATTAGTGACGTTTCCCATTGTTAATGTATATTTTTTATAAATTAAAATAATTATTGTTCCGAAATAATTTCAAACTATAAAAATACAAATGAATTGGTTTTACAAGTTCTACAAACCTGTATAAAGGGCAATCTTGTGACACCCGCTGGTCCTTTTAATATATTTTACATGACATTCTTTTTTAATTCAATTATGTATTATTAAGTTATTAAAAAATCAAAACAAAAAATATATCAAAAAGGAAACAAAGGTGTTATTTGTAATAACTTTTCAGCACTATGTGGATGACATTTCTTTCAGAACATTTGGAAATGATATACAGGGTGAGTCATTAGTAGCCGCGTCTTCGATTGCTCTTTTGTGTTTTAAATAAAAGAAAAAACAATTAGTGGAAGATCCATGGTTACTTGTGGCGCATATTGTAAAAATACTTTAAGCTCCGACGCACTTCCGGTTTCACCGGAAATGCACGGAACTTAATTCTTTTAAATGACTTACCCTATATATTTTTGTATTTTCCTGTACTGCTTTAAATTGTCTGTTCAACTGCTTTGTTTTTTCAAAAATTTTTTCACATTGTTTTTAAAAGTAAAAACATTAACTTTGGTGGTGCTTGTAGCCAAGAAAATTCTGCATCTTTTGGTAAAGTTGCACTCGACAATACCTCAAAAAACTTTGTTTTTTCAACGCCTACTTCCTGAAATTTTCACATACCAAAAACTTGTTTTTTTTAAATGGAACACCCGGTATTTTATTGACGCATTTTGTTCCTTTTTCTATTCTCTTTCATTTTTGTTAACAATGTCCTATACCTATCTTTTGTAATTTCTGAGATAATCACTATAGGAGCAATTAGCGGTCAATTAAAGAACTACGAGCGCTGTTGTTCTATACACTAAAATACTCGTTCAACCAATGGAAGGCAGGAATAGCGCCCGACTTCCTTAGTCAACTGTCAAACAAAGTAAAAGTTAAATCCAACTATCCCAAAAGTAAGAATTTTACAGAATGAAGAGCATCGCATTTTAATTTTTAATTCCGACAATGTCCAGTTGCAGTATTTCATTTTTTGACACTGTTGGTTAACATCGAAATAAAATAAAGGTTATGTTTACTGGCATATTTGAAGATGTCTTCAAAAAGTTTTGAAAATCCGTCCGTAGATAGCGAAGATACTCTCCTCCATTAACATTTTCATCAAAGAAATAAGGTTCAATTATGTAACTACCCACTAATCCTCCCCACAGTTTTAATAACCAACGATTTTGAAAGTTTACAGATGTGATAAAGTGGGGGGGGGGGTTATGTGTTATAATAACGGAAATTGTAACGATGAACGTATTCACTTTAATAGAAGGTGGCTTGGTTGTTAAACAACAAAACATTGAGAAAGCCAGGATAATTTATCTGCTGCCAATTAACAAAAATGTAAGCGATTCTGAAAATTTCTTTCATCTAACCCTGTGTATGAATATGCTACGGGTGAATTTCATATTTCCTAATTATTCTGGATTCTCAAATTTGACTTACATCTAACTAACGACTAATTTTCGTAGTACTAGTATGGGGGTGTTCGACTACACTCGCAAGTACCATAAACGTGTTATCCTCACCATTGCTTTTTCCGCTCTTTCTTTCATATTCAATACTTTCTGTTCACTCAAACCGTCCCTTTTTACTTTTGAAGGTTCCTGGCTTCGGTTGACTTCTACCAGGGAACGCTGTGCATAAAGTCTGGATGCTAGCAAAGAGTTTCTTTCAGATTCACCCAAAATGTCAATCATATCTATTAACTCTGCATAAGAATAATTCATTTGGGTGATAACTAATAGCGATGTTTTTATAAGTTTGACATAAATGTAAACCGATTTTGTTTAACAGTTGACTCAGACAGTCAGCCGCATTCCAGCCTTTATTGGACGAATATTTGGGTGCATAGAACAGCGCCCGTAGTTCTTTCATTGACCGCTAATTGCTCCTATCGTGATTATCTAAAAAATTACAAAAGATCGGTACAGGACATTGTTAACAAAAATGGAAAAGAATGAAAAAAGGAACAAAATGCGTCAATAAAATACTGGGTGTTCCATTTAAAAAAAATAAGTTTTCGGTATGTGAAAATTTCAGGAAGTAGGCTTTGAAAAAAGTTTTTTGAGGTATTGTCGAGTGCAACTTATACCAAATGATGCAGAATTTTCTTGGCTACAAGCACCACCAAAGTTAATGTTTTTACTTTTAAAAACAATGTGAAAATGATTTTTTTCTGAATACGTGTATTGGTCAAATATTTTCAAAAAAAATTAATAACTCAAAAACTATTGGTTCAATTTTGAAAAAGAAAAAACAGTTGAACAGACAATTTAAAGCAGTACAATAAAATCCAAAAATATATAGGATGAGTCATTTAAAATTAAGTTTCGTGCATTTCCGGTGAAATCGGAAGTGCGTCAGAGCTTAAAGTATTTTTACAATATGCGCCACAAGCAACCATGGATCTTCCACTAATTGTTTTTCTTTTATTTAAAACACAAAAGAGCAATCGAAGAAGCGGCTACTAATGACTCAGCCTGTATATATACAGCGTGTGTAAAAAATGTCGCAAAAACTATACGCAGCGACATTCTTCGTTCGATTCTGAACGGGAAATGTTATTGTTAAAATGGCGTATCATGCTTCGTATGCGTTCAGGAACCATTTGAAAGAAACACACATTTGGCAACACTGTAGCCGCATACTACTGTAATTGTAGATACCGCTATAATTTCCGTATTTCTAATCGAAACAATTCATATAACCACGAAGAAGCAGAGTTAACACAAAGTGAAACAGGATAGTCGGATTAAATGCACAGGTAAATGTCAAAATTTAACTGTAATGATATTTTTGAAATTACATTGAAATACAAACTAATTGCTCTACAACGTTGTGAAATGTGTTTTTCATGAAAGTACGTTAATGAAGAACGCTAAAAACAAACTTTTTAATCAAAATGAAAATGTTTACGAAATAATACGATCAATTTACACCAGTAACACATCGGAAGTTACCAACCTGAATCTTCTGATTGATCAATATTTTGATGAACCCAGTAATTTAAATAAAATTTTGCTTTTGTTAATCCATTAATGTACATTATTTTATCAACCAAAATAAGAATTCTTACGAAGCGATTTTAATCAATTTAAAGACAAATGAATTGGTTTTACAGATTCTACAAACTTGTGCAAACGGCAATTTTGTGTTATCGATATTTTGTGACAGAAGATAAACAAAATTTTAGAACAGGTTACGTTAAAGCGGCAGTTGCATTATTAAAAATTCAAAAAGAACTTGTATCGACAAGAAAACAAAGGTAAAGTGTTATTTGTAACAACTTTTCCAACACGACATGAACCACATTTCTTCCGGGGCATTTATGCATGTACATATATAAACATATACCGTCTGTTTAATTTTCTTTACAATTCTCAATTTAAATTTCATAGTTACGAATCAAATTGATACTTTTTAGTCAATTTTCATACTGAATTACTCAGAAAGACGCGCGAGCTTAGCATTCATTTGAATTTATTTGCAGATTGTCAAAATTAAGAGTTTGATCTAACCTCAATAAAATCTTGATTGCATATGCTAATATTGCCATCACTTAAACATTATTAGTTTCAAACAGTGCAATTACTTATTACATAAATATTGTCTTATTGTCTTCAATATGTTTACGTTAACTCAGCGTCTATTAAATATAAATGTTTTACCTGCTAAAAATATGGATACAATTAAAGTATTTGCAACTCCTAAATGTCAATTTTGACATGTCATAGGCTAAATAAACAAATGCTTTTAATTTTTATATGTATTTATCCTTCTCACTTACATTTAAATTAGATGAGATGGGTTATGCGACGTTTGTATATTACAATTCCATAAATTAAGGGAAGAATCATACAGAAAAATTGGACACACAGTATAATAAAATTAAAATGCGATAATCATAAAATCAGTTTATGTGTCGGCAGTTACGGAACAATAATTAAATTGAATTGTCCAATAACATGATCCTGCATTTTTGTCGTGCTGAGATTTACATGTTCTGTTTTGGTTTAATCGGTACCTATACGTTTTTGTCACAGTTTTGTTCATTGTTTTCTTTGTTGTGGTTGATTTAAATGGATTTCACGCTTAATGAATACGCGGATATATATATATATATATATATATATATATATATATATAATAAATAATTCTAAATTTTTCTTGACCTTATTCACATATTCATGTGCATATATATAATTAAATTTCTTGGACGATTTAGAGGTCAATACTAATTTCAAATTAATTTAAAATTAGTTTAATTGTTAATTAGGTAATTTTTAATCTTTAAAAATTACCCAGCGGTCCAGGAATCGAACCCGAAATCTCCTGATTACTAGTCAGGTGTGTTATCCACTACACTACCACGGGCTTTCGGTCTTGACTCCTTTAATACTTTCCATCTGTTACTTGCTATATGTATATGTATATGTATATCAGTACAATTAAAGGAGTCAAGACCGAAAGCCCGTGGTAGTGTAGTGGATAACACACCTGACTAGTAATCAGGAGATTTCGGGTTCGATTCCTGGACCGCTGGGTAATTTTTAAAGATTAAAAATTACCTAATTAACAATTAAACTAATTTTAAATTAATTTGAAATTAGTATTGACCTCTAAATCGTCCAAGAAATTTAATTATATATATATAAAATATATTACAATTCTTTGCCAAATATACAAATGTATTGAAAAATTCAAAAGATTCTTGGTAGTAGTGGCACTACTACCAAGAATCTTTTGAATTTTTCAATACATTTATATATATATATATATAAGTTTTCGAAGTAGACTTTATTATGCTAAAAGATTCGCAAAATCGCGCCAGTCAAGGTGACAGACAGACATCACATTTCTATGGCTAGATCAGAGGCTTCCAGAAACATCTAAATAATTAAATTACCATACACAAAGACATTTATGTATTACAGGTCAATTTAATGTAAGTTTTCAATACAATTTCCTGGACACCCACTTACACTTTTACCGGCAAAAAATGAACAAAAAGTTTAAACAACCACTTTGTGGGAAAGTGTATATTTTTTGGCATCAAAATGACATAATATAATAATCGTTAATTTTGCTTGCTAAACCTTTATTCCCACTAATTATTACGCATTTCCTTTCACTTTCCTTTTGTTCGCACGGTGCAATTAAGAAAGACAAATAGAATGTTAAGATATTCATTTAAAAAAGTGTGCTTGTCACAGCAGTGAATAATAGTCGATTGAAATTTAAAGACCTCGCTTATGTATTTTATGCAGCCAACGGCTTGGATTGCTGCCCATTGGTAAGCGAAATATGTACATGTGATAAGATTTCAATTGTCACATTTGAGTAATTTATTATCATTTTGCAATGTTGCTGAATCACATTTCTCAGATATGGTATGTATTAGAAAGAATATAGGCGGTGGTATTCGAAAATAAAGCTGTTAAAATATACATTTAGATACAATTGTTGTCATTTAATTTAAATAAAATATTTCACTTAACTTAATGTGGCTTCTTATCAATGCTTTTGTAAATAATTCCTGTTTTTAAAATGAGAACATATTTGATGTATACAGACTGTACCACTTAAAACTCCCAGGTCAAATATCTTCGAAAACGGATAAAGATATTTGAATTTTGTAAAAAGCAGTTACTAAAGAATGTGATTGACTCTAGTTTGCTGTCACAATTGCTAGTTTGCTGTCACAATTGTGTTTCATTATGTGAATATATAGACGGCGCTACGATGAAAAGAATTTTTTTGATCGCCATAATCTTCATTTGTTTTTTATTCGATAGAGTATTAAAATTAAGGTAAATTTTATTATTTGTGTTAGTTTCCAAAATTTAACGGTTTCATAAATATTCGTGTTTAAAGAAAGTAAGAGTAATTTTAATTTTTGGCTTTATTTTGTTTAAATATTTAAACGGATCAAATATAACTAATAAACGTGTTCAAAATTGCTGCCTTCTTGATTGTTACATAACGTATATCACCTTATTAATTCTCTTCCGCAAACATTTAACAATGTATTACTACTAATTTTTTGAACATTTGCATAAATTTTATTATAAAGGTCGCCCATATTTGTTATGGTTTCCTTGTAAACTTCAGCTTTCAAGTAATCCCACAAGAAAAAATCTAACGGGGTTAGATCCGGCAAACGAGCTGGCCACCTAAGGACGCCATTAGTACCAATCCAACGACGTGGTAACATTTGATGAAAATACTCTGTAACTATGTTAGCATTATAAGCAGGTGCCCCGTCTTGATGTAACCACATATTATTTCGCAGCTCTATTGATACATCTTCCAAAAGTAGTAGTAACTCATTTTGCAGGAATTAAGTAGGGCACACCAGTTAATGTTTCACGATAAAAGTGGGGGCCTATGATATATCCGTTTAAAATTCCACACCAAACGTTAACGCCAAAACTGTTTGATTTCTTGTTTGTCTTATCCACCTAGGATTATCTTCTGACCAATAACGAGCATTATGCTTAATTAAAGTACCACTGTTGTGAAAAAGTCATTCGTCACTCCACATTATCTGATTTATGAAGTTATTGTTTCCCGCTAACATCTAACATCTCCAATTCTTAAATAGTGCAGTAGACCTTTATACGGAAAGTATTTATTTTCTTTTAGAATCCTACGGCAAGAGGTTAGATATAGATCATGTATGTGGATTATTATTAGCTGTTTGTAGTACAGCTGCCGTAATTTCATCATCTCTTATTCTTTTCTGCCTTAATTGTATTTGTTTTTTGAAGCTATCGTAATTTATCACAATTGCACCCAGACTTATAAATGTTTTGTAATCCGGTAAAGGCCTGTTTGGAAAACGTACAGCATATAATCGCACTCGTTCAGATGCATTTCTACGGGATTCTCCATAAATTAAAACCATATTTTTAATACAATCTCAACGCAAAGTGAGTAAATGTTTGAATGAAGCTAATTATAAAGACAATTAGTAATCAAGCAAATGGCACTAATGTCAAAATGTTTCCTAAATTATCAAAACAAGCATACATATGCTGCATGACATGGAAAGTGCAACACCAAGAATGGGTGCGAATTTTTTTGATCAAACTTGGTAGAAACGTATAATTAGTCAAAAGCAATAATTGATTAAAATTTTGTTGCGATAGATTCAGTGGTCATGACACATCTGACACTTCATTCAGTTTTCGCTGACATTAATGTGTGGTGTATTAATTGTTTGTTTGAAATTAATTTCAACGGTTTTGTCTTATTATACCTTTGTTTAACGTGTTTAAAGAGTTTTATTATGCTTAGAGTGCGGCAACGTGGAAATTATCGCCAATTAAGCGAATTCGACAGAGGTCGAATTGTTGGTTTGCGAGAAGGTGGTTTTTCATACAGGGAAATTGCAAATCGCCTTAACCGGAACCAATCCACCATTATGCGCTGTTATCAATCATGGACTAGGGAAGGTCAGGAAAGACGCCAAAGAGGAACCGGAGGCCGAAGAAGAACTAATGAGATACAGGACCGCCGCCTTCGCTTAATGGCACTAAGAGACAGGTTTTCCAGTACCAGATCAATTGCTGACGTGTGGTTAGGTAATATTGGTCGTCCTGTAACCCTTCGAACCGTTTATCGTCGAATTAGGGGTTTCGGCTTACAATCTTATCGTCCACATCTTGTGTTACCACTTACGGCTCAACACCGACAGCAACGTTTGGAGTGGTGTAGATTGCGACTGCACTGGAACGTGGAGTGGCACAGGGTGGTATTCAGTGATGAATCTCGATTTTGTCTAGGGATGCATGATGGCCGTATGAGGGTCAGACGAAGACGTGGGGAACGTCGTGATATTCAGTTTTCCGTTGAAAGGCATGTGCATCGAGCAGTGGGTGTTATGGTATGGGGTGCTATAGCATATGGGAGTAGGTCTCAATTGGTGTTCATCCAAACCACCATGAACGCCCAGCGTTACATTGATGAGGTGGTAGAACCCCATATTCTACCATATCTTCAAACGCTCGAAGACCCACTTTTCCAGCAGGATAATGCCCCTCCCCACGTAGCGAGAATTTCTATAAATCGCTTGGAAGAGGCTCATGTCAATATCTTGCCATGGCCACCCAAATCCCCCGACCTCTCGCCAATAGAACATGTGTGGGACATTATGGGACGAAAACTTATGAATTTAGCCAATCCCCCGCAGACACTAATAGCTCTCCGGCATGAATTACAGGTTGCTTGGGACACCATACCCCAAGAGGATATCGACCACCTAGTCGAATCAATGCCACGAAGAGTGAGGGAGTGTGACACTAATAGGGGCGGTTCAACACATTATTAATAAAAATTATGTTAAATTGTGTTAGTCTTTTGTTTTTTTTCTTTGAAATTTTAATCAATTATTGCCTTTGACTAGTTATACGTTTCTACCAAGTTTGGTCAAAAAATCCGCACCCCTTCTTGGTGTTGCAGTTTCCATGTCATACAGTATACATATAACACAGACATGAATGCTTTTCTGCCTACATACCTATGGATGCCTATGAAGTGGAATTTATGAAAAGGAACTAACTATAAAATTTAAATTGTGAAGTAACTATAATAGCAAGAATTGTGAATATGTTTACTGCTATTTTTCCCTACAAATTAAATATTTAAATAAAAATTGAAATTACTCTTACTTTCTTTAAACACGAATATCTATGAAACCGTCAAATTTTGGAAACTAACACAAATAATAAAATTTACCTTAATTTTAATACTCGATCAAATAAAAAACAAATGAAGATTATGGCGATAAAAAAAATATTTTTATCGCAGCGCCATCTACTTATTCATATTATAAAACACAATTGTGAAAGCAAACTAGAGTCGTTCACATTTTTTAACAACTGTCGAAGCATTTATTCATAAAATTACATTCGTATTCACTAATTTTGCAGTATCAACGAGTACATATATGTTATTTTATTGCGTGAAGTGCACACTTAAAGCACCCGACAATTCAAAAATTACTACTAGAACGTCTTCAGATTCATAAAAAAATAATATATTTCCAAGTAATTATCACCACAAATAAGGCCCATTATTTCACCAACAATAGAATTTTTGTGACTACTGATTGAGAATTTCTTTCACAGCGCAAGCATTTTTGGTGTTCAGATAAGAAATGAGGAACCCATAAGAACAAAATTCGATGTTTTTCTCTAACCAGACCTTCCACACTTATACATTTTGCCCTCCTAAGCATAAAAGATTGTTTTTCATTTTTTCATATGGCTTTTCTTGCTTAGTAATAGTTAGGAGCTACCTGACATTATTCTTAAGTAAGAAGGCCGCATTTTATTCAGAAATAGTAGAAAATCATTAAAGAAAGAATACGTGTCTCAAACTGTAGACGTCCCAAGGGAATTGGACATATCTCAGTTTTCTTAGCCAAATAATTAGAACTCAGAGTTACGCCTTTTTGGCTTACTACCAAAAGCGCAGAAGAGCAGTCTTTTTTCAAAGCAAAATGGCCGTAACTATGAATATAACTATTCTTTTAAGGAACGCCAGCTGTTTCCTACCAAACTATTTGGTGGGAGCAGCTGTCTGTTATAGACAGTTGGGGCTGCTCATGAGGTTTTGTTGTCATTGTAACAGGTGTTTGATAATTCTAATTAGTTTGATAAATACTTGCTCCTTTTTCAGAACATCATGGAAATGTCGTGTGGTAAACGGCTGCTTTCAATAAAAAAGGAAGGATTTTTTCTAGCAACCCAACAGAAGACCATTTGTGAGGTATAGCAATGTTGATCTTGACTACATTCTAGATGCAGGAAGTGATAGTATGTCAGATGTAGAGGAAAATGAAGGCAGGATTAACAGTAATAATTCTGACGATATTCTAGAAAAACAACTCTGGAGTGTAGCTGGACACTTCTTTAGTCACACACAAAGCAATTTTAATGAAAATGATTTAGCCCAACATTTGACATTGGAACATGCAAATAATAGCCAACCATCCAATAACGACCATATCTTTTATGAAGTGTAGCCAGTTAAAATCGACTTGAATCTGACAATGGTAGAAAATCGGAAATTGTAAAACCAACGATTAATGAAACAGATGTTGATACCAACGTTTACCAAAATAATATTGAATATACCAGAAAAGGTACCATTAGGAAGGAAAAGAAAAAAATATAACACGTCGTTTGAAGAAATAAAAAGTAGTAAATTTGACCCGATTGTATAAAATCGTCATATAAAACAACAATACCAATAGGAAGGAGAAATACTGGAAAATTGACCTGACTGAGAGAAAATCATTTATGCTGCATAATGTTCCTAAAATCCCCATCAAAGAAAGAACATGCAAAATGTTGACTAATTTAGAAGAAAACAATCATTCCAGTATTCCTTAGAAGATCATAATGGTACAACTCAGATTGTTTGCAAACATTTATTTTTCCACAACATTGAGTTATGACAAAACAGATGACAAGGTATTAATTACGAACTGCTCCAAGCTACTCAGGAAATTCAGTAGTTGTAAAAAAAAATGATAAAAGGGGTCCAAAAGAGCCCTACAACAAAGTCGATGAGGATCCTATCCGCACGAGTATGAATTCGTTTTAACCAACACTACCGTAGGGAGTCAAAAGATGATTATTCATGTGAAGTATGTCAAAAATGGAAAAGTCGCAACTAGTAAGTGCCAATTATGTACAAATCAGGAATAAAATATTACAAATACATATCTTATTTAAATAAATTAGTGTTTGATTATCTGATTTTTGAACTATCATCGTTGGCTTTTGGGTACGCAAAAGTAGTGATGTAAAGTGAAATATTTCATAAATTTCATAAAATATTTTTGAATTTCGCGCTCAAAACTTTCGATGACCCGCCTCTCAAACACATAAAAATAAATAAATAAGTAAAAAAAGTTTTTGTTTTGGGCAGGTATACCGATAGGTCCAGCTCGGAACGGGCCATACATAGGCAACAATATACGTATGGACGTAATGCTATGTGGCAACGTGTGTACGTTACCACTCCGCGTGCTCCTATTTTGAGTGACTTTCTTAAAATTTGAATTTATTTTGCAGAATTATTGATTTTTTTACTTTTATCTTTTAGAAAACGTTATTGTTTTTTTATTACTTAAAATTACTTTTCCGTAGCAGCTAAGAATACAATAATAATAATAAATTGGACCTTATTATGTCTGAAACAAATGGGCAAATTACGTATACAGAACGAATATGCAAACGACTATATCCTTGCGCGGTTTAAGTCTTACTAAATTCTTAACTGCAATTGAAGCTGCTGCGGGTAGAGGGGTTTCGGTGGCGGTTTCGGTGTTGTCACTCATTGCTGAGTATGGCCCGTTCCGAGCTGGACCTATCGGTATGTGGGCTCCTGATTCATTCTTGTCTTCTTCAAATACCAGGTAAATTGTTGTTTAATAATTATTATTTATTGGTTATTATGTTAATATATACTGCTTGAAGGCGACAGACCACAGATGAGTTACGTTTGTCAAATTTTCAAAGAAATTGACATCCGTTTTGATGAATGGTTACCAGTACAAAAGAATAAAATGTTGATGGCAATGCTGTACCTAAGATTTAAGAGGACCTTTTAGGTAGAAAAGAATTTTGCTTGAGACCTATCCACTTTATAGCAAATTATTTAGACTCGTTTAAATGTGGAAAATATCTTTCAGAAAGCGAAAAAAGCATTGCTCTTGATGTCATTCAGAAATATGTTCAGGAATATTTTTTTTTTTTGATGAAAATGCATTAGGTCTGGTATTGGCTGAATTTACTAATTTTAAACCAAGGAAAGGTTTTTGGAAGAGTGAATATTTATGGAAGGTACTATCTCACCACTAACTTGGTGGCAAGCTTTTTCTCCAGAAGATAGTTCATTAAGAAAAACAGCCACTATTGCATTATCTATGCCAGCCACTTCTGCTGCAGTTGAAAGGTCTTTCAGCACTCAAGGTATAATTCACAGAAAAAAAGGAATCGTCCTTTAAATGAGAGAGTCATGAAACTCACGTTCATAAAACGTAATCTTAATCTAGGGAGGAGTTCTGGAAAGCCTGTTCCTGCAAATAAAAAGATAGAGTGGGAATATCAATGATAAAGTTATAACTGTGGAGATTTATGACAGTAAATTTGAAGAGGAGGAGGAAATACAGAAGGACATCTAGATCAAGACTAAATAGATAGATAAATTGAATACTTTGTTTTTGTTTCATTTTTATATTTTATTTTTTTGCATTCGCTATTCGCTCTTTAAAATGAGTATTTTGCCTTTGCGAACTCCAAACAATCCGCAAAATGTGTCTTTAGGGGACTCAGTTCACAAAATAGTTGCTTGCCATGGCAACTTTAGAGGGCTTGTCCACTATAAATCCATTTTGCGGATTCTTTTGAGTTTTAACTCGTGAAAAAAAGTCGTGTGTGTACCACGTACACAAATGGTTCTAGTTTAACTGAATAAATAAAATACGTAAACTTAGTTTCAAAAATTATTTAATAATATCACTTAGTTTCAAAAATTATTTAATAATATCACTACAATATTGTTTCGCCAAACTTTGGCTTCATCAGGTGATGAGTAACTGAATATATAAAATTATTACAACATAATATATAGTGTCACAACAGTATGGGATATGAGTGGGGGTATTTTATAAACTATAGCATTGTAACAACGGGGAATAATTGAATTGAGTCTGATCGTTTAAAGCACGACCTAATTTACTATATCTATTAATTTCTAAGGTTTCTAATAAATTAAGTTTCTGTCCTTTATCTTGAATATGTAAAACTTTGAAATCTCTATTAAATTCGTGTTCTTCATCTATACAATGCGTTGCGAAGGTAGAGTCCGTTTTTTTACCCATATAACTTTTTTCATGTTCCCCGGTCCTTTGTTCAAAAGTACGGCCTGTTTGACCCACATATACCTTATCACACTCACAAGTCAACATATAGACCCCCGATTTCAACCTTTTATCCGTTTTGTCTTTATCATTTCTTATATATTTTTGAACTGAATTATTAGTTTTAAATGCTATTGACTCGTTCTTAACGTTTTTAATTAGTTTACCTATTTTTATTGATGTATGTCCTATATAGGTGAAAGCATTATATTTGTTATCTGACTTTTCTTGTACTTTTGGATAAATTAACGATAAAGCCTGCTTTAGTTTGGCGAAACAATATTGTAGTGATATTATTAAATAATTTTTGAAACTAAGTTTACGTATTTTATTTATTCAGTTAAATATGGAGTTTCAACATGTATCAGCCTCATCAATTAACTATTTGGTTCTAGTTTATGTTTAAATGTTTTTTTAATGATTTATAAGAAATGCATTTTTTGTTGTTTGTTGTCTTTTATATAAGGAGTTTTTGAGTTTTTGTTTCTCGATATTTCCTTCATTTCGTTCATCATTATTACTTAAATTTATGTAATATTAACATTTAACAATAGGGCAATCCAACGACCTGTCAAATAAAATTCAAGATGGCCGTTGTGGGCAAACAAACAGATTTGTATAATTAAAATTTGACTATAAGTGCTCTTACTAAACACTTATCTTATTAAATTAACTTATTAAGGTCATTATTTAGTTATCTAAGTATGATGTTGTGTATCAAAGGCTAAAATTTATAATTATGTGACCAGAACGTTCTGTATTGCAGTATGTTTGAAAGAAGTGTTTCAAGAAAAAAACAGCTGTAATTATTGCCTGCTTTGAAGTTTTCATTGGAAAACCAGATAATAATTTAGTTCAGCAGCAGTACTGTTCTATTTATAAGCACGATAGAAATTTTAATAGCAATAACTCCTCAGGGAAGTATGTGCTACATTAGTGAATCTCAGGGTGACATACATCTGAAAAATGAATGGAAGAAGTAATTTTTGCAACAATATTAACCCAGGATATGTTCTAGGAGAAAGATCATTTTTAATAAAGGAAGCACTAGGAATTCTGCAAGAGAATTTTAGTTATTCCCGCTTTTACTAATGGAAGAACTCGTTAGCACCTTAAAAAATCTCATTCCAGTATCTGTGTTAAAAAAGTGTAATAATATGCAAAAATTAAACAGTGTAGATAAAATTGTGATTGTGTTTAATGCTCTAATTAACATATGTAAGTTATAAATGATTTTGTATTTATAATTATTTATGGCGCTATATAATCTCAATTTATTTCTGTACAACGTGGCCATTATTTTAGAATTTAAATAGGCATTTCGTTACAGACAAAACACAAAACTTTAATAATAAGTTAAATTTATTTATTAATATATTTGAAATGTATTTACATTTTTTTAAGTCCTAAACTGTTATATATTGTACGCTAAATATTTATAATAAACTTTTATAATCTTACACATAATATTTCTATATGATTAAACTCATTTTCTTATTACTATTTATTAACTATTCCTTCTATAATAATTAAGTGAAACTATTTTAATAAATAAATCTTATTAAACAATCCTCTGATTATTTTGTCAGGTATTGAAAATTTAAAGACAAATTTAAATAATTAATCCTTAATCAGTACATGAGTGGCTTTGTTTTTCTTCGTATACTAGAAATAATAATGCACCAGCATAACTACAATGTTCGGCTGTTACCAGCCATGCATGTAGAGTGAACCGAAAGTACCGATTCACATTTCATAATAATGCACTACACATCCATTGGTTTTAAATTAACTTCTTATAAATGTTTCACCTAATCAAAAACACGTACTTTTCCACATAAAATAAATAAGTTGTTAATAAATGTAAGCGGTGAGGCTCTTGAACACTGTCATTTGGTCCTTACTGTAATAAATATGTAATAGAACCAAATATAAAATAATATTCGTACTTGGCACAGGTGGAATACTATCTATTAAAGTGTCTAATTTCAAGAGTGAATAGATCCAAATTATCAAGTAATTTAATGTTCATCTGATAGCTGCCAAAAAATACATTCTCACACGAATAATTATTTTCTATGATGATTTCAACAAAATGTTACTCCAACTTCTGGATTTTCAGTTAAGAACTTCTTCAGGTAATCACTCTGCATTATCATGTTTATAAACTCAGCACACACGAAAAGTAAAACCATATTAAAACTAATAATGATGGCATACTAAACTAAGGTCCATTCATTGTTTGCCCACAGACGCCATATTAGACCACGTGATTTGGATTCCCTAATTGGCATACAATATCGAAGTCAAATTATTAAGCTAACCCATGTGTCCTTTTAATTTAGTTCTTTCATCCTTGTTTTTCACTGACTGTTTAGCTGATTAACATCAAATGAATTCTAATGAATAATAATAGGCGCTTTCCTTTTACTAGAGATCTGAGCTGAGCTAAAGTGATGTGAGTGTCTCTGCTCACTTCAAGTGAGGAAGGTTCTGACCAACCTCACTTCGTCTCAGTCAGCTGATTACAAATGGAGCGCGTCAAAATATAATCTCAGCTAAAGTGAGGTGATATTATCTGAGATTTATGTCAAAAGGAAAGCGCCTAATATAACGCTTCATTTAATTATGTCATTATGAAATTCTACTGAACCAGAAAACGGCAAATATAGAATTCGGGCATGTAAAGTAGTATTAATTGTATTAATATAGGTATCTAATAAAGTTAAAATAGTTTTATGATTAATTCGATTTAAAATACTATTTTAAAAAATGTAATCGAACACCTCACCTCGCTCCTGCAAATCGAATGGGGCTAATAAAAAGTAATATTAATTGACTTATGTAAAGGCTGTTTCGGTCGATTAATTTATATTATTACTATATACTATTATTAATTGTTATTGCAGCTGTAAATATTCAATGCCAATCGCAAAAGAATAAAGCTGTGTATCTATCAATAAATAATTTATAACAGATAATTTCTATAAAATAAAGAGCACATTACCTACCAATGTCTGGCGGAGTGAATTTTAAAACTACTGCAGTCCACACTCACAACACACTTTTGCTTTCTCAACACACATCGAATTAATCAATAGTGACTAAGATATTACAATTATAGGCCATTCGCGCCCACGATGCGTGTGTGAGTGTCTCCATATACATATCTATCTGTATGTTACAAAATACGCTTTTTTTCGTAATACAGTACGACCTTTCTTTGTGTGTTGACATGTTTATATATACGTAACAACTACTAAAAACAGAAGCAATATAAAAAAAAGCATTGTGTTATTATTAATCTACAATCTATATAATAGATGTAAAGTAGAAGCGAGAAAATAAGCTCGAAATGTTAGATTTTATATAGTTAAGGATAGAGAAGGAAAATACACCCACCCATCAGAAAGTATATGTGTGGAAAAAGAATCCCTCTGTCACGAGGAGACATTCTCAACGTGGAGATTCAATTTAATTAAACTTTTGTGGTTAAGTAGTCCTTATCGTGGCATATGTTCGAAATTATTTCCTTTATCAGCGCAAATTCATATTAAGAGGTGAAAACATCCATTAAAGTTAACGTGATTTTCGATATTTTTTATTAACTCTGTATATACTAATATATTAAACGTATTGAGTTTATTACGTATCACGGACCATAAAATAAAAGAATTTGTGAAGAAAGTATAATTTAAATTCAATGATGTCGTTGTGATATTCTCATAGGTATTTGCCACGTAAATCGACATAAGTAGTGATCCTAGTTTAAAAGTCATTACCGGCGGTCGCACGTACACTGACGAGGCCTTAAAGGCCAAAACACGGTGTCTGTGCGCTGACACTAGATGTGTGTGTGTATCCTAACACATGCATATATGCTTTGCGTATAAATGAATACGTGTAACAATTTAAATTCGCAAAAAAATTGTTTTTTATTAGGGAAAATATTCCTTCTGGACTGAATTTCCAAAAAAGTTTTATTCTAAAGTAAGTAGTTCCAAATTACATAATTATTTATTTTATATTCTCTATACATTTCCATAGTGTTCTTTAATTGTATTTCTCTAATCCAAAAATATAAGACCGGAAATAAATGTACAAAAAGAAGAGGCACCTAAAAGGCATACAATTTTGACAAAAAAAGGTTTTTTTATAAAATTTTAGTTTGAAAAGTTATTTTTGGTGAACACAAAATGTTATTTAGGTAGAGTAATTCTTGTCATATTTAATTTTTATGCCTTTTTGGAATTGTATGCCTTACTAACGCTTTTTTTGTCAAAATATTATGCCTTTTTAAGTGTCTTTTTCTGTTTTTTGGGGCCTCTTTGTTCGGTCTTTAATTATAAGTAATAATTTGTGAACAAAAAAATATCATTTGCAAACAGAATTTATGCCTATTTCAAAAATTCAAAAAAAAACACCTTTATATTAAAAAGGAACCTGTTTTAGGATTCTCATTGGCTTTTATGTAATTTCTCGTCTCGTAAGAGCGCACAGAAGTGTGGAACAGGGAGCGATACCTTTCAAGCAATAAGAATCAATATTACTCTACATACAGGATGTTTTAAAACAACGCATAAGGATTCTAGGGCCATGTATAGTACAGTTGAAAATAAAGTAAAAAGTTTTAATAAATATATACATATTTCCAAATCAACCGTATACTAGATAAGAGCGATTTAATTGCAATAACATTTTTATTAAGTTGTTATTGTATTTGTAGAACATTTATTAGGCTAGTTTAGAGGAGATGCTATACGGCCCTGAAGTCATAATTTTGAAACAATTTTTTTTATTACAAATTTAAAACATATCAAACATTAGCTAAATTTGCTGAAGTTTGGTATGTGGATATATTTAGTTTTATGGAATAAAAAACTAAAATTATGGTTAATCACTCTATACGCGTGGAACTTGTTTTTTTTTAAGAATTGCAGTTTTCAAATTTGTACGCCAATGGAAGAAACAAGTTTAAGTATGAAATATGTATAAACTGCCTGACTTACTTATATAAATAAAAATTAAATGCTGTTCATTAGTAAGTGCATCACTTGATAGAAGAAGATGGACCAATTTGCGTAATTTTTTTTTGGAAAACAAAATTGCAAAAGTTGCACGGAAAATTGGAAAATTCGGAAAAAACTGAAAGCCCTTTTTTCTGCATGATTTAGGAAAAAAATCGGGACAATTACAAAAGGAAGTCGTAAAATTCGGACAAACTACAAAAATCATAATTTTTGTACGCACTCTCTATCATAACTGACAATAGAAACGACATATTTTTAATTGACAAAATCTGGAAGATCTAGAGAAAAATCTTTATATACGTATATACTGGTGCGTCTGTTAGTGATCGAGTAATTTCTGAACGACTTGACCAATTTAGGTCATATGCACAAAATATATGTGAAGGGTTTTTCCTTTTCCTTTTTTTTAGCCGTTTGTTTTAGAATATATTGTCGAAAAAATTTGGTTGGTATCGGCTGTCACCTTTTTATGATGGTGGGGTTAAAAAAAAATCATTTGACGTTTCGATATTACTTATGATATCATCATCAGAAGAAACATGGAAGTTATACTATAAAAAAATCTAATGCATTAACTTATTTTCAACCGAACTATACGCTCGTAAAATATTTAAACGTTATTTTAAAACAGGCAATATAAGGATTAATAAAAGAAATTCGTATAATATGTAAGAAAAACACTAATCTGACACAAACTTTGAATATTTACAGTTTTAGACTACATTTCACAAAGAATTAACATTATATTATACAAATAAAAAATGGCTATCCCTAATAGTTTTTAATGGAGTTGCAACAGAACTTTCCTAACACGGTTGGACTTAATCAGTATAAGAACATGGTGACGTGGGTAAATGCTATTATTAGCTTCAGGTATTAATTTTGAAAAGATGTAGGAAAATCAAGCATATATGAGTAAAACAATTTTTGTAGGGAATTTAGATTTTTATTTTTAAATGAATTTTATTGATTGATTGTCTGACTTTGTTATAAAATCCTAAATAAAGCATTTATTTTCTATTTTATGTTTATATAACTGATCGAAAATCAAAACTTTAAAAGATGTTTTCACCCTTTCTAAATTAATTTGGGTCTATATAATAATAGTTACGAATATGCTTCTATAATGATTATTTTACCACAAAATTTTACAATTTTTTGAATATCCCAGTCGAGAGGCCCCCTCTCAATAAAGAAAATACCAAGGTTTATTTAGAAAATAGGGAAAAAAATCTGAATTACCTTTAGCAGAAAATTTCCGATTTGTATTGTCCCATTATGTCCAAACTCTCTTCCTAATGTGGCAACAAAAAATAAACAGTGGGGGTTAACATCCTTCGGATTACCATTCTTGTTATTTTTGTGCAATGTGCCCGCGCATTCTTTTCCGTTAAAGAAAAACATTTAATTTACGCAATGATTACACGTCAAAAAAATGCACTTCATTTGCATATATGTTGCAATATGTGTATAATTTAACTTCGACCAGCATGAATAGAATTTTTGCTTTCTATGTATGTACATAAACAACATTTAAGTTGGAGAAAATAAGTGGCAATAAAAGAAAACACGTACCTATTACTTACATGCGAAGTATTTCGCATGCTCTGCCATATTATAAGACTTTCAAAGGAAATCGTGCCATTGTGGTGTAATTTTCACATAATCATGCAGTAGTGGTTTTATATTTTTCTCCTTAATAATATACTTAAAATTACGTACATAGTTGTACATAATTAGATAAAGTAGTCGCATCCATACATATATGCAAGAGGTTCTTGTCGTAAATATTTCTTTTCTTCACTTTCTGTATATTTATATAGCGCCGCTGCTTGGATGACAAATATTTATTTCAATGTGGATTTTTTGGTAAGGTTTTCGAAGTCTTTTGTAGTCTATCCACGCAGAAAATAGCGTATATGAAGTAAATTTTTATTTAGAGAAGCGTATGGTGGAAACCCGTTACATTCAGTTGTACGTCATACTAGATCCATGACGACTCGCCTTGTATATGTTGCCGGATCTATTTTTATTTCTGTCAGTGACATTTGATATAACCAAAGAAAAAAATTATTCACAATACAATAACTATAACGTAATATATTTATAATTGAAATGCTCTAAGACTTCAGTCTTTCTCAACTTATTTATTATATTGATTTAGATTGTCAAAAAACCTTAAATGTTTCATTACGTATCCATAATATAATTTAAAATAAGCAATACTTACGCTATTCACATTAAATTTAACACATGATTATAGAAAAGTTTGTAAAAAGCCTGGACTGTTTACAGAAAACTTTCGGCATTATATTCAATGGACGCAAATAAATAATAAATACACTGTTAAAAGCACTGTTTTTAAACAATTTATATCAAAGCAAAAATAAACATGAAAAATTTGACAGTAAGAATATACACAATGCACGTCTTTTTGACAGATATGATTTATCTGTCAACACCGAATTAAACTATTAATCTATTAAAAATATGTAATAAAGAAATTTAATATTGAAACGGAAATTATGTGTTTATTTGCCATGAATGCGTATATTACGATCATTTTATAAATCTATTTAAGCTAATGAAATAAATGCCCTCAAGTATAATTTAACAAAGTAACTTTTTTAGTTTCTCTACTACACGCATGACAACATGTAAACGTCATCGATGACGTGCAACTGAACTTAACGCGTCTCCAGTATATGATTTTAGTATAAATTTCGCGACGTTCAAAATTATTGATATTTTCTAAGGCCTGTGTGACACGTTGCATTTTCAATATAAATATACGACCCGTATACATTTCTTTAACCTAAAATTAGGCACATGCGCATTGTGTATAGTTGTCATTTATGATTTTATTAACGCTTATTCATACTCGTTACACTTTAAAAATAATTTGATTTATTTTTTGGGCGATACTTTTTGTCCTTTTATAGAAGCCCGCGTAGTGATATTAGAAGGTGTTACGTGTTTTGATTGTTTGGGTTTACGTATAAGATTTGTAATTATTTTCTTCAACTATAGGTGAGCAATGGATATCGCAATAGAAATCCGTTCTATGGTTATTACACCCTGAACATACTACATTGATGCTACCAGATAGCAGAAGAAAGTGGCACTTCCAAAAGTGCAGTGAATAAGCTAATTTAAATCCATAAAGAAACTGGCTCAATTTTGCAGCAGTGGGTAGGAAAATGTGAAAGGGAAAAAGCCAAGAAAGAAGATGATCTATTGTTACGGAATAGTTAAATACATCCTGCAAAGACTAGTGACGACTACAGAAATTTGTTGGAACAAGTGTACATGCTTCCATATTGCGCCCTCGTTTACTGGAAGTTGGACGGAAGGCTCAGAGATCCGTTAAGAAAGAACTCATCACGGGCGCAATGAAGAGGAAGAAGAGAATGGTTTGGGCAAAGAAATACAAGGGTTGAATACAAGAAATATGCCGCGTAGCTGTTTTGGGGCTGTTTCTTTTTTTTTTTGGTCCAGGATCACTCCATATTGCGCCCTCGTTTACTGGAAGTTGAACGGAAGGCTCAGAAATCCGTTAAGAAAGAACTCATCACGGGCGCAATGAAGAGGAAGAAGATAATGGTTTGGGCAAAGAAATACAAGGGTTGAATACAAGAAATATGCCGCGAAGCTAATGTTTTGGGGCTGTTTCTTTTTTTTTGGTCCAGGATCACTAGTACCCATAACATGATGAACAACCAAAAATACTGTTTGGCAAAATCAAATGGTTGCTATCCGAGATTAATGTGGAAAACCCGATTTTTCAGAATGATTTGGCACCTTGCCATATATCGAAAATCGTTAAACAATTCTTCACTGATAAAAGGACAACCTTTTTGGATTGGACTAGCAATTCACTTGACATCAAACCTATAGAGATTTTGTGGTTTATCTACAAGATGACACTCAGAAAGATGGATTGCACAACCAAAATAAAGTTCATGAAAAAGGTTTTGAAGCGTGGTACACCGAAATAGAGAGCAAAATCAGCAACGACAGCAAATCATTGATCAAAAGCATGACTAAACTGGTTAAGATGGTGCTGCAAGTGAAGGGTGGACACACTAAATATAATTCTTCCGATTTTAATTTTTGTATGAATAAAATATATTTTTGAACAAAAATTGTCTTGTCCGCAGTAATTTTCACACAGGTGTACAATATTTCATATTTTATTATAAACTAGCATTTAATATACTAATTCGGATAATTTTAAATTTCTTAAATTTAATTTCAAGTTCAGTTGTTTGTGTTCGTAAATTGTAATTTTGGAAAAAGTATTCAGTAGTTACTTGTTTCAATTCTACTGTAAAACTATGCGTTTTGACACTACTCTCTAGTTTACTAGTTTTCATACTTGCAATGTGTTGGCCAATTTTTCCATAAAATTAATAAACCTTGTTTCGTTTCGAATCAAGTCTCGTTGCTGAATACTTTTGTCTATCTCCTTACTTTCCTTTCGGGTAAGTAAATACTATCAGGGGGCTTGTCAAATTTAAGTAAATATCCCATCGTTGTTCCTAGAGATATCTTCGAACCACACCCTTCTCCGGAAACAAGCATAGCGGCGTTAAGCATCCTTATACTGAAGAGCGTCGGGACTCTTTCGACCAAACAGAGATTCTAAGCAAGTTTACGCAAGTAAGGTAGACAGAGAGTTCATGTCACACTGTTTAAGGGGGGTTAACGATGGTTTTCACGAAGCGCCATACTTGACCCTTAGACAACGGTTGAAAGGATAGGAGACATATTCTCAGACTAAATAAAATCATGGATGACAACTATTAACAATAGCTACTAATAATCCTAGTTTCACGTTAAATCCAAATATGAAATTATATACAGGCTGTCCAGAAACTATCCTGACAAACGAAGACCGGAGATTCCCCAGATAATTTTAAGACAATTTAACCCAATTCACCCTAGTCCGAAAATGCTTCCTAAGGGAGCTAGCGCTCTTTGAAGATGGCGCCTTGTAATTAGTTTTTTTTAAATATCTCCCGAACGCTTCTATTTAGAAAAACAAAAACTGGTATGCTTATTTATCCTCCAGAGATGAATCGATTCCATCAATTGCGAATTTCTAGTACCGGTCATAGGCGTCCGTTTTGGGTAGGTTAACGGTTATTTTAACGCATAACTTTTTTGTGATTTTTTTTGGTGAATTGGGTTAAATTGTCTTAAAATTATCTGAGGAATCTCCGGTCTTCGTTTGTCAGGAGAGTTTCTGGAAACCCTGTATAGGGTATTCAACTTAAATAAATACTTATACGCTTTTTGTGCCATTATTTATATTAATTTGTATCATTTATTTTTAAATTGTGACGCAATAGGAACCCTATCAAATAGAGCGCGTATGGTTTTTATTATTTTAAGCATTAAAAAGTGAATTTATTTGTCAGATCGTGGAATTAACCGGTAATGGAGTCTCGAAATACAACCGTCAAATTAAAAAAAATGGTCGAGATGTTATTTTAACAATTAAATATTGCTATCAGCTTAATTGACTATAAATATATTCTAATTTAATGTGTATTTATGATACTCGATATATTCCATCAGTTTATCCATTACTTCGTATTTTACTATTCTCGAAATACTCATGCATGGTGGCCAATTGAGCACAAATTCCGAACGTTCTAAATTAAAAATTATATAAATGTAGAGTCCTTAAACCTCCCAATAATTAAGTAAAACAGGAAGTATCTAATTAATAATTTTAACACAATAAATACAGATACTTAGACGTGATAGAAAACACAATTCTTATACTGTTGTTAAATGAACAATTATTTACATACTTAAATATGCCAAGCGGTTATAATACACTAAAACCTCAACCCACACTGTTTATTTTTCTATAAAGACAAGTGTATACAGAGTGGGCCACCGAAAACGAAACAGATTGAATATCTCGAAGGAGAAAACTTTTTTGAAGAAACGCAAAAACAGGTCGATTTTTGATCCAAGGGGGACACCCTTCCATCATATCTTCAACTGTGATACGTCATTCCCCTCCCCTCCATCACTCTAACCATTACAATTTAAATAGGGAAAGTACTAAATACGATACATCATTGAAAAGGTAATTGTACGGAGAATTCAGCAATGTGATTGTTGGTTGCGCTATTTTTGATTTTAGCGCCCTCTAGCGGGTAAAAAAACGGTTACGTATTTCACAATGTGACACATCATTTCAAAGCTAATTTTATTAGCAATTTAATGCACAATTGAAAAAAAATTAAATAATCGAAACACCTTGCAGAGCTCTAATATTAGAAACTACGAACTTATTAGTTTACAAAAGACACTGACAGTCTGTACTTGAGAATGATGACAAATAAATGTCAAAGATATTACGTATTTAGTTGCTAATAAAATTAGCTTTGAAATGATGTGTCACATTGTGGAATACGTAACCGTTTTTTTTCCGCTAGAGGGCGCTAAAATCAAAAATAGCGCAACCAACAATCACTTTGCTGAATTCTCCGTACAATTACCTTTTCAATGATGTATCGTATATACTACTTTCCCTATTTAAATTGTAATGGTTAGAGTGATGGAGGGGAGGGGAATGACGTATCACAGTTTAAGATATGATGGAAGGGTGTCCCCCTTGGATCAAAAATCGACCTGTTTTCCCGTTTTTTCAAGAAAGTTTTCTCCTTCGAGATATTCAATCTGTTTCGTTTTCGGTGGCCCACTCAGTATAATAACACGTACGTTATATGTGTATTTACATACTTGTAAAGTGCTTATGCATATAAACCGAAAAATAAGCAAACTGTTACCAGCAAATACATGCTAGCAAACATGATTTCATCAATTTATTATTCGACAACATAAAATATCATTAATGAGGAAATAAGAGAAAATAATAAAAACCAAACCATGAGAGGAGGATATTCAAGTATTTTTGTTATACACTGTGTCTGGAAAGTCTGAAAAAACTCGGATCTAAACGTTTAGATGTTTATACATACAAACTACATAGGGTAAGTCGAAGATCTGAAAAAGTAATTTTACTAATTAAAATTCGCGTACTTGATGCTAGAAATTTAAAAATACGTAGGCTTGTACAGGTGATCCATATTAATAGAAATAGAAATATTTTTATTAAGAGTAATTATTCGTTGAAGTTATTTATGATTAAAGTTAAAAAGTGACATTTACAGCTGTTTGGCATATACATAAGATATGCCAAGTGATTCTTATATGCTGAATCTGTTATAATTTATACTGGGTGTTCGAGAAACCGTTGCATAATGAAGAAACTTTCAACACAAAAAACTTATTTATTTTAAACGGCACGCCCAATATTTCTTTTACAGAATCATATTAAGCCTTTCAAGAGCCACTTTTTTGTTAAGTACTCCTACATCCCTATCTTATATTTTAGAAGATATTTCAATGTATTTTAAAATCTTATCCATGACGTAGTAAAAAATCAAGGTAGCCATGGAAAAACATAGTAAACTATGAAGTCAAATTGCTAATACATATATATTATGCTGCTGTAAAACTACATGCAATGTATTATTGTTAATGTTTTTTCTTTGTTGTTCGTGTTATATTTATTTTGCTTTTAATTGTTACATCATATTTATAATTTACCCAAATAATCATGAACTTTTCAAAAGGAGCAGTTGATTGATATTGTCACAATCATGGGTGAAACGCAGAAAATTTCATTAGTTGCTTCAGGTATTTAACCCATTACTTGTCAAAGGTGCGTAAACGCAACCTTTAAAAAACTTTTTTTTTGGCATCAAAATATTTTTTTGTACATTATGTCGCAAGCGTTGCTTTTTTAACAGGCTAAAATCTTATGTTAAATTATGACCCAATAAAAAGTTAATTTTTTTTTTAATTAAAAAAATCTGTATTTTTGGTTTTTGTGCACACCTTCAAATAATTATTTTTTTTGGGTACTAATTATATATTTCTTCTCGCAGTGTATATTTAAAATATGTCTTCTTTGATATATATACATCTTTATATCTATAGTTTGAAAACGACAGCTAGAAGACAGGTATTTTGTAACGGATGCGTATACGCACCTTTGGCCAATACATAGGTAAAAGCGCGCGCCCGGTGCCAAGCTGCTCGACCGCACACAAATTTATTCCAATATGGTGGAAAGGCGGAGAAAACTGAAAACATGGGTCCATTAGGATCAAAAGTTGTATTAGAGCTTCTTTCTGTTGTAGAAAAGCCGCAACAGCATAAAATATTTTTTGATAATTTTTTCACATCATATTCTCTTTTTGAAAACTTAGGTGAAAAAGGGTTCTTCGCGACTGGAACGGTAAGAGACAACCGTACTGCAAAATGTCCACTTGAAGATAACAAAATCATGTCAAAAAAGAAAAGACGCTCTTTCACTTCCGCTTTTGATTCGAACTTGAAAGTTCTGGTTACTCGGTGGAATGACAACTCTGTAGTTTCTGTTATGACGAATTTCTGTAGTGTCTTACCAGTAACTCAAGCCAAACGTTACAACCGCAAAGAGCGTAAAGAAATGCTTATCAATCAACCAAAAGTGATTCATGAGTACAACCAACACATGGGTGGGGTAGACCTTCACGACAATGGTATTGCCAATTACCGCATTGGTATTAGAGGTAAAAAGTGGTGGTGGCCATTATTCACCAATGTTGTTGATACTATGGTTGTAAACAGTTGGAAAATATTCAATATCGCAAATGAAACCAACATTTCCCAACTGGAATTTCGTTCAAGTTTAGCGCTGTCTCTGCTGAAATACGAAGGACAAAAAGATGACACCCACAGTGAGGCTTCCACTTCAGCAAAATCCAACTCGTCTTATGGAAGACCTTTTAAATCGGCTTTACCAGGTGACATAAGATTTGACAATATCGGGCACATTATAATTCGAAATGCTAAGAGTGCAAGAAAAAAGTGTCGACTTTGCAAAAGTAATACAATTTACTTGTGTAAGAAATGTAATGTGCATTTGCATCCTGATTGCTTTGATATTTTTCATACAAGAGACTAGTATTTTATTTTATAATAACCTGCTTTTCGCCAAAGGTGCGTATGTACATGCACCCATATATTTTTTTGTTAAAAATAATACCTAATTTTCTTGTACCAAAAATGTATCTTAATTACTGTGTTCTGAGTTTACTTTAATAAAAAAAAAAATTTTTAAATGTTTTTTTCTTGTCTTGGCCAGTAATGGGTTAATGACACGTTAGCCAAATAATAGGCGCCGCTCACTAACTTTTGAATAAAAAATATTTATATTTTAACACAAAATCCAAATTTGAACTTATATATATTAGTATGTTTAATTTAAAAAAATATTTCTTTGTGTCAATGATATATGGATCAGCCTATATAAGCGTATATATTTTTAAATTGTGAAGCAATGACAACCCTATCAACTACGGTATGAGAATTGTAATTATATTATGCATTAAAGAGTAAATTTACTTTGGCAGATCGTTGACTCACTCTGTATATATACTGCTCAAAAGAATTAGGGGAACACTTTTTTCAAAACCTGTAGCTTTTTAAATAATTGTTTTAGGCAAATCAATTTTGGTATGTTTCAGCGGCATATATTTAACTTTAAAAAAATACTAAAACAATTTTACAACTCTAAGTTACTTGTAAGTTACACTTAAAAATGTAAATCAATAACGCAAAACAAAATTGAAAAAATTTCAAGTATGTTTTGAATTGACGTATGAAAGCCTACTAAAGATGACAGGTGTGAGGAAGTGATTAGTGCTCGTGGAGGGCACACATGGTATTAAATGTCACCAATCCACACTTACTTAGAAGTAACTAAGAGTTGTAAAATTGTTTTTGTAATTTACTGTAGTTAAATATATGCCGTTAAAGTATACCAAATTTGATTTTCCTTGACATCTTATTTAAAAAGTTACAAGATTTGAAAAAAAAACTGTTGCCCTAATTTTTTTGAGCAGTGTACCTATTATTTCCTCCTTTCATGATCAGAGGAGTTTGAAGATAACATGAATACTTTATCGAGCCACTGTATATATTTAAGAATTACTTTTTCAACTACATCAATCTTTCAATGTTTTACTTAAAACACTCCATTTGGAAACATTTTATCATTCTACCGTATATTTTATATAATCCCTCTAATATATAATTGTTTGATATAAAAAATTCTTTTGATCGTATCATATTGATCGATATATAGGTATATGTACATCGTATTCGTCTGCATTGTGTTTCTAGGAAATTCTAAATCCACGCTGCGGCGTTTAAACCTTTATAAACGTCAATCAACCTTTTACATGTCTCGTACAGTAAAGGAAATAAATCAATAATATTTTATCTACGCAAAGTTGCTACGTATTTTCCCATTTAAAAGCCACAATAAGCCACAACGAAAGTTAAAGGAAAATGCAACAATACAGTTCATGCCACACGCATAGGAATATCACTATCCCAGTAACATGCACAAGAAAGCAAAAATTACAGCTCCTTTAAGCTGAATAACGACAGCAATACAAGAAACAATAGACAAAAGCTTTATGTATGGTATGTATAAAATGTAAAATATGTATGTATGTAGGTATGTACATTCGCATGTAATGTATGTAATAATGCAGTTGGAGAAATCGATTGTCCACTACTTGGCTCCCCTACTTTCAAAAACACACACTAACGCCAGCAACAATCGGACGACACATTGCACAAAAACAGTTAAAGAAAGACAAAAAACATGTAGAAGCAGACCGAGAACACAGCAAAAAAAAAATAAGAGCATACCTTTGTCGGGGGGCTAGTTGACCCCGGTGATCCTATACTACCCCTGTCTGACGAGTTGGCGGGCCTTTTCGGCACAATTCTCGCCGGCGATGAACCTGAAAACGAAAGTAAATATTAAAATTGGTCCAGGCCATATATTAACATAATTTATTTCTACACTAATATTTTTTATAAATAGCGAAACTGTGTGGGTAGCACGAGATATTCTATTGAATTAATTAATCGATTTCGATGATTCTTTCACCATTGCAAAGTATGTATATACATTTATTCATTCTTGATAATTGAGCACTTGTGAAATTTAAACAATTAATTAGAAAGAAAAACTCGTTTCACAAAAATATATATGATTTATTTCATAAACTAAATGTACATTTCGTTTGCTAAGCAAACATCATCGGTAGTATACAGATTCATTCGTGTTTTTACCTTATATAATATGTTCGAACGTTTCCAGTGGCAAACCCTCTCATTGTAGTAAGTTAAGACCTCTATAAATCTTACCGTACTTTTATTACAGTAATATTCTAAAACTATGGTGGGTGTTTACTGAATGTGTAAGGGTGGTATGAATTCTAGGAAACTCTGACTAAGTGGAGAAACATCTGTGTTTAATAAATTGTTTTTAAATTTCTTCATATAAGTACTTTCCCGCATATTTAAATTTTGAAATCTAGTTCTTTTGATAACTTGTAGATTATCGATTGAAAATGTATGTCCTGTTACAAAATGATACGCTAAAGCTGGTTTATCACTATTGTGATTTTTCAAATGATACAAATGTTTTTTTTGTAAACACAGTACATACATTTTCAATCGATAATGTACAAGTTATCAAAAGAACTAGATGTAAAAATTTAAATATGTGGGAAAGATTTATAGAGGTCTTAACTTACTACAATGAGAGGGTTTGCCACTGGAAACGTTCGAACATATAATATAAGGTAAAAACACGAATGAATCTGTATACTACTGATGATGTTTGCTTGGCAAACGAAATGTACATTTAGTTTATGAAATAAATCATATATATTTTTGTGAAACGAGTTTTTCTTTCTAATTAACATTTCTTCAAGATGGCCACAGCTTAGATATATTTTATTATTTATTACGATTCTATTACTATTCAGTAAACAAAATACTGAGTATAAATGAGTAACAACAAACAATAAAATGTAAAATGGATACAGTTCATTTAATGAAATAGACGAGTTACTTCATAAATAGTTACTTCAGGTCAAGTAACATTAAACTAGAAAAATAACTAATAATCCTACTAAAACTCTTCATTTGGTGAATATATTATCTTACTATATTCTGTTTTTTAATTCCGCGGACCACCTTTAACTTTTAGCGCTAAAAGTGGGTAATTCAATTGATTCTTTTCGTGCTCAAATGACAGTCACTTAATTTAATTGATAGTCATTTCTAGTCATTTGAAAGTTGCATTTTATATTTTCCACGCTTTCTTCCTACTTTGTTTTCTATGTTCTTGTATTTACGCAATAAAAAGTCTTTTTTTTATAGAACTCTTAGACCGTTGGTTTAATAATATATCATGGACCCAATGCAGAGTACAAGTAGGAACCTACCTATTTCTCCACCGAGGAAACGCGACCGCTTTGGTCACTTGTCCTTTATGAAAAGCAAATAATTCTCAATACTTATAAGCTGAGAATTGAAAATAAAAAAAAAAGAGTACAAAGAAAATAGCATCGCATATAGTGTCCACAACAGGTAATATTGTATTTTCTTAGGTTATGTGTTATGTTTCTGAAGTAACCCATATTTTATTATTGCAGGTGTTGCACGAAATACAGTTTTTAAAGTTATAAAGGAATATAAGTCCAAGGGAGCGCTTACTCAGCCCAAGCAAGGCTCTGGTGGACGCTGATTAGTCAACAACTTTGACGAAAATATAAAAAATGATTTAAGACAAGTAATACACAGCTCTTTTTTTTATAACAATGAAGCTTAATAGATTTTTTAATGAAATTCAAAAATATTGTTGCGTTTTCGGGTTCGAAATAAGCAACTCGTGCAATTATTTATTTAAAACAGTCTGTATATTTATATACTTAAAATTATTTAACAATATAAAATATAAAACTAACTTATCACACTTAAACTACTACAATTTAATTATCACAGGTATTTATTTACTACTACTAATATTACTGTCCGTATTTATTTATATAACAGTTCTATTTATATAAGACGGCACTACTATATTTATTTATTTGGCTACCACTATTTATTTCCACTGTTCCCACGAGACCACTCGAGACTACCGAATTACTCCGCGATTCCTTCTCCGCAATGAATGAATGAATGAATCCCGTAATTAATCCCGCCGCCTTATATACACATGCGAAGATTACTAGAACATACCAGCACAGTCCCGCTTTTTCTCCACATGTACGAGAAACGTTCTCGTCCCTTTCGCTATGCAAGCCATACGGCGTGGAGATGAGTCATTGACTTGTTTACCCGTCGCGCCGAATATGATTTATTGCTCGCCCGGTCCGCCTCTTTTTTTTGCGTGTGACAATTTCGTTTTTATCGCGCCGAGATATCTGATTCTTTTATTTAATGTAACTCAATTCGTCTGCTGGTTTCGTTACAATATACAGCAGCTATTCATCATTATACCTAATAATGAAAAAGATTAATTTCAAGTAAAATATACTTATTGTTAAGATGAATAGGTACATGAAACGAAGCAGGAAGAGTTTGTGGCAGCATTTATATATAGATGTGTAACGGTACAGCCCATTTTCATATATTTAATTTATAATTTTATTATTTGAAAGAATGTAATTAAGTATATTTTTTATTAATATTTAAAAAAAAAGAAGTATTTAAAATCAATGAATGCATTATTGTAATATTGAGTCGCAAGTTAGATATAGTATCGAGAGTATCCTAATAATAAGACTACTGTAATAGTCAACAATGATCATAAGAATCATTGCTAATATACTTTAAAATAAATAACAGGCTACTGGGATAGTCGTTAACAATTATAAGGATTGTTATTATTTGAAAAATAGTAAAAAATGATTAAAGTGGCACATATAGAATAAATGTGCAAAGTGTATCTTCGTAATAAAAATATGGTGTTCTGAATGGCAGAGTAAGCTGAGTTCCGTTGAAGACAACGTAAAATAAGAAGATTTAAAATAAAGGTATTGTTTAGAATGATAAATGATTATTGTATGATGAATGTATTTATAATAATAATGAATTTAAGATTGTAAAATAAATTTCAAACAGAGACGAACAGGTGAAATAAACCTCGTCTCAAAAGATATAAATTATAATGTAACTTAATATGTTTCTCAATCGTGTATATGTATACAATCATATATAAATCTCGTGTATACAGCGTACGTAATAAATTCTTGCTTTTATTGTTTATGTTTTAATATAACAGGGGCATTCCATGACAAAGTGAGCCTCCAGGTAAAATTAAAAAGTTTTATTAACACTTGTCACTGCTACATAAGTTACAAGTCGAAAGAGTAAATTAAACATAATTCAAAAAAAAAAGCGGAAATTAATTTTTATTTCGTATGTTTACTATATTGAAACTCAACCGGTAGAAATATACATATGAACGTGACTTCAGTTGGTAATGTTGGCAGTATCGCAAAATGGTTTATGTTTGACATTTAGAGTGTTTTATGAGGAAAATAAACACTACCACCTGTCTGTTTTTAAACAAGTGTAGTTAAGGTTCAAGAACGGTAAGTATTTTGACTATATAATAAAACAAAATGCACAGAGTTTCACTTGTCCCACCCGTTACAAAAATAAGTAAAAGTTTTATTTCTTAATTACGGACTTTGAGGTTATGTTTGAAACTTGTGGAGTACTCATAGAATATCATAGTAAATACATGCTTGATTTGCTTTTTTCTTTTCTGCAGTATTAGTAGTTATAATAATAGAGTTATTAAATGTCCCACCCGTGACAGTCACAGGTGGGACATTTAATAACTCTGTAGGGATGGTACAATTGGTCTTGAAATACAAGCATATTCGAAACTATCACATATAGACAGACTATACAATTAGACAAAAGTCCGATTCTCTTCAAAACACGTTTTTCTTAGAGGTCTGAGTGGAATTTTTTGTATATATGCGCAAAAGCTATTTCGGGCATCAAGCGCATATAAATGTACCGCTGAAGCTTTATAAATCAAACAAAACAATGCCTTTGTCTTGTATGAAACCGGCAGAAATGCGCACTGTGATATTTCAGTTCTCGGTGCAAGATTGAATTGCACAAAAATCAAGGGAGTCAGACTATTACCTTATTACATACTGTTACTTATAGTTAATTCGCTTATACTAGTTACTACGCTTGAATATCAAATCATATATATATGCATCTTTGAATTTTAAAGACAATTGGTAAAACGACGTCTGCAGAGCGAATGAGGAAATGCAGACAAAAATTAAAGAAGAACCCCAATGATTTTAAGAATTATCTGCAGAAGGAAAAGGTGAGGCACAAGAGAAGACGCGAAGTAAGGAAGGATAATGAGAAACTTTCTAAGAAACTATTAAATGAGAGGAGGCGTATAGAAACTGAAAGAAAAAGGCAATACAGAGAAAGAGAAGAGCTTCTTATGCAAAGAACATTGCATGAACATGATCAATCATCCTCATCTCTGGGGTCGTACTCCTGTGTACAGAGGTTGGGAAAAGCAGTACGTAGGGTAGAGAGAACACTTCCCTCTAGTCCATGCAAGAAATCAGCGGTTATACGCAAATATTTTTTTTAACAATATTGGTGATGCTGCACGCTTAATCAAAGAGTCCAGCAATAAAGCAGATGTTAAGCATGCTATATCTGAAGAAGATAAAGTAATGGTGATCACCTTTTATCAGCATGATGACATCAGTCGTCAAGCCCCGGGCATTAAAGATGTTAAGTCTGTTAAAGACACGAACAAAGATTTCGTATCAGAAGCGTTACATGGATATAACTGTTAGAGAAGCTTATTATCTCTTCACAAATGATCATCCCGAAATTACAATAAAAATCGCCAAGTTTTATGAGCTCCGCCCCCAGTACATCTTATTGACTAGTGATTTACCTCATAATGTTTGTGTGTGCAAGTACCACGCCAATTTCAGTTACCTGATTGAAAGTGTAGCTAAGAAAATAGACTTCCCTGCAACTAGTGGTGAACTGCTGGAGAAAAGTTGTTATGTAAAAAGTGAACAATGCATGCTTGGAGATTGTAACGAATGTCTCACTGATGGATAATGCTTACTTGTGCCAATCTTCTAGCTGGACAAAATGGATTGAAATCGAAGGGCGCTCTAACGTGGTTACAGTAGAAGGGACTATTGAAGAAACAATTGAAGATTTAAATGGGCAACTTCATCGATTCTAAAAAAATTAATATGTCGCTCAAACAACAATATCCGGAATTGAAAACTATTACATTTTTTTCGAATGGCGCAACCTCACAATTTAAAAACAGATTTACACTGTCCAACTTATGTTTTATGCCCAAAGACTTCGATGTTTAAGGAGAGTGGTATTTTTTTTTGCCACTTCCAATGGGAAAGGAGCTGTGGATAGGATAGGTGCCGTAGTTAAAAGGGCAGTGTGCAGCCAAGTGAAGCAGCGGAAGGTTGAAATCAATAATGCTAGAGATTTCATGTCAGCTGCTAGAATTGTTGTTAAGAATATTGATATTATGCATCTTTCAGAAGATGAAGTTGATGCTTGACAACAGGTGGAACTTTGCACTTGCCATTATCAAAGCACAAACACGCACCATTTATTTAAGGGATATAACCAAGAAGAGCTGATACTGGGCCTTACTTCAAATCAGAACCAACGAAGTGAAGAGTGTTTAAACCAAAGATAGCGCAGATATATTCCGACACTGACACCAGTTCTTGGAATGATTCTGATTGTGCTCCTCTAGCCTCCATAATTAATGATAAATAATCTTTTCACTTATAGCAGCAGTCTTTATTGTTATCTAATTGCGTATGCACTTTACTTTGATCCTCAACTAATTCACGAATATGCTGTTTTATCAATAAAGCCGCAACCGTCCCGCCCGTGACAAATGTTGTCCCACCCGTGACATTAAGAAGTTTACATTTTTGAAACGAAATTATTACTTATTTACATGTGTTTGATTTCGTAATTGTAGTTAAGTATTATAAGAATATGACAACATCAAATTTAAATGAATATGCTGGATAAATTCGCAGAGTTCTTGTAAAACACTTCCTTAACGCAAGTGAATGTCCATTTTTTGTCCCACCCGTGACAAAAATATATCTCAGTTTTACTTCCAAATAAAATAAAGTGGGTATTATCTCCTGTTTGTAAACTATTAATTGTAGGTGGAATTTATTGGTATTTATTAAGAACAGATATTGCAGTTGCTTATTTTATAGAAAAATTAACAGAAAGGAAAAATTTATCGTACAATTGTCCCACCCGTGACGATGGAATACCCCAACAAAGAATCTACATAAATATTTGTGTCAGTTTAATATTTGTAAAAAAGTGTATTGAAATTATCTTTTAAATATGTTTAGTTTCTTTTGTTGTTTGTAAAAATATCTATATGATTCATTAATTTTCAATACAAGTATATTTAAAGTTTAAAATGGTATTTTTCTTTTTATTAAAACCAATTATTGTTCAGGAACCTTTTTAATTAATCATTTCTAAGTAATCCGAATCGCTCTGAGAGAATCTGAGTTTAGCTGGCAAAACAATTTATTTTACATTTTATTTTAAAATTTTAACTTTAAATTAAATATCTTAATTTAGATATAGGAGTTCCTTTACAGATGGTGTCTCGACAGGTTTGAAAAATCCAATAGGAAAAGGCAAACGACTTAGGTTTTGTTGAAGGCTGACTGTTAGTTTTCCAAAGCAACAGAACTGTCGACTATCATGAGGATATGAATTCTGTTGTATTTCAAAATTGGTTTAGTGCTGTTTTAGAAAAATTACTAGACGATGCCGTTATTATCATGGATAAGGCACCCTACCATTCTCGCAAAGTTGAAAAGATTCCAAGTACACCATCTAAAAAAAAGAAAGACATGCAGAAATGGCGACAATCAAAAGAAATACCATTTCAACTAGAGATGAGTAGACCAGTTTTACCGAATTTGATTAAACAACATCGCCACAATTTGAACCATTATGTTGTCGATGAAATGGCAACAGCAAAGAACAAACACGTGTTGAGATTACCACCGTGCCACTGTGAACTAAATCCCATTGAATTGGTATGGGCCGAAATAAAATATGTATTATGTTGCCGCAAATAATAAAAATTTGAAAATGGCAGAAGTCAAACAATTACTATTGGACTGCATTAGTTAATTTTAATAGTGCTAAATGGAGAAAGTCCTAAAAGCATAAAATTACAATCAGAAATTTTAACACTGAGAAAAACTAATTTTTAAGTTATTTAAAATTTAGTAGTACGTCAAATATATGTATATTGATGTTAAGATAAAAAAAAATTAAATTTCAAATATGACATTATGTAAAAAAAAAATAAGACTACAATAAAAATAAAGGACTTTTGTCACTTCGCTGGGACACCTGTATATTTTTGAAATAATTATACTTCAATTAGTATTACAGATTAATGCAAAGTCAATGCAAAAATCCTTTGATTGCATAAGAGATTAATTAACGTAATAGAAATAAAAAAAAAGAGGAAGCCAGCAAGCTATAACGTGACAACAAAAAAATACATACCTACATATATTGTTTGTAATATGACGATCGAATATTATAAAAGGAACTGATGTAAGAATATAGATGTCTTGTGTATAAATAAATACAATGTATGTACTTACGTAAGTCCATACAAATGTGTCTACTTATGTGACAGTAATATAATAAGGTGTCTGCAGAATATATGTTTCTACTTATTATTTCAATAAAGCGAACAAAATGGAGAAGTGAGCAGCGAAGAGAATAATTTGAATATATGATATAGTATGTTCATTTCAATTCAATACAATATCTCTTTAGTCGGTGTTAAAATTTACTGCAGTTAACCAGATACACCTCTTCCATATTGTTGACTTTAAGGCCCAACAAAATTTTATTCAATTACTATACAAAAGTGTATATGGGATAAACAGGAAGGAGTTCTGAAACTCGGATTAAAGAACAAAGAAAAAGTTCGGTTGATAATAGACTAAATAAATGTGTACTACCTATGAGTGAATAATTAGATTAAATTCAATTGCATAATTCGCCCCCTTCTAGTTATATTTTTAACATTAGAAATTTTTAAATAAATTTCATTATTCATCCACCTAATGAAGTCAAACAATATTGTAGTGGTAACAATAAGTATGTATATTTTGGAAATCCTCGATTGGTGATTTTTTTCTTTTACAGGGTGAGTTTTTGCAGATGTTTAGTATGGGGATCTGAGAAACTGCAAGAGATACAGATTCGATTAAATGGGAAAAGAATTGCAGTGTTAATAGCTCTATTTGATTAATTAGGTTTTGCTTTTTGGAAAAAGTGGCTTACTAGACATATTTCGCAAAAATGATTTTGTTGTTATTTCGTTGGGTAACTGTGGCTCTGTTATTATTATTGACTTTAGACGAAATGTGTAAAGGAAAAAGTAGTAGGAAATTATATGCTAAATTAAATTAACCTTTTTCTTTACTTTAGCTATATTTTTTGAGTTATGACACAAACTTTTTTTTTTCTAATGCAACCCATAGTGGGCCATGATAGATACAAACGTCAATTAATGAAAGGTGCTAATCATTTTGTTTCTAATTAATGCCGATTAATATTTCGTAAATTATTAATATGAATTTATCTTCACAAGAAAAGCGTGATATGATTGAGTGTTAGTTTTTGTACCATAAAAATGGCGTACAAGCTGCACCACAAAATTTCGGATGGTATTTTGATCGCAGCCAGTTTTCTCTACCTACGTTTAAGACACTATATCATAATTTGGAAGAGTACATAATGGTGATCATTTTGAACATCTTTAGTCTTAAATACTTCAAATACGTTGTTGTGGTAATAGTCTATTTATATAATAATTTCCTTTACTGTTTCTAATTTATTGTTCGTCATTCTATGTTTATTATTTTCCCTGAAATTATTAACTTCAACGGAATAAACGTTTAGCACAATAATAATGTTTGTAATCCCGAAATAAAAATAAAAATTGTAATAACTAATTTCAAGTATTTTAATGAGCGCCATGTGCATCTATCATATATTTCCACAGCTTACTACTTGTGACAGTTCGTCAATTAAAATGAAAAAATGAGGTGTGGCCGCCACACGACTTTCTTATACGTATGAGCGTTTCAAATTATACACAAGTTGTTTTAAATTGTTTTAAATACTTTTATCTTCTTAGAAAAATAAAGCTGTAAGTGTTAGTTCAAGTCCAAATATAAAGAATTTTTTTTTATACAAAAAATATTCCAAATCCAGCATTAAATACTTTTGTACTCTCGGTAAATATACATATATAGAATGCATAATTTACGAGATATTTGCAAAAAATCGCTATTCGATAAGAGTAAAAGTGTTACTTCCGGTCCGCATTTTGAAATTTTTTTCATACAAAAGGTATTAAAAATAAAGTACTACTTTTATACTTGTAATGCACCTATCTAAAAAGTACGACTTGCGAAATATTCGCATATTCGCATAAAACTGATTTTCGATAAGAGTAAAAGACAGACTTCCGGTAGGAATTTCGAAAATTTTTTTGATAAAATTCTTCTTAAATTTAATTTTGAGTAGGTACATATGAATTCTATATAAACTTGTTTAAATTTAATGGTTGACGAAATATTGGCAAAATCCATAAATTTATTCAGTTAAAATCCATTTTTTCGCTGAAGTAAACTACTACTTCCGGTCTACCGATTTTACTGAAAAACTAATCAGATCTCAAGAGGTAAATTATACACGTAAATATGTATAAAATTTGGAATTGATATCTACAGCGGTTTGACCGCTATCGTGGTCAGAGAGAGATAGAGAAATTTTTTAAAATCTGCAAAAATCTCGAGGTCGGAAATTTTCGTCATCACAATGCTTCCTTATAAAGACAATAAAAATAGCCATAATTTATTTATTTATCAAAATAACTATATCAAGTAGCACATCATGTGAATCGCTGCGAAAGGACCTTTTTTACAAAGCCATCGCCTACTATGGTAGAGAAAAACACAAGTTTGTGTCATAATTCAGAAAAAATAGCTAAAATAAAGAAATAGGATAAACTCTGTATTATTTAGCATATAATTTACTACAAGTTTTTCCTTTACACATTTATTCTAAAGTCAATAATAACAGAGCCACAGGTACGGAACGAAGTAACAAAAACATCATTTTTGTAAAATATCTAGTAAGCCATGCACTTTTTTTTTTTTAAAACAAACGATAATTAAAGAGAGCTATTAAAACTGCAATTCTTTACCCATGATTATAATAAATGTTCAACAAGTACCTCCAAAAATATCCTGATAGAATGGGGTTTTGATGGACCCTGTATATGTGCTAACACGTTTATAATAACGGATAAGAGATTATATTGTAGGTATATAAATAAGTACGTTCAATGTAGCTGTCATTTCCTATTGACATCAGGTGTCGCGAATTGTTTTTATCGAACTAGATTTCTAGATTAGAAAACTGGGAAAGCTCCTCCACAAGGAAATAGCGGAAATAGAAAGTGTTTTATAGTTCCGTTATACAATTAAATATTAATATCGCAACTTACGTATTTATATATATGTATAATGTATATATATATATATTATATATGTAGGAGAGCACAATATATACAACTTTATAAGTACAACCTGGTACTAGTAGTTTATCTGGCGAAATTGTAGGACAAGTTTTTTTAGCGACTCTCGAAAGCGTTTTGAAAAGGCTGTAATTAGACTAATCACCTTAACGGAGCAAAATTATATTTGATTTTTTTTTCTTTCTTTATGAACGTCGGCTTATTATTGCGACGTTAATGGTGTTTGTGCACTTTCTAGCAGGATCATTATATCGAATAATAATAATCATCATAATGGAAAATATAAAATACATATCCAGGTATCTATTAATATCGATATAAAGTAATAAATGCACGGCAACGAACAAGAAATACCTCATCAGATGCTTTTCAACACAACTAGTAATACGAACGACGTGTAATGTGATGGGGTTTCCTATCGGAAAAAATATTTTAATATGAATTTTAGAAGAAAAATTTTCTTTTTATAGCAGTATTCATTAAAGTTAAGATAAAAAACATTATTATGTCGAATTGTTGATTTTGATTATGACTAAGTCCGAATGTTATATAGAGAGATCGTAAAAGATTGACCGAGCCGCTTCATCGATATATCAACTTTAGCACGAGTTTGCCGCACGTTCATTGTTGTAGTATCAATATTTAGTTTGTACATAACTTCGCTACAGTGGCTGTCAATCCAATATTCTTGCATTTATACATAATTGTTAGCCATATAAGTTTTTTGTCTTTTCTTTTTCCCTTGGTTTACTGCGTTTAATTGAATATTATAAACTGTCTTTCTCAAGGCAATAAAAGGCACATTTCGTTGTTACTGTAAGTTATTTTTTTTTGTGTTTATCCGAAATTCATTATCATTTTTGCTTAATTTTAAAGTTGCGTTGAAATCAACAATGCCATTTACGAAAGAACAAGATAAGTTTATTGTGGAGGCTTATTTTCGTAGCTGTAAACAGAAGATATGATCCAAAATGTATTCATTTCTCTAAAGACGTATAAATGTGTGTCTACAAAATGAAGGATCTTAGTTTGAACATATAATATTTCTAATTCTTATATCCAATATCGATCTTTGTATTTATTGGGAATAGGTATTAAAATAAAACACAGTGTACTAGAATATGTGTGTATTCGATATTAAAGTGTCTGTAGAACTTACTCAAGAGAAAAATAATATCGTACATATATCGCATTTTGCCCAGCTGCATCTTATATAAAGAAATATACTGATACATAATAGAGTGCTGGCATTTTAATGAGTATAACATATATAGACACAACTCGAGAGGTAAACACAACAGACCACACATATATTTGTGATTTATATTTTTGTATAGGAAATGCCCATGATGCATTTCTGACACCACCAGCCAACCAAAAAAATAAACAATGGCCTACGGTGTTCGTTCCTTTTTTTAATAAAATAGATACATAGATAGTATATTTAATTGTCATTGTATTGTTTTTAGTTCCTTGAACATTGATGTTGGCAGTCCTTTTGTGAGCGCGTCTGCAATTTGCTCTGCTGATGGAATATACATATTTAAGAATTATTACAGAATTATTACATTGCGTTCAATTTGTTCTCTAAATAAAATGAAATTTTATATCAATGTGCTTTGTTCTTTTATGATGGACTGGATTATTAGCTATACTAAATCATTTGTTATTATCTTCAAAAATGGAAATTGGGGTATCAAATTTTATATTTATGCTATTTAAAAGAGATTTTAACCACATAGCCTCTCACGCTTTCAAAAAAAGCCATATATTCAGCTTCAGTGGACGATGCTACTACGGTATTTTGATTTCGTGTATTCCAGGTAATATTACACTAATGAAAAACTTGCAAAATGAATCCCGTTGTACTCTCTCTATCATTTTCATCAGTTCCCCAATCTGCATTTGTATAGCCAATAATGATATCATTATATTTACCTCTTTCATATATTAACTTGAGATTAATTGTGCCCTTTATATATCTTAATACCCTTTTAAGAGATTTCCAAAGTTCCACATTATTTTCTTTTGGTAACGGCTTAATATATTAATAGCAACATAAAGATCTGGACGTGTGCACAACACCAAACATCCAATTAAATTTTTGTGCATCAAAATTAATATCTGAGTTTAATGCATCATAATTTAATTTAGTTGCAAGAGGTGTATCTACTGGATTACACTCTAACATATTAAATTCATTTAGAATCCTTTTTAAATATAAACGTTGATCTAAGCTTATTTTTGTTTGAGTTCTCGTAATTTTTATTCCTAAGAATATATTTACTTCTTCTGAAAAGTGTTGCTTAAGATAACGTTTAAAGCTTTTCATAGTATTTACATTTTGTGTTGCTATCAACACATAACCTACATATAATATAATATATGTAATATATTTTTTACATTTCCCTTATCCAAATAGTATAAACAATGATCTACTTGCGTTTTTTTAAATTTACTTCTTTTAGCATTTTGTTAAAACGGTCAACCAGCACCTTGAAGATTGTTTTAAACCATATAATGACTTATGTAGTTTACATACTTCGTCATTTTTTTGCTTCTATTCTTTCAGGTACTTTCATATAAATTTCCTCATTTAATATACCGTTTAAAAATGCAATTTTTACATCCATATGATGAACTAACAATTTAGATTGATTAGCAAATGCTAAGAAGAATCTAAAAATTTCAATCTTTGTTACTGGGGCAAAAGTTTCTTTATAGTCTGCTAGATATTGCTTGCTGCTATCAACCGAGCTTTCTATTTGACTATATTACCATGTTGATCAGATTTAGTTGTAAAAATCCATTTATTTTCAATAATATTTTATTTTCTGGCCTTTTTACTGATGACAAAGTTTTATTTAATATAAGTGATTGAATTTCATCCTGTATCGCTTTTTTCCACTGCTTTCTGTCTTCCCTTGTTTCAATTTCATAATTTGTTGTAGGAAGATCAGTGAGTACATTTGAAAATAATAGGAGACTTGGGTAAATGTCATATTGATTTTCATTATAGCAGGGTGCAGGATGTTTTTGAATATTTTTTTTTAAAACAACAACTTCAATATTTCATCATTGAGCAGTCAACTTTAACCACTTGCGTATACGTTTGTTTTGTTTTCGTTGAGGCATCGTGTACATATATAAATGTGCATTAAGTATATTATATTCAAACACGCTTGGGTTAGAGTGTTTGCCGACGAAACCCAATCCTGTTTAACTGTAAACTTATACTATTTGTAATTTAAACCGCTAACCTTAATATAATAGTCATATCGTTGTCTATGATGTCAACACTATTATGGTATAGTTGGTTTGTTGTAAAAAATAAGTGGAATAAAGTTGTGTTGAAAACTCGAATGACAAATTTTCTTTATACATACACCAAGTAACAATAATTTCACAGTACAAGGAGAACAACATCATAAATAATATGTTATTTAGTTACAACAGAAGTAGTTAAGAACAAAGCACTTTAGAAAAGATCATTATAAAGATGTCTTTAGTACTTGTTAAATTATAACATGTTTGTTATAGAGAGCAGTTCTAAAGCTTGTGTTTAAATAAATGTCCTATATTGTTTTCTTTCGTACAGCGGATGTTGCTTTGATATCCGAAGAAATGCCTGCAAAATAGATGCATTTTACTTTTATTATCTTATGAACTTGTGGACTAAAAGTGTTACTACCTGTCCGATCACCGATGAACGTATTTATTTAATTAAATGTTATTCCACTGGAAATGTATCTTATCGATATGCTATAGACATCTTTCATGAAAAGTTTCTGAACAATACGGTACTGTGGCAAAAGAAAAAAATACTATAAAGACGATCGAATACACTTTTGGCAAGAGATTCAATGAAAGAAACACCAAAATTTTATTTTCGGAAAAGATTACAAAAACTGGATATTAGCAACACTTATTTGTAAAGAATTCTTATAGATAAAATACAGAGCGGCTGTTTAAAAACCAAAGCTCCGACATTTACTTGAAAATGTAGATGAAAAGAAGCGATTGCATTTATGTTTAGGGGTTGTTAGATTTACGAGTACCTCGCTGATAGACGTTTTCACAGAATAATCTTTCTTACCGACGAAGCAACTTTCTACACCAATGGTTACGTTTCATCACAAAAGCTGCTATTGGGATTTTCAAAATCCGAAATACATCACTCAAAAACGAAGTCAGTTTTAAAAAAGTGAATGTTTGGTGCGGATTTTTTATGATCTAATTCTTGATCCAAATATTATTGACGACACTCTCATTCAACATGTTTACGCGCGTCTTTCGGAAACTTATCTACTACCAAACTATCCAGACTGGTAACTAGTCCCAAGAATTTATCCGTGAATTTGTTCTATTCGAACTTATACTTAAAATAATCTATCTATCCTATGTTATTAATAGCTGTGGGAGGCGGTAAACGCATATCTAATAGGCAAGTGTTAAATTTGCATCCTTCCTCTTGCTTTGTCAATCTTAACTTTTCTGAAAGAGGCAACACCAACGGTCTTAACAACATGTTTGTATATTTTGCTAAACAATTACATGCTGATTTCATTATTTCGACAATAAAATTTTGTCCTTTTAATTTTTTTTCATATTCGTACCTTACTTACTAACATGTAAATAAGATTAAGTCATGTAAACCAAATATTTCCTCCATGAATCAAATCAAGCAAGTCTACTTTTATTGCTCGGCAATAATATGATTGATCATTGAAAATGATGTGAATATTAAATCTAACGATTAACCCCTTAAGTGGTTACGCCGTATATATTCGTCATGGCATTTTGTATTGTGCAGCGCTTATGACGGATATATCCGCATCATGAATTTACTTGGTATAATAAATGGTTATGTCGAATATAAGCGCCTAATCGTTCCTAGTGATAGAGAAGGGATATTTGCAAGATTGAGTTTGTCTAGGGCCGGTGTTCTTTTTCATTCTCCTTTTGCTCTTCCATGTGTTAACTTGGTATTAATGAAATAATGTAAATTATCATTACTGTGATTAAAATAGTGTTTTGAAATATATTTTTTCATATGGTAAGTTTATATTTACTTCAACATTTTTTAATTTATATAACGAAACAATTTTTGCCTATTCTTTGTGAATGAATTCAATTACTTAGAAATTATTTTAGTTAAAAATTTATATATTATGTACTTTGAATAAATTTTAAATACGAATAGTAACTGTTATTTTATTTTAAAATTTCATCTGATGGATATGACGAATATATGCGCCTGCTACAAAAGTAAATGGCCAGTAAGGAAGCCACTACATACAATGCATCAAACCGCTTAAGGGGTTAATATAAATATCAAAATGTGTGTTAGGAATTAAATACTCATTTATTCATTAACTCTATATTTATAGATATTGTAATATATTACGTGTGAATGATTTAACTTTAATACAAACTATAACTCCTACAATGTGTATTAAATTTAATATTAAATTAAACACATGCATACTTTAAATTTAAAAATTCGAAGTCACCCCATTTAAATTTGCCCAATTTAAATCTGGTAAGTGCCTGCCTAAAAAAAGTGAGATAGAACTCTTTTTTTCCTTACTTATCTCGGACTAATTTTTAACATTTTAGTTTTTTAGATTTTCTATTTAATCTTTAGTTTTAATTTTAGTTACGCTTTAGTTAAGTTTAGGTTAAGACTTACTTTTTGATGCATGATCGAGACTCAAGAAAAATAGAATAGCTTTTGCTGGATTTACCTTGATATTGCGCTTCCTGGATTAGTTATTTGGTTATTTACTTTATTTTATTTGTCCGATTTGATATGATATCTGTATTTTTACTGTGTATATTTGCTTTATAACAAGGTTGGCAATAAACATTATTATTATTATTTATTTGCCGATTTGGATAGTCTTTGCTATTACCGTTTCTAGACAATTTACCGCTAGAACTGCGGCATAAAATTGTTTGACAACAAGATAGGGTGCCCCTTGCTCCTTCGACATTTTTGGTACGGCAGTGGTTGCCAAATCAGTTTGGAGAAAGAGGGATGGGAAGATTTAAACAAATAAATTTTTCGCTTGATCTTACACCTATTAACGTCTTCTTATGAAGCATTTTAAAACAAAAAAAATATGCAGATGATCTGCCGCATGGTTGAGTACTACACTTAGCTCCACAATTACCAAATAAAGAACCCACAAACCATATGTAAAATCTATGTGTAAATTTACTAAAAGGATGGAGAAATGTGTGTCAATTTCTTAATTGATTGAAATTTTGTATTTAAACTAATAAAATGCAAGATAGTGGTGCTTCCCTCGTGAAGCATTTTCATCTGTTCTTAGTTTATTAAGACCCGGTACATATATACCGGGTGTCTGTTTAAGCTCGGCCACCGGCCATATCTCGGCAACCGTTTATCGTACAATCTCGCGGAAAAAATCTGGATAGTAAAATGGATGACGGGAATTACAACAAAAATATTTTTAATTTTCCAAAATGATCGCAAGGGGGCGCAATTCTCAAGATGAATTAAAAATTCGATAATTTTTCATTAAATTCTAGATTAAGATAGATTAAAAAATTTACTATCAACATTTTTAGACGTTTTTATACAACTTTTATTTGAAACTTTTTGATCTAACTCCCATGCGAAGGGGAGAGTGGAGGGGGGCATGTCTGCGTACAAAAGTAGGTATAACTTTGGTTTGCCTCAACGGATTTTAATGTTTCTGGGCTCAATAGATAGAGAATTTTATAAAAAATTGAAGGATATGTAGCACGAAATAACGTGGTTGTCAAAGAAAATAACAGGGGGCGCTGTTCTCAATGTACGTATATTTCTTGTTTTTTCTTTAAAATTTCAAATGGAACGGTATATTTTTAATACCGTAATATTGAATCACATAAAAAACTGAAGAGAATGTTGGAACCGGAAGTTCCTAATAATTTTATTTTAATTTTAATAGGGTCTCTAGATAGTGTATAGTACGTTTTCACGTGAAATTTAATCATACTCTTCGCAAAATGTATTTATTTCAATCTTTTTATCGATTTTTTAATTCATTGCATATGTTACGCTAGATTCTCCTTTTAAATGTTTTTAAATACTCTGGCTATTGTTTTTTAAATACCATTTCTTATCCTTTCCAACATTGAAATAAAATAATAATAGTGAACAGTGTAGTTTGCTTTTTTTTTTAAATTTTCATCATACAACATTGCATGCACAGTGAATACTAAATTACATTATGATGAGATTTCCAAGGTAGGCCATGAAAATCGAAATGCAAAGATATTAGTGTCACTTGTAGTTAAACTTTTTGTACGTATTTAGCAAATTAAGCCTTTTTGGGCACCTACACATAATTATTAAGTTTGTAAAATATTGTATTCTAACGTTGAAGCTTATGACATGATCAGAATGTATTTTCTATGCTTTGAAAATGCATTCTTGCTTCGGGGAAATATTCCCTAAATTATTCCGAAAGAAGACATTATTGAGTTCTTATTCACCTTGCCATGTTCTTGATGTATATTTATGGGGCAGAATAAAAGACATACATAGTTTATCACAAAAAGCCGAGTACAACAATTGCTGCCTCCGAAATGGAAGTAACTCTGCTCTCTACTAATCGACAAGTAAACGTGTATTGAAAATGAAGATGAACACTTTGAACATTTGTTAAGTTGAAGTCTTTTCTTGTTTTTTTTTGTACTTTCTGATTTAAATATATTTTCTTTTCCTTTATATTGCTTGGTCAATATATTTTCTTATTTATTTTTAGGTATATAATAGGTTTTTTTTATTTACTTTCATTTCAGGCAGGGATGATTTAGATATCAATTTGAGTACCCTTTCGTTACTAATGAGTAAATGATTTGATTATAACTAATGCATTATATTATATTGTTTTTTTTCTCGTTAAGTCTACTTAGTTCATGAGTTATGGAAATTATTTTTGCTGTTTTCCTATAATTAGATCTACCTATATCAGTTGGGTGATAAAGATATATTATTATTATTATTATTATTATTATTATTATTATTATTATAATTATTATTTTATTTCAATATCTAAAAAGGCAAAATAGCTAGAGAATTTGAAAACATTTAAGAAGAGAATCTAATATAACACATGCAAGAATTAAAAAATCGGTGAGAAGATGGAAATAAATACATTTATTATTATTATTATTATCATTATAATTATTATTTTATTTCAATATCTAAAAAGGCAAAATAGCTAGAGAATTTGAAAACATTTAAGAAGAGAATCTAATATAACACATGCAAGAATTAAAAATCGGTGAGAAGATGGAAATAAATACATTTATGGAAGACTATGATGAAAATTCAAGTGAAAGCGAACTGGACACTGTCTAGTGACACTTAAAATTAAAATAAAGTTATTACTCACAATAAATAAATAAATTTATATTAAAAATTGTTTATTTTTTTTGGATTGCCTTCGTATGACTATATCTTCGTCAAGAAAAAAGGTAGCAACTTCCGGTCTTCATCATTCTCTTCAGTTTTTTATGTGCTTCAATACTACGGCATTAAAAATATACCGTTCCATTTGAAATTTTAAAGAAAAAACAAGAAATATACATACATTGGGAACAGCGCCCCCTGTTATTTTCTTTGACAACCATGTTATTTCGTGCTACATATCCTTCAATTCTTTGTAAAATTCTCTATCTGATGAGCCCAGAAACATTAAAGTCCGTTGGGGCAAACCAAAGTTATACCTACTTTTGTACGCAGACATACCCCCCTCAGCTCTCCCCTTCGTATGGGAGTTAGAGCAAAAAGTTTCAAATGAAAGTTGTATAAAAGCGTCTATAAATTATGCCAGTAAATTTTTTAACCTACCTTAATCTAGAATTTAATGAAAAATTATCGAGTTTTTAATTCATCTTGAGAATTGCGCCCCCTTACGATCATTTTGGAAACTTAAAAATATTTTTGATGTAATTCCCGTCATCCATTTTACTATCAAGATTTTTTCCGCGAGGTTGTACGATAAACGGTTGCCGAGATATGGCCGGTGGCCGAGCTTAAACAGACACCCGGTATAATGTAATTTATTTTAATAACAAACTGGTTAATTGGAAAAGCAGAATTTCGTAAAATTGAAAATAAAGTTTTTTGTCTTCTTGTCAACTCCACTTGGGGACATATTGTATAACAGTGGTCCTTCGAGCCGGATAACTGACTAAACAGAATCAAAATTTCGTGCAAATACATTATTTATAGAAAAGTTTTTATTTGAATTAACACAGAAACTACCAGTTTTTGTGTACATTATTATATAGAGATATATAAGATATATAAAGAGTATAACCTTCAAACAGTGATTTTTCAGCAATTTGAGTTTTTTTTGGTGTAAGAATGTTATTAACCTTGCTATAAGAGAATACATAGTTTGTGTTTTACAATCTACACAAATATTATAAATATTAACATTTAACAATAATTACAGATAAAAACAAATCCTGATCCTTGAAGATAAATGCTGTAAGGCGGTAATTTTTATAAAAAAAGAACTCACGACTTCTTTGATTATTTAATTAATAATTATGTGTATGTATTTATATAAATAGACAATGATTTAGCTTTAATTGTCTGCGTGCATGTCATTGATATTTGTGTATTTACAGTATTAGCATGGTTGATTGGCGAAACCGACTATTGTCGTCTTATAAAAGAAAACTAGGTAAGTGGGTACGTCAAGACATGGTTATAAACAAAGACGAGTACGGGACAAAGCGAAGAAAAACAAAAAGTCAAGGCTGTGTGTGTGCAGCAGTTAAGCAGTACTATTTGTGTAATTAGAAATGGTTTTATTGTAAACACAATCTTTAGAAGTTTGCAGGTTTTATTTTACGATTTTAATCAAGATGGCCGCATTCTTACCCTACTCCTTCCTTTCTGCTGTTTCGTATAAGGTAAACCGAAGTATTCAAAATGCTTGGATATGTATATGTATATAGATATGGATGTAAACAATACATTTATTATTTATTTGCGCTATTTTTTACTTCTAATTTAAACCTTTTATGTCTCAACGGTTAATTAACTAACCGCTTTCTTTGTGGTTTCTGTAAAGTTAAAGTCTCTGGAAACTGGAACTTGAATTTATATTATTTGAAGAAATCCATATTAAAGATGTCATATAAACATTATCGAGATCAATTTTAAAAAATGGTAAATTACAAACCACTGAAACTTAAGGGGGAGGGGGCTTTGCCTGACGAAAATTATCGAACGTTGTATGTCCAGTTGTCTAAAATATATTGATGACGAGTTTAAAAAGTATGTGGCTTGTTATACAGTCCATATTGTACTAAGACCAGCCATATGGAGCTTATACCTGGTCAATTGGAGTGGAGTAAATTTTATCACAAAATAAACAGAGATTGTATTGATTATATTCTTATATAAATTTGAGCACATATAAAACAGGTTTGTAAAAGAAAACATCGATGGTTCATACAGGATATTTCAGATATTTGACTGTGTTCATTTATGATTTATTGCATCTACTTTATTAGATTTTTTTCGCTGTTCCTCAATATTATTTTCGTTTCCACAATGTTATTTTTTATTTTTCAACGGCCAGAATGAATATTTTATGAAGATTCCGGCATTATGAAAGTGACTATTTTGCGCTATACGCCAATCCTCCTTTAACCTCTCTCTTAAAAACCTGAATATTCTCTCCCCAAATTTTGAAATTTAGTGCAATTTGTGGCATACAACTGTGAGTATTTGATATTCTCATTAACGTTCTTTCCGTAAAAATTCAATACGTTCACTTTTACGATGAGCGAATAAACCTGACATAATCTAAAACTCAGTCTGTAACAAGACTTCTCGCAAGTTGTTCATCTGACTGACCATATAACACATTAGCATGCAGAAGATTGAGTGCGAAAGTGTCAGCGAAGCCGAAGATGAAATAACATTCACATTACTGTTTCGTTTAATGAGTCTATTCCCATGTTCGTTCTTTTAACTAACTGATGAAGCACTAGATTTCTAGCGCAATCTAAGAATAGTATAATATACACGACATTATATATAACATTTTCTTACCTTGTGAAGCGACGAACGTCCTATAAAATTGTGATAAATAGGTAAGAATAGATAGTCTGTCGGGTACATCATATTCGACCATGTCTTCCGGTTCAAGAAGAGCTGGGATGCCCAGGTACTTTTCGGCCACTGTGAACGCCAAATCATTGTTGTGGAATACGTCTTCTTTATTTAATTTGGAAAAGTCACTGCAAAATGAAGAAAGGCACAACTCAATACCCAAATGCGTTATGAGAAAATAGTGAATATAGTATATATCCGTTAATATCAGTTAAATTGTTAAAATATCTTATATGTCGCAAATAATATTACAATCCGCGGAGGAACGGCCGCCTACGTATCTTCAATATCGCATACTTCTTTTATTACTACATATTGAAGCAGTTTTAATATCTAAATAAATCTGAGCAAAAGAAAAAGAAAAGAATAGTATTTACATTAATTCTGGATGAAAGTGATGGATGATTGCGCAGAACGCTAGACCATCCCTCCACGATGTGGTCATATTCTCGACTTTAACCCCTGGGTATCCCTCAGTCATCCTCTTGCACCACAATTCCAGGGCTTTTGTACCTCTTCTTTCGCTCATGTTTATTTAATATCTGTAACAAGAAAGAATAATACATAATAGTTGTCTAGCAGGAATTTTTAATTTTAAAACTTATATTTTCTTGTTCATATGGAACTAATTTACATATTAAGGGTGCTGTATACCAAACTAAAAATTTCGACGTCTTCGCTGCGGGTATCGGGGGGTAGTGCTCATGGGTGTAGCTTGCCAATACCCCACTACCATGTACTGTTTTGCTAAATGCTATAGTAAAAATCTAAATTGTACAGTTCCCAGCCCTTATGGAGCGATGTATTCGAAATGACATACGTATGATGCGTTAAGTGCTAATTGTCTCTGTTCAGGCTATACATACTCTACGTAACACCTACGTAGAGTATGTGTATAGTATTATTTTGTATGATTTATTTCTGATGTCTAGCCGAGTCTAGGCGCTACAGGAATGTAGATTGTAAGTTTTTTTAGTCAGACATGTGTTCAATAAGTCAAAAGTTAATATGTAAGATGGAATTCTGATTAAAAGAAATATTACTTAGTGCCTATGAATACTATATAATAATAATAATATTTTGTTGAACGGCACTAATGTCATCGTCTTGATTCTTTTCCATTGGGCGTATAGAAAATCAGAGGATAATTATTTATATCTATAGGTTCTATTATTATACAGGGTGGCCGCCATGGTATCCGAGAAACCTCGTACATGAATTCAATGACTAATTTGAAGCAAAAATGTTGCTATTCACTTTTCCCGAATTCCTAACGGTTCTTGATATTTCGGAGTTCGAAGCTGTAATAAATTACTAGAGGAGGGTTTAGAAAAAAATATTTTATGGAAAGCCTAATGAGCATTATTAAAGCTGCTCAATCTGGCCACCGCATTGTACGCTAACATAAAAACATATACAATTAAATTAAAAAATAAAATTGAAATACCGAATTAATATTCATTATTGATTGATATTACCTGAAGTGAGCGGCCAGATGAAAGAGTTGTTCAAATATGATCAACAGCAACAACGTACTGTCATTTTCTAGTAATATTAATTAACAAATAACTACTCAGAATTGAATATAATACAGATGTTTTTTTAATGCATTATTTGGATCTGATAATTATGTACATTGTCTGACAATATATTACTGATTACTACATTATTGAGTGTTTGCTTATATAAGAGTAACAATTTACATAAATATATTCTCTTCCTCCATTTGAATAACTTCTAATGTTCATACTCTTCCAGAAAAGAATTCACAGACAGACAGAATATATTTTTTGCGAGTTGGCATTGAAAATATATTTTTGTTTTTAAATATTTCTTACCCTCATGCTATTTGCTTCTTTTGTTTCAGTCTTTAAAGAATATTTATTTACTTTTGGTATTCCACATAACTTTCTATGCTGGATTCAATTTAAATATTGTTTCGTTCCTTGAACTATATTCCTTTGTATTATTGATATAGTTAAACTTGCAAGTTCATAAAGATTTTCAACAGAGTAATGAAGAAAAAACAGTCACTGTTTGTTGTAAACACAAAGATATATTGTCTATAAATCTAAAAATACAAGTATTTTATGTGTTAAACTATGATGAATCATTAGAATACATTCAAATATCATACCTAACACCAAAAAAGGTCAATTTATGTACACAACATTTAGCTTTTCCTATTTTCACCCTAAATGATCCTCCTCTTGAGATCAATTTAATCATACATAGGTGTTCTGATAATATCAAATCTGTTTCAAGAATAAAAGGAACATCAGATGCTAAGATATTTTATAACATAATCAAAACTCAATCTCTCGTAGCTGTTCGTAATCACATAATCTGATATTATTAATGATGATAACGTGGGCTGGCTCTCAGTACTATTTGATACATATTTTATTCCAACATCAACTTTAATGAAATCTATTAAAAATTAAAGACACGAGGGGGTTGTTTGCACTATTCGGTATTAATTAGGTGATCAGGTAATTATTTGAACAGTACAGAATTATTATTCTTGATTATATCTTGTAATAAATAAACAAAAGTGTAGTCATAAGTAAATACTTTGTAAAATATTTGTAGTTCCAGTTGTAGTGTAGTTAATTATATAAAGGTTAATAAATAGCGCATTGAACTTTGTTTTGTGTTTAAATTTTTTACTAAGGATTAAATAATATTTCGAAAAGGGTTATTTTTGTTGAGTGTCATGTGCAGTGAAAAATTGTAGATTAGTTACAGTTAAGTTGGGCTGTAAGAGAAAATCGTATTCTTTAATACTCTTGCATTCGTTTCATATAAAATAAATAGGATAGTTTTTATTTCCATATATAAATAATTACCATCGCATGCAATGAATGGAGATGTTTATTTAACCTGTTCAGTTGGTATTTCGCCTTTCTCAATGGTTGCTATACATGTCCGAGTTGGAACATGTTTTAAAAAATACCGTATTTAATATTTCGTTTTCTTGTAAGTAACAACGTGGGGCGCAACATTTTGAACGACATCTCGTCTAGACAGACGACCGCGCAGGCAACCACACTCGTATCGGCTATTGATGAAACAGGGACAAGGGTTTTAACGTGTTTGTCTTCTCGTTGGTCTGTTTAACACGTAAGTTTCTACAGATTTTAATGTTAGAATTGCATATTATGTATATGTAACTATAGCTACTCAAAATTATACAATCCTTGCTGCTTTATTTTCTGATTTTTAACAGTATCCATAGAATCTGTACAACTGATTAAAGCAAATATGAAAACTACCAAATACCTATATAATTACATCTTGTTCATAATTAAAATGTCCAGAACATAACAGATATAGGTATGTACTTACGATGATATTACAATAATATATTTATTCAAAACTTAAAGTAGCAGTAGTTTAGTAAATAGACGGTTACATAAACACCAACAATACAGAGACAAGCGTGAAAGGATGAGCTGATGAAAAAAAAGTATAGAGTAATTAACACTTGCGCAAGAAGTGGCTGACGGAGTAACGCAGTGAGATAGGATATTCACGTTGCACAAACACATGTTTCGTCTATTAATGTGTGCATGTTTATTTTAGTACAATCTCGTACAGTAATAATGCCACGAAGCTAATTGTGCAGCTGCCTAGTAAGTATGTATTATGTGTGATATCAGTCATATTTTTTACTCATCATTTTTTTCAGAATGTAAATATTAGAATATTGATGAATACTTGCACCATAAGGAACAAAGAATAATTCCAAATTTTAAAGCCAAATAATTAATAAAGTGATATGCCTGACTTCAACAACTGTCATTGTCTTATATTATAATCTCACCACACCTGTTTTGTAAAATGAGAAAATAAAAATTCATTAATGTATGTATACCCAACATTTTGCCTGGAAGGTATTACAAATAGAAAAAAATGCATTCATACATATGCAAAGGAAGTGACTCATAATAAGATGGTTGAGCAAAAATATAATAATAATACCTGTTCGTGTCTCTTCGTAAAAGAAATAATTTTCCGTTGACATTTAAGAAAAACACACACTCAAGTCACTGATGTTAATACGTAAAAAAACATAAAAAAATTACATACATGAAAATAATAACAAAAAATATTATTCGAGACCTAATTCGTTCTGTTGACAAACAGATCAATACTAAAGCTGTGGTACTAATACTTTAAAACTAATTGACCTCGATTATATTATCTATAATATCTAAAATACACAGAAATGATAAGAAAAAACAGATGATTTTGACAGAGTCGGTAAAATTTATTATGCGTAATGTGGAAAAAAAGCTTTTTACTATGCGAATTTGAGGACGATGAACACTTAGAATTACCCGGAGAGTGTTTCCCTGAATAAACACGATTACAAATTGCTTAAATATTTCCGTCTAAATTATATTATTGTTACTTTTAAAATTATAATTGTGTATATCCTGACATACGTCCGCAAAAACAATGGAACACATGTAGGGTATTAAAATATTACATAAAACTGATATGATTTAGGTCTATAAAAGTTCCTCAGCGTCAACATTTTTATTAATTAAGAAGATAAGACGATATACACAAGTCTAATTTTATGACAGTTTCATATCTTGGCGCCTATTTAATTAGAATGAGACTGTTGACGCAAAAAATACTTTGCCACTGCGTACACTTCTCTTCAAAATGGTCGACAATTTAAGGTAAAATTCAGTACAATATTTGTAGGTTGAGCTTATAATCTGTCATGATGAATTATATTTATTCATATGAGTTTCAGAATAGTCGAATTTATTTACTACACCAATATAGATACATATATACATTTATACGTAAACGTATATGCATGAAATTGGATACATAACATACACCTAGGTGTCATTACTAACAGTCGACGCACAGACACGTGTTCCTGCCTTTAAGGCCTCGTCAGTGTACGTCGGACTGCAAGCAATGACAAAAATTTAATCGCAACATATGTCGGCAACATGTGCATTCTCATGGACATTTGTGATACAAGTCGACATATGTTTCGATTCAGTTTTTGTTATTGGTTTCTGGGCAGGTGTACATTGACCACACGCCTGTTCCGTGGCTGCCATGTACCTGGTGTTTCCTTGGATCACAGATTGACTTACGACGCCTTGCACCTCAAGACGATTGCCAATAAGGTGGTGGCGGCTAGGGCGCGTTTATGGCCAGTGCTGAGCCGATTTAGTACCCTCTCGTCAGCCGTTACGGTTCGGATCTACAAGCAGATTCTTCGGCCGATGGTAACTTATGTCTCGCCAATTTAGCTAGCTGCTAGTCATATTCGTCTCCTTCAGACCTTTCAAAACGTTACGCTTAGGACTCAACGGTTCATGAGAAACTCACACATTCACGTCGATGCTGAGGTGCCGTTGATTATTGATTACATCAAAGAACTTGCAAAGACATTCTATGATCAAATTGTTTCTACACCCCAATCCAGACGTCGAGGTAACTCTTGCATGCAACCCTGCCCTCCCGTGGAGAACTAAGCTCCTAGACAAGCGCTCTTGTAAGATGCCCCCTTCTAGGTCCCCCTCAGCATTGTCAAGATTGGTCGCTTCAAGATACGGAGTAAAAGGCAGCACTCGTGGTCACTGTTAAAGAAGAAGAAGAGGAAGTCATTGGCTCCACGGTTTATGAGAAACTCCCAGGTTCATGCAAATTCTAACACACCGTTGTTAGTAGACTACATCAAGGAACTGATTCAAAGCCAATCTCGAAGAAGAAGAGGTCATTGCTGGTAGTTCCACGTACACTGACGAGGCCTTAAAAGCCAAAACACGTGTATGTGAGTCCACTGTTGGTAATGACACCTAGATGTATGCTGTGTATCCCACTTCATGCATATATGCATTACGTATAAATGTATATACATATGTATTCTTGTGGTAGTAAATACAATCCATCAAGCAGAAAGTTAACATCCATGTATTTTATTTACTTTACAACTCGAATTTATTTGTTTTACGTACCAGGTGGCCAACTAAGAATGGCCGCCGGCTATATCTCAGAAACCAGATATTACTTCCGGGTAAAAAATTTTCAAGTCAAAGTGCCCAAGATAAAATGCTGGAAATTATTTTGGAGTTTGTAAAATGTCCGCAAGGGGGCGTAACAGTCAGGATCAATGTTAAAATTTAGAATTTCTTCATATTTTTACAAATTTAAAGGTATTGAAAATTTTTAAATTTTATTCCTTACGCGTTCTTTAATACTTTTACTTTTGCACATTTTTTACTATCTTTGAAATAAAGTGGTGGGGGCAGTTCAAATGTTTCTTTAAATAAACTAGGATTACTACCGTTCGGCCTAACCGATTTGCACAAGTTTGGTCTCATTGAAAAGAGCGTTATTTGCTCTACAAACTGAACTTGTGTTTTTGTATCTCGGACTTTTGCAGTCGCCGGTAGATGGCGTTAACTTGAAATGTAAGCAAATATTATGCTTTTTTTCAAAAAAGTTAAATACGATGATATGTTTCTTTTTACATACGCTAATACAGAATTAAAACTTCGACATTTCGCTAAAAAAAACAAATTTGTATGTTTTTTTAGAACAGGAGATATTGACAAAAATAGATGAAAATGCATGAATTCTCTTGTTTTAATTGTCTTTTTTTATTATATATATATATATATTTTAGAATACATAAAAGTAACAAAGTTATACAACCTATAAGTTTGTTTATGAACGATAAATGAAAGTATCACAGTTCACTGCTCTTAAAGTGTCCCACAAAAAGTAGGACGCCATTGAAAATAAATTTTCAAACGTTCTGATATCACCGTTAGGATACATACATCAAGTTCGATCTCATTATATTACGCCAAAAATAAATATAAACAAATGTATATATATATATATATATATATATATATATATATATATATACTGAAGAATTTTATACCTTTCAATTAATTTGTAGGAAGTGAGTACTAATTCAATTCTTAACAACTACTTACCAATAATTATTTATTTGTACTTAAATGAAAAAGCTGCTTAGATTTCTGTGTAGAATGTTTCTTATTTTATATGTATGACATTGATATTAATTAAAAATGTTCTTTAATTGAATAGATATCTATATTTTTTAATAACATTGCTTAATCTGTATTACATCCATATCATTATTAAATTATTTTTTAATTAACCTCGACAATAATATACTATAATTTGACAAGTTATAATAACATAAAGACCTAGACATATCTAATATGCAAATGTTTTAGAGCAGCGTTTTTCAATGACCTAATTTTTCTGTCACTTTATCTCATCTAGTGTTATTATTAACTTATTATCATATTGTACAACTCAGGGTAACTATATTATGTACTCATATTACTCATATATGCAATTGCAAATAGACTAATGACTTTGTAAATTGAATGCTGCACAAAAATGAAATATCATGAACTAATACAGATATGAAATAGGTACTCATTGTTCAGGACTATAAATGACAATTCTTTTATATATTTTATGTATAATAAGTTAATTGTAATTATTAATAATTTACCTTGTATATGTATATGCATATTAGAAGTATAAGTATTTTAAGGAAATTTATGAAAATATCCAAGTTATTGCAAATCATCATAAAACTACAATAGTTGGGACTCTTTCGGTACGACCCGCAACTAAGGACATCAAAAAGCACCGTCTACAAATATTACTTTATTATATGTTATTTACGTTTATGCTCAAATATTTTCACTGTAAGTTTCAAACCCGTGTGTTTGGGTGCTTTTCTTTGTGAGTAATTTCTCCTCCTAATTTTACAAAAAAGATACTCTTTTGACAAGGAGAAGGGATCTAATCGTTGGCTAAATAATAATGAAAAATAACAAGTTCTACACAAACAAGAAGCAGTTGTGTCAGATTTTAATTACATCGTTTTAAGTATTAGATTAATAAAAATAATGCCATATTATCACAAAGTGTTTTATTTAATATTTGAACAACAAGCAATTATACTCCTTCAAACTAGGAGAAATCAACACTTATAAATGTACTTATCCTTATTGTCACAAAGGATTGAGGCTATACGCATTCCTTCTTCTTAAGCAATCTATGCATTTTCACCGATAATGTTGAGTATGACACCAGAAATAAATTAAGAAACTAATAAAACGCCATAATGACAACAACTCTAATGTTAAAAAATGCACAACGGAAAATATGCAGCTTTGAAAATTCAATAATTCACTCTTCTATTTTTTTTTTAAATAAGTTTCTATTGAAAGGTGTAGTTCATGGGGAGTACATAGGTTATTGCCTCTGGATAAGAATGCACGTATCACCTGATGTTAAGCATCTTGTGTTATAGAGAGATTCTTGTGGAACCAAACCAGGAACATCAAGTTGACATTAATATTAAAAGCTGCGTTTCATAATACTCCCCACTTGAGCAGTATCACATTGAAATGTCGATATTCTGAACATACGTTTCCTCGCAAATGACGCTGATTTGAGTAACATCAAATCGGCACCAACAAACACTATTTACGTTCTGACTATATGACCATATTGAGAACTTGCAGGAATAAAAATCTTATTGTAATTCAGATGGTGAAGGTTGCAGTGGTGGCTCCTCGGGGTGGGCACCGCCCCCACCTTGATTTTTTGAAGCTTGAAATGTTTTACAGGCAAAAAATTAATTTATAATAATCAATAGACACAACAAATTATCAAATTTCATTGGGGCATCTACTCATTGCCGTAAATGTACTTTAGTCTACCTACTTGAATAATCCCAAAGTTTCGAGGGAGGGCGGACCCCACTAGGTCTGATTAAGAAAAGGACAGAGAGTGTGGAATCGATGGGCAAAGCCAGATCTGCCCGCCTTGACGCTGGCCGCTGGCATATACGCTCGCAAAATTATTGGATTAATAAAATAACAATAAATATATTCATTATATTAATGTAACTGTATACACAGAATTAATAATTTTTGTGGCATAAATTCATAATAAATGTGACCATTTAAAAATTATTGACAATAAATTGGTTTGTCAAATTTATGTTTCAGAGCAATCATTATATTAATTGTACATTATAATATAGTAGTAAAAAATTTTTACTCAATTTTTCTTGCTGATCAAATTGAAAACTTATTCGATATATGTACAATGTAATGCAATGCCAAGGAATGTATAAAAAAAGCATAAGTGCTTGTGGAACTAATTTTTAATAATAAATTAAATTTCATATAGCAAGATGCGTCAACCAGAATTGAAGAATGAAGAATTTTTTCCGGTTTGCTATTGGGTTACCTGCATTTTTTTCAAATCTACGAAAAGGACAAATCTATTAGAACAATTAGATGCTAGAAGAATACCTAACGAATCCGACACTAATTTCAAAACGCGTCTTATTGATATAGTGTCATCCAACAAAGAGTAAAATTGTTGAATGTTTTTGAAAGAATTATTGCTTCTGAGGATTTTACTATGGACTATGAGGCAATTAAGAATCGGTTGGATTTAGTTTTTCGATTTTATTTTACATTTTCAGTCTTATTTTTGAGCAAACAGACTTGATTTTCGATATTGTACAATCTAAATCTTTAATCATAGCATACTATAAGACGAGAATTGAAAATTTGCAACAACATTTAAAGAACTTTAGGAATGATCAGAATATTTTGACAAAATATATAACACCGGTTGTAGTATTGCCGAATCATCTATCATGTCAACAAAACGTAAATTCGATCAAGGACAATCCAAGAATGTATTTCAAACGAGTTTTCAATGAAATTATTGACACAATAATGAATCAAATAGAAGTCAATTCAAGATTCTTTAGATTTTTTAGATTTATTAGCTAAAAACAAATTTATGACTTTCAAAAGTACATTTCCTCAACAGTTGGTTCATTCGCTAAATTATTCCGACCAACATAGGGCGTCAATAAATTTTAATATATGTATGATACCTTGTTCCAAATGTCCCATCCGACTTGTCCACCCTATCAGTAATCTCACGAGCCACCACTGGTATTTTGTAGAAGGCTTTCATAATAATAGTTATTTATGTACCAAGTCGCATCGCTTTACTGACGGTTGGCGATAAAAAAAATTACCTCACCTGCAGCTTCAAAATTCATTCGTCAAGAATCATACAAAATCTTTATAATTGTACAATTAATAATAGAAGATATTGCCTGAGACAAAGTCAACATATACGCTGAAATTGGAATTTAATCATCTCCAACTGTGGATTTGTTAAGACGTAGTGCAGACATAATTGCCGTGAGATCACCTTATTTACAAACAAACTGGTAAATCGAATTTAACATTACAATTAGGACTTAAGAAAAACAATTTGCGTCATAAATAAAATTACATTAAAAAATTGAAAACACACGATGATGAGTTCATGACTTCCTTGATCGCTTATCATGACATGATGTGCCCGAACATATGTTGTACATTCTGGGCTAAGTTATGTAGATACAAACGTGCACTCAGACACAAACATTACATAACTACACTCCTGATAGATTCATACTTGATGGTGGCCAGGTGTACCATCACGACTTCACTCTTAAGAAGATGCCAAGTGAAAGTTCTTTATTGGCATCGTTACATCTGAGCCGCGCCGGCGATTCATAACACATACAAACACACACGGAGCGCGGTAGGTCATCTATTATCTAAAGTGCGGTTCACCTTCTTCCTCGTCTTCTTCTTCACTAGATTATCGTCTTTTTCTTTTCGATGTGTTACACGATATTTTCCTATATAACATGATGATTATATATAATATGTGTATGAATAGATGCGTGAGAAGATCACACTCAATATTATATCATCGATACGTCTCGAAATACATACGTATGTACGTTATATTTGATAGGTGTTACACGTTGCGGCTTTCTTATTTTAGAGCACAGATGGTGGGAAAATCGAAAGAAGAACACCAAGTGTGCGGTTTAAAAATAACACGGAGTATAAATGTACTGACGAAGAGGCTGCAGATTTAAATATAGAAGAGAAAACAATAAAAACTTGTCAGGCATTTAAGTATCTGGGATCAGTTGTACACCAATACACCAAAGTCGGGAAATGTTTAAGGCTGTAGTCCATAAGAGATATTGGTACCATTTTAAAGAAAAGAAGTAAATCAAGAACAATGAAATTTTCACATAGTAATTGTCACAACACACTATTCACCTTAAGTTATTTCGAAAATCTGGTGCCACTACTTTTTTCAAAAAAAAATTCAAAAAATTATGGACTCCCTTTAGCGTTAGTCTTCGAGGACCCCACCGGTAGAGTTAAACTTGCGTAGTATATGGACCAGAGTTCCACCCGTATTATTTGTCCATAAGAGATATTGGTACCATTTAAAAAAAAAAAGGTAAATCAAGAACAATGAAATTTTCACATAGTAAATGTCACAACACACTTTTCACCTTAAGTTATTTTGAAAATCTGGTGGCACTATTTTTTTCAAAAAAAATTCAAAAAATTATGGACTCCCTTTAGCGATAGTCTTCGAGGACCCCACCGGTACAGTTAAACTTGCATAGTATATGGTCCAGAGTTCAAAATAAAGAAAAGAGAGATACTTTCGAAATATAGTACAAGTTCTTTTACATCAAGCCAAAGTATGGCCAATGAAGAGGAGAATAAAAGACAAGATAAGAATCCTGAAAATGAATTAGATGTAAAGATGCTTGCAGCTTATACGTGAAGATAAAATGCAAAATGAAGAATTATGGCGGGGATGAATGTTGCGCTCCCCATAAAAAGAATATTCGAGAAAAATCTTGCAGTAGTACGCGCATGTAGAAAAAATGGGCGAGAATATATGAACCCAAAAGAATAGTTGGATGGCAACCAACGTGAAAAACAGGAGCAGTAGTACTAGCACTAAAAATACATACAAAAGCCATGGAGGAAAGAGATTTGGATAGCGGCGACTGGAATGATAGATGGCTGTAGATAGAAAAACGACAAATTCATGAAGTAATAAAGTCAAAAAAGGAGAAGAGTATGCACGAACAGGAGTTACGACAATGGAAATATAATTGATCGCAAAAGATGAAAATAAGATTCCTCATTATTACCCAAGTTCCTGTTCGTAACCCTTAGAATTAATAATTAATATTGCTGCGTCCATACAGCATACAGTTCCCCAATCTACGAAAAAAAAAACAGCTTTTGTTCGAAAAATTATTCTTATTCTGTTGGACCTTCATTGCTTGAGATATACAACTTTGAAATTTGTTTACACTACACAGGAATTTCTAGATAAATGCCTCACCTGTAAGCAGTCGAATTAATTGGCCTGCGAGATAACCAGATCTCATTTCTGTGGACTTTTTCGTATGGGGTTACCTTAAGAAAAAGGTATACCAGACGCAACCAACAACTCGAGAGGACATAAAGGACCGCATTCGAAATGCCTGTAGCAATATTAAGAGAGAGACTCTATTGAGTGCGCATCAATCTTCTATAAAGCGAATTAATAAGTGTATCAAAGTCGAAGCTCATCATTTTGAGAATCTGTTATAAAGCCTTGCAGCCTTGTGTGGCGCTCTGAATTAGGTTAGACACTGATATTGACTTACGAATCCTATGTAGCGTAAATAAATTTCTAAGTTGAACATCTCAATAAATAAAGGTCTAACATCTAATTTTTCGAACAAAAGTTGTTTGTTTTCTTCCGTAGCAAACTGTTGAGAAAAATACAGGTTTCCATTTGAGAAAACGAAGCTAACCTTGAAATAAGCTTCAACCCATGCACCCCATGAAAAATAAGCATTGCCGTTGCACTTTCCCCTGTGAATCAAATAACTTTTGTCTAAAACATTTCTTTTTCAAAAACGTCTTGCTGGCGAAATATTTAGCCGTCTCAATATAAATGCTTTACCTGTTAATTAAAATGCAGAAATCAAAAACTAATGCAGTAAAAAGAAAAAAAGAACTGGGTCAAGTGAAATTGAGAAGTAACAGAAATAAAAGTGACCTACTGAGCAAATGCGGAAAACCATAAAATTTATATCACATAGATTTGATGAAGTGCAAAAAAAAAGAAGAAAGTTTTTTTTATAAATAGACTCCTTTCTTAAGCGCCTGAGTTATTTGTTCCTCAACATATGCGATGCTTTCAACTAACCGCTTTTTGATCTGTCACCGTCTATTTGCAAGATGTAGTCTCTGTTTCACGGTACTGTCTCATCATAAGGTGATGTACCCAAGATGTCTGCTTTTCTGAATCTTAACTAATACCTAATTCTCTTACATCCATTCGGCATCACTTAAGACTATGATTTGTTCCCTTTGTACCTATACTTTTCAAAAATATCAGCTTTCATTTTCAAATTATAACGTTAAAATTATTAAATAGATATTCTTTAAATTGCTAGTTGAAAACTAAAATCTTGAACGCTGGCTGTGTTTAGCTCTACACTTCGAATAACCTTAGCACAGATCTTTCCTTAATAAGTACAGGTTGTTTGTGAATAGCATTGATTGAAGAAAATACGATAGCAATGGTAAAAGACGTTGCAAAAAAAAATAAACTACATAATTGTGACCGAATATGTAGAATATACTTGACAATAATCGCATATGGAAGTATCGACGAAAAGGATGTGTCCGAATTGAAGGTTACATTTAAATAACCTCGACATATCCACATTGGATACACAATGTCATATTTCCAATTAAGTATAGCCAAGCGCATTTATTTTAGTCGAGATTTTGTGAAAATTTCTTATCAACAATTTTAGCGAAATTCGCGGTGATCTTAATTACAAATTATTAGTACAACGATTATTCGAATTCCTTCTCTGGATTAAACGATTAGAAGTTTAAGTTGAATCTGCGTGTAAAGTCTAAAGAAATTCATTATAAACAATGAGATCCAGTTAATGATAGACGATAGGAAAACTGAATTTGTTGGTATGATTCATTGTTGATTAGGACGTCAATATAACAATGACTGATGTGAGGAAGTTTGGACGGTACCGAATATATGTTAAAGCACATTTTAATAGAAAAAATGAGGTGTGGCCACCACACGACTTTCTTCTTATACGCGTATGCGTTTCAAATTATATAAAAGTTGTTCTAAACTAAAATTTAAATACTTTTATCTTCTGAAAAAATAAGGAAAACCCTACTGTCCTACTTCTATCCTCTTAATAAATCTCTGTAGGATGCATACTTGGCGAGATATTCGAAAGAAAGTACTACTCGCTAACAGTAAAAGTGTTACTTTCGGTCCGAATTTTGAAATATCTTTTATACAAAAATTATTCCAAATGTAGCTCTAAATACATTTGTACTCTTGGTAAATATATAGAGAATGCATAATTTACGAGATATTTGCAAAAATCGCTATTCCATAAAAGTGTTACTTCCGGTCCGAATTTTGAAATTTTTTTAATGCAAAAGATATTGAAAATTAACTTCTAAATACCTTTATACTCATAATGTACTCGTTTAAAAAGCATGACTTGCGACAAATTTGCAAAAAACCGATTTTCGATAAAAGACCTAATTCCGGTAGGAATTTCGAAAAACTTTAAAGAATGCCAGTCTCTAATGAGGAAAGAATTTGAAGGCACGGTATGTCTTGTTGAAACAGTTACCAATTCCAAAAATTACCAGTACAATAGTTTCTTAAATTTGCAAATAACAAAGTATTGCCTCTATTGTTATAGCTTGTATTTCAAATGATGCATAGAAATATTGCCAAATATAAATTAAGTCAGTTTAAAGTTATTATGAAACGTGTTTATAAATTGTCGCAAAAGCTACACGCAGCGACTTCATTCGATTCTGAATGAAAAATCTTAATTGAATGAAGAAAATCCATGTTGCAAGGTAACTGATAATAAGGGCAAAAATGAAATCCTCTTTAAACCTTACAAAAATTTAATATACTCTAGGACATGTTTCGGCTTAAAGCCATCATCAGCTAGAATCTACAATAGTTTAATTATGAGAAGATAAAATAAAATGGTTAAATACTTACAGTCAAAAATTCATATAGTAGTTGAAATTTAAATGTTCACCTATTATATAATGACGTAATTAATATTATATTAAAATTGAGTAATTGTAAAACTATAGAGTAAAACTCATAATAGAGGGATGATTTAGATAAAAATTAAATTAATATGAAATAAAAATGGGGAACTTTGGATGGTTACATTTGGATTTTACGTTAAATTCAAAAAGGAAGGGGGGAAACTCCCTTTTTTATAATCTAACTAGTTCTTTAATATTAAGTACACTGACTGACTTAAAAATTGTGTATATTTATCTATATATTATTATAAACATATCCATGGTACTCAAACAATGACATTAGAAACACCAAAGAAAACTGATAAAGATAATTGAAGTAATGTATAATTTACGAACATGTCAACTTTATGTAAGGACATGTTTGAATGATACGAAAATAAATTTTAATTACAGTACTTTCATTTAATCCTGCATAATATATAACATCCTGTTACGAATATCAAAAGAGTCTTTTTTTACAGTTTTATTCATCGAAGGACTGTCGAGTAAAATAATTTTTGCACAATCAATGTATTATGTCGCAAATGTGTAATTTGTAATGACCTCATATAATGGAAAACGTATAATTATGCATTACATCAACTGATATTGCAATTGTTACTAAAACAAAACGAACACACACAAAAAAAGGAGCTCCTAGAAAAAAGAGACATGCCACGTAACTCGAAGACAATAAAGAATATTTTTTTCAAACATCGTGATCATCATGATCCCTCATCATCGTAAATGTGCGTGTGAGTAAATTACCTAACGGTCTAGTAGGCGGCTGTAGTAGATATTGTAAAGTGAATAAAGGCATGTTTATGATGGTCTTTTTTGTGCTCGTACGCTGTATGAACTGTATAAACATTTTCTTTCCAAATGTATACACACAAATACTGTGTGAACTGGCGTAGATATTGTACCCACGTACAATGGACATTAATTATTTTATTAAATGTCCAGTTTTCGAAAAGCCAAGTCTCCAACGCGACTCGAGGTTGAAGTTAGTGTAACTAAAAACATAGTAATTTTGTCCGTTTCCGGCAATTATATTCGTAAGGAAGCGTGTATTTTAAATTCAAGTCCTATATATGTTTTTATTAAGTTTTATTTCTTAGTTCTTTTGTTGTGAAGGTTCATTATGAAAAACATGGCTTGTTAGCATCTAAAAGACAAGGGGAATAACAGATTTGACCTCAACTGTTTATCTATAGCGCATTCTACGTTCACGAATACAATAAAGTATCTTTTAAATTAGATGTAACGGTATCTCTAATATACTTGACACTATCTTTTAACGTTAGAGAGGGTGTCTACCTATATAGTCGGTTTCGAAGAAGACTGCCACAAGTAAAAAATTGCAATTTTTTAGTTTTACCCTTCTACCAACTCTAAATAGCTCTCTTTGCTATAGAAAAGTGTCACAAGTTAAACTGATGTCGTTACCCATAAATGGAGATTTATGACACTTTTTCCTAGAGCAAAGAGTGCTATTTAGAGTTAATAGAAGGGCAAAACAAAAAAAAAATGGATATTTTTGACTTGTGACAGTCTTCTTCCAAACCAACGATATGTTTCTCAGGAACTTTGCATAAAACGAAACAAATCGTGAATTTTCAGAGCAGAAGGCTGGAATTTTGCATAGTTATATTACAACATGTCCTACAAATTTCCGTTTTGAAAAATCTTCGTTAGAAGCCATTTTATTTACATTTTTCGGAACGTCAGTAGTGTAAAATTGCCTTTGATGCAAGAACGAATCGTCAATTTTTGAAATAGAAGTTTGAAGTCATGAAATTATTCTACGACTCAAGCTTTATCAGAAAAAAATTTCAGCTTTTAAAAATGTTGTCTAGATCAGATTTTATTTAAACTTTAAGGTTCAGAAAGTTTTCAAAAATTCTAATTTTTTCAAACCTCGTGCACTTTATGGCAGATGGTTCAAATCCAACTGGCGTAATTTATTTTAATTTTAATTTAGCAGCCAGTCAATATAAATAAGGAACAAACAACCTACGGACATTTCGGCATTTCTTATATTAATTACTGCATTTTAAATTCTTCAATTCAATGATACGACATTATTTGCATTATATTGATGATTGAGGCAAGGCTTTAATTGCCAAGGGGAAGGTATGTAGTAGCTAATGGAGAAAATGCCCCGAAGGGACCAGAGAAAAGGTGAATATACTTAAGCAAAAAGGCCCCGAGTATGAAAAAGATGTGTACAAGCACAAAAAGCGTGTACAAGTGTTATTTTCATCAGCATATTTAGAAGAGGATTTAAGTGCTGAATTGTGCTATAGTCTCATAACTTGGAAAAAATATTTTCACCAAACAATGTATATTTCGCCACCGAGCAAGTTAAGAGAAAAATGTTGAAGCTGGATTTACTTTAGTCATGGTTTAGTTGTTTATCAATCAGCTATGGAAGAGACCAAAGAATGCAAAATAAAGTTCTCCCAACATGTAACTACACTAAGAGCTGTTCTGTAAATGTTGTATGTACATTATAGAATAGTCTGTCTTGACTTGTTTGCTGATCCCTTAAAGGTTACAAAGTCACATAATACAGGAAATGGTTAGAGGCAAAAGCGTGGAATATACACTGTTGGTGAAAATTTTTTTTCCAAGTTATGAGACTATAGTACAATTCAGCAATTAAATCCTCTTCTTAATATGCTGAAAATAACACTGTAGACACCTTTTCGTGCTTGTACACTTCTTTTTCATATTTGGGTCCATTTTGCTTAAGTATATTCACCTTTTCTCTGCCCCCTTCGAAGGATTTTCTCCATTAGCTAGTGGAGTATATGCTTCTATTATTCAGTACTAGCAGCACCAGCCTCGTTGGCGAATCTGCGTATGTTTACTTTAATTGGCTGATCTTAATTTCTGAAATGTTACAGCTTCTCAAATGTAATTGCTCTTTCTATTATTTTCAAATCATCTGTTGCTAAATAACTTGTAATTCATAAAGCGTGTCCATCAGAATTGTCAAGACAAAGATCACTTCTTTCCACAAAACTGTCGGCATATTGATGATGTATTACTTGTGCTCTATGAAGACCATGCTGTGCATAATATTCCAGCAACAGTCTACACTATCATGTGTTCATCGAACATCAATAAAGCCGCGCAGCTCTGCTATGACGTTATTATTAATAAGTTGCCGAGACTAAATGTCAATTTTTTCATAATTATCACATATGATTTACGATGCTTAGTCCTCTTTTCTGCTATTTTGTATTGCTAAGTGCCATAGACAGTAAATAAGGTTCTAATTGCATCGCAATAGCAAACTGTGCATCAGCTGACGCTGGATAACAAGTGACTGACAGTTCTAATTAGGCCATTTATTGCTGAGGTCAACATGACGTTGCAATAAAGCTGTTCGGCTTTATTGAGTGGCTGATGTTAGTTCATCCCATCTTCCTTGATATTTGAAAACATTAAATAGACATGTTATGTTACTTCTATTCGAAAAATTCTCTTTACAAAATAACAACGAAGAATTAAGTCCCATCAGATTGTTGACAGAAATGTTAAATTGTAATAAGAAAAGTTGGCTTGTTCATTGTTCGTATTAAGCAAATTATTTTTTTATAAATTCAACCATATTTGGGAAACTAGACTTGGTGATGTTTAATCGAAACAATCTACAATTAATCCTGGAATCGGTAATAATAAGTTATTTTTTATTGCTATAGGTATACAGATTTTGTAGATAAATAATGTAAAATTATCCTTTATAGTCACAATGATAACATAATTGGAGCTTGAAACATGTATTGAGTAATTACAATGTCTTTCGTTTTGAACTCTAAACTAGAACTGTAGAGTATTTCTATTTGTTCATGTGACCACGATAGCGGTCAAACCGCTATATATATATCAATTCCAGATTTTGTATTTACGTGTATAATCTCCCTCTTGAGATTTGATTAGATTTTCAGTAAAACGGCAAACCGGGGGTAGTAGTTTACTTCAGTGAAAAACTAGAATTTTGTTAATATATCGTCAACTGCTAAGTTAAAACAAATTTATAAATAATTTATATGTACTCAAAATTAAAATTGAGAAGAATTTTATTATGAAAGTTTTTCGAAATTCCTACCGGAAGTAGGTCTTTTACTCTTATCGAAAATCTGTTTTTTTCCAATATTTCGCAAGTCATGCTTTTTAGACAGGTACGTTACGAGTATAAAAGTATTTAGAGTTTTCAATAGCTTTCGTATAAAAAAAAATTTAAATTCGGATCGAAAGTAATACTTTTACTCTTATCGAATAGCGATTTTTTGCAAATATGTTGTAAATTCAGCTTTCTATATGTATTTATCAAGAGTACAAAAGTATTTAGAGCTAGATTTGGAGTATTTTTTGTATAAATGAAATTTCAAAATTCGGACCGGAAATAACACTTTTACTCTTAGTGAGTAGTACTTTCGAATATATCGCAAAGTATATTCTATAGAAATTTATTAAGACATAAATATTAACCCTGTAGGGTTCACTACCAGTTTTCGTTCAAGAAAAATTCTGAAATTTTAGTGGGAGTTTAATGAATACTATAGTGTACCAATGGAATATATTTTAGAAAAGTTTCTTTGAAGGAAAATGAAATTTGCAGTTGTAGCCATATGTTAACATTGAACATTAATGTAAATGTATTGCAACTAAATAACGTAGGTTTTATCTCATTTATTACGTATTATTACAAAAGATAAAAAAATGCCGAATGTTAAAAAACACTCGTTACTATAATAATATCAAATATTTATCAATTTGGTACATGAAATTGCATAAAACAATTTTTTTTGTCCGTTAGGCACAACCTGCTGTTGCATTTTTGGCACATTATTCTTGAAAAACCCTTGGAACAATGGCGGCATCGTCCTTTGGTAGTATGTACTGGCCAATGTGCGATTGTGTCTGTTCTTGTGATTGCCAATGGTCGGGGTACAATGGGGTATTTGATTCTCTTCACTGCGGGAGAGCATTCACGAGATGGTCTACCACGTTTAGGTTTCCCGGTTGTTGATAAAGATCTAGCAATTTCGCTTCTGAACTCTTTCAGGGGTTTTATTACTTTTTCTTTTTTATTGTTTTCTTTGTATAATAACCACGCGTTGACGATACACATGTCTATCAAATAGGAAAAAACTGGGAAATACCAACGCCTGGCTCTTCCTGGGGTACGATAAAGTCCTACTAGCGAGTTAGACTTGTCCACACCTCCCATATGTTTATTATACTCCAAAATAAGGGATGGGCAGGTAATTTCCTTCTTCCGCTTTTCTTCTTTGCAGTATCTAAGTACATTGCCTATAGGTGCTATACCATAAATTGTACTTCCAACCAAGACGCATTTACTATCTGCCCATTTGACAACAATACATTTATCATCAGTGGATTTGAAATCATGCTGACCTCTATCCTTTTTTAGTAGCTCTTTGTCGGGGATTAGCGGGCAACCTTCTATTCTGTTCCTCCGTAGAGTTCCCAAACTATAAATATTGAATTTTTCCTTCAAATAGAAAAACAGTTTTATGGTAGCAAAATAATTGTCGAAATAGACTGCTATTTTCAGGATTCTGGATAGTCTTGCAAAGACCAATTACCACACTACTCCCACTACCTAAATTTGTTTCCTCTTCTGATAATTCCATTGCAGTTCCTTGCAGTAACGAGAAGGTGTTTGACCCCTGGTACGGAATAAAAGAATAGATAATTCCTGAAACACCAGCTCTCATAAAAAATTTGTACCCCCAATTTGTGGGGCTTCTTGGGCATATACTGCCGAAGATTTCCCGCTCTTGTACCCTTATATGGTATTATAGTTTCATCAACTGCAAAACGGTTTTCTATTTCAAACTGAGAGCAGTTGTGGTTTATCATATCCAACAAAGGCCGTATTTTATAAAATCTATCTTTACTAGTGTTATCAATCATCATATTATCATTGAAATGTATGTACCTGCGAATTTGTTTGAATCTTCGCAAGGACATTATGTCAGCTATTTGTGAAATTCTTGTATTTGTGGCCCAATAATCCTTGTAGCTTGGTAGGGAAATTATACCCATCAAAATTAGTATCGAAAGAAAATCTGTGATTTCTTTGTTATCTGTGTTGAGACTTTTACCTGTCTCTTGCGTAGAGTATAAGTTGGACTGTTCTACATTTAGTTCTATGCAATCATATGAAAAAAACTGTAAAAAATACTGCAGAGGCTCTACAAGTTCTTCATCATGGTAATTTTCCTGATTTTCTGGTAGATCTATGTGTGGAAGATCATTATCAACCCATTTTCTAGTCGGTTGGACTACAGTCTTTTTAGCTTTCTTTTTATTAGCCCTCTGGACCTTGGGTTTCTTCTTGCGTTTCCTTTTCTTTGATGATGAAGGTTTTTCTATGTCGTAATCCTCCTCACTTTCAGAGGTCGTTACATAATCTTCATCTTGCACTTTGGTAACATATTTATTTATAGAATTACTTCCGTCAGATACACTGTCTTCATCCGTTTCGGGAATAATAATATCCTGAATGTTGGTATCTATATTATCCTCTTCGGAGCCACTATCCGGAGCAATAATTACCTCTTCTATTTGGTCATCATCTGAATCTGAGACATCTGAAAGATCTGATGTCTGGGGGTCGGGTGGCATAATAATCGTTGTTTCTCCTTTTTGGGATAAAAGGATTTGGTGGAAATTGTTGCCATATTATCCATGATCTGAAATAACAATGATTCAATGATTCCAAATGGCAACGGCAGTTTTCAAACTACATTTCCACAATGTTTCCACCAATATTTCACTATTTTTTTATATAAATAGATACACTAAGACTTTAGGAACCGACTAATACATTGTAAAATTTTTTTTGAACCAAAATTCTTACCTAATTGGGTACAAAAATGAATGCACGCACTCACAGGTTATAAAACGGTCGAACAGCTGATGCAAACAGGTTACTTTTCTTTCTTTTTCAATCCGCTAAAAGATGGCAGCACAAGCCCACAACTTTAGATAGGCTGTTGCCACATGGAAACATTGACAAAATAGGTGTAATAAGCGTAGAAAAGAAGAAAAAAATTTTGAAAGTTCAGTGTAGCCAAATGGCTACAAGGTGCCTTACAGGGTTAATATAATAGGATTTTGAATAATTTTTATATAAAAAATTCTTTAAATTTGGCTTATTTTCTAATAATATAAAGCTATTTAAAACAATTTAGAACAATTTTGTATAATTAGAACGCTCATACGTATAAGAAAGTCGTGTGGCGACCACACCTCATTTTTTACTTTCTTATACGTAGTATAAGAACATTTTTGACCTCGAGAATTTTGCAGAAAAATGTCTGTCTGTTTGCGTGTGTGATCACGATAGCGGTCAAACGACTAAATTTATCAATAATAAACTTGATACTTAGGAATTTCCTTTCTGAGAACTGATAAAGATTTTCAGCAAAATTGGTTAAGTCGCAGTTTACTTAAGTGGAAAACTAAAATTTCATTAATATTTCGTGAACTACTTCTACTACTACAAACTTCTAATAAATACAAAAGTACTAAAAAATAAATCTGAAACGTTTTTTATAAAAATTTTTTTTTTTAATTCCTACTGGAAGTAGACATTTTATTCTTATCGAAAAATAGTTTTTTGCGAAAACCTGGCAAATTGTGCGTCCTACAGCGATTTATCAAGAGTACAGAAGTACTTGGAGCTGGATTTGGAACGATTTTCATATAAAAAAATAGCAGTTTTTTACAAATATCTGACAAATTATGCATTTTGGACAAATGTATTAAGAATATAAAAGTATTTTTCTACTCCCATACTTTAATTGTATTATTAGATATGCCGAACCTGTACTATAATGGTGTTCATTACGATACAGACAAGTTTATATCCAATAGGAATACAGATTTTTCATTACGATACAAGTTTATATCCAATAGGAATGCGACATTTCAATATTCAAACAATATTCAATATGGCGACTGCATATCTGACAGATATACAAATTAAATAAATGTGACAGTTCTCTGCAATTTACAAGTAAGTACTTAAAATTTGTGCTTTTTTGAAAATATAAACGGTAAAAATGAGGGATAATGACAGTGAAATGTAATAATTGACTCCACCAGAAATTATGGAACAAGCCTTAGTAGCCACGAACAATTTATTACCAGCCAAATTCACAAAAACGTACGGAAAATTTTAACCTCAATTTATGAAATGGATTGTTCAAAAAATATGTTTTATTATGGGGTCGTAGAAAAAATAGTGTATGCAACTCGCATTTAATGGCTATTAAGACACTCGTATTCATTACAATACTCGGCTTCGCCTCGTATTGTAATTCTCTTAGTCGTGTCTTAATAGCTATCATTAAATGCTCATTGCATAATATACTATTAGATATATTGTAACAGCTTTCCTCACAGATTTATCATCAAGAACCATAAAAGTATTTGAAACTTAAATTGGAACAACTTTTAAATATAAAAATAAGAAAGTCCTGTAGTGGCTACAACTCATTTTTTTTAATAAAGTGCATGTAATTTAAAAATTGTGACGATTGCACTTCGTGAAGTATATTTATTTTTAAACTATAATTTGCCGGGAGGGCTTCGCAATCTTGCAGATAAATCGTGGGACGAATTCCATGACAAAAATAAAATCATTTTTAAAAGTTTTAATGTAGCCAGTACGCTTGGCAACAATTTCTTACGAATTGTGTGTTACAATTAGGTACAACACAGACATACATAAATATTCAAGTACAACATAATATTCGCAATAACTAGGGTATATGAGAAAGCGTTTGATAATAAGCATTTCAAAATACTTTGATGCATTGTTTTAAGCGTATTTTAAAAATTACGAATCCACTCTATTTTTAATTTTTTACTTGTCTACTTTGAACCTGTGCGCAATGAAAATAATTGCAATAGTATCCCTGAATGCCATCCATTACGATAGAAGGCCAAACAAACTTTGTCTGGCAATAAAAGGAATTTTACTTTGCTATATTAACTCTTTATAAGTTCATTTTTATATCACGTTAATTATGTATACATTTTGATGCATTTTATTTTTTGAATGAATTTTATACAAGAAAAACAACCACAGAATGAGAATGTATCGAACATTTCAGAGCAAAAAAAAAATACATTTTGATGCATTTTATTTTTTGAATGAATTTTATACAAGAAAAACAACCACAGAATGGGAATGTATCGAACATTTCAGAGCAAAAAAAAAATTCTTATTAAAATCATTAAGTTTAAAGGCCTAGCAGTTTTCATTACGTATGTTGATTTCTAGTTGTTTTTCATTGACATTGCTTTGAGCGGTACAGACCGAGAAATGTCAAATCTTTAACTTAGCAGTTTAATAACTTTGCACCAAATATATGTATTGTGACGCATTTCAAGAATGTCGCTTTCTTCTTGGAGTAAATCATTACCCGGCAGCTGATGGAAGATAAATTATCAGATCCATAATATTGGTAATCAAAATTCGAAATTCTTTTCATCTAGCTTGTGGCTTGTAAAAAGACAAATACCTATTTATAATATATATATAATTCTTTATTGTAGTATAATGATAATGCACTATTCAAAAATTCAAGTTCGTGATGGCAAAAGATTTGATTTTTGTCTAGCTCTGTTGCAACAATTCTATCCGTCGCAGTCAAAAACGATTTCAAAAAACTTAGGAGTTTGCATTATGCTTTATTTATTTTTACCTATTTAGATTTAATTCGATTTAATTCACTGATGCGATGAAATATGTCAATTATAAGATGATAAGACTTTTGAAAATTTCTGCCTTCAATTTTTATACCATTATACAGGGTGTCCAGAAACTCTCCTGACAAACGAAGACCGGAGATTCCTCAGATAATTTTAAGACAATTTAACCCAATTCACCCTAGTCCGAAAATGCTTCGTAAGGGAGCTAGAGCTCTTTGAAGATGGCGCCTTGTAATTAGTTTTTTTTTAATATCTCCTGAACGCTTCTATTTAGAAAAACAAAAACTGGTATGCTTATTTATCCTCCAGAGATGAATCGATTCCATCAATTGCGAATTTCTAGTACCGGTCATAGGCGTCCGTTTTAGGTAGGTAAACGGTTATTTTAACGCATAACTTTTTTGTCTTTAACTTTTAAGCATTTGTGACACTAGATTATTAAATTTTCAGGTATTCTAGTACTAAAATGTACTCTTACTTTAAGTCGGTAGGATGCACCGTTTTCTAGAAAAATCGATTTGAAAATTTTTCGTTTTTTCGTCATTTCAACTTCACGAACTGACAACAATTTGACAATTAAAAACGTAGGTTTTATTTCTGTTGGCAGTTCAGAGCGAACTAGTGCAAAAAATAATAAATTGAATTTTAATGACGAAAAAACGAAAAATTTTCAAATCGATTTTTCTAGAAAACGGTGTATCCTACCGACTTAAAGTAGGAGTACTTTTTAGTACTAGAATACCTGAAAATTTAATAATCTAGTGTCACAAATGCTTAAAAGTTAAAGACAAAAAAGTTATGCGTTAAAATAACCGTTTACCTACCCAAAACGGACGCCTATGACCTTAGGAAGCATTTTCGGACTAGGGTGAATTGGGTTAAATTGTCTTAAAATTATCTGAGGAATCTCCGGTCTTCGTTTGTCAGGAGAGTTTCTGGACACCCTGTATATAATGTATTCAAAGTATAAAATTTCACAAATTATTTAATCAGTTTGGCTCTCCTTTAAACAATCGTTAGAAAACTCCACAGCAGTTAAAACAGCACAATGCATTATCAATATGCAAAACCCAGAACTTGGATTTCAAGCTCAACAAGGTCCTCTAGATATAAGGTTTGGTTCATTGTCTGGTTCTGCTGTAAAACTCTTCATAACTATGAAAAATCCAAAATTCGTGATTACAAGCCCCTCAAGGACTGCTTGATGAAAAATTGTATCCACTGTTTGGCTCCACAGTAAAAATTCTTTTGACAATTCCACGGCAATTAAGAAAAAACTTTTAAAAACTTAATTTTACATAAAAAATCTTTAAAAAACTTGGATTTTGCCTAATGCATTATCAACACGCCAAATTTAAAGTTCGGGATTTCAAGTCCATCGAAGATTTCTTAACAGAACATTTTATTCATTGGTTGGCTTGTATGCAAACATTCTTTAGATAATTCCACGGTAGTTAAATAAATCTTTAAAAAACTTTGATTTTGTATAATGTATGAGCAATATACGAAACTCAAAATTCGTGATTTCAAGTCCATGAAAGATCTCTTGATAGAAGGTGTTGTTCATTGTTTAGTTCTTCTGTAAAAGTTCTTCAGACAATTCCACGGCAATTAAAAAAATCTTTAAAAAACTTGGATTTTGCATAATGCATTATCAACATGCCAAATTTAAAGTTCGTGATTTCAAGTCCATCAAAGATCTCTTAACAGAACATTTTATTTATTGGTTGGCTTGCATGCAAAAATTCTTTAGATAATTCCACGGTAGTTAAATTAATCTTTAAAAAACTTTTTGTATAATGTATGAGCAATATACGAAATTCGAAATTCGTGATTTCGAGTCCATCAAAGATCTCTTGATAGAAGGTGTTGTTCATTGTTTAGTTCTTCTGTAAAAGTTCTTCAGACAATTCCACAGCAGTTGAAAGTTTTATTCATTATTTGGCTCGTGTGCAAAAATTCTTAGAATAATTCCACGGCAATTTAAAGAGCTTTAGAAAACTTTGTATTTTGCATAATGCATTATCAATATGCGAAATTCAAAGTTCATGATTTCAAGTTCATCAAAGATCTCTTAATAGAAGTTTTAATTCATTGTTTGGTTCGTGTGCAAAAATTCTTTAGATAAATCCACGGCAGTTAAAAATCTTTAGAAATCTCGGATTTTGCATAATGCATCATAAATATTCAAAATCCAAAGTTCACACGATTTCAAGGCTCTCAAGGAGCGCTTGATAGAAGTTTTTATTCAGTATTTGGCCGTACAGTAAAAAAAATTATAAACAATTCTGCGGTAGTTCAAGAAAGCTTTAAAAAAAACCTTGGATTTGACATACTGCATTAATTCTTGTGCAAAAGTTCATGATTTCAAGCCCCTAAATCACTTCTTGATCTACTTTGACTCGCTATTTGGTTCTGGTGCAAAAATTATATATAAATAATTCTACGGTAGTTAAAACAGCTTCAAAAAACATTGGATTTTCCATAATGCATTATTTAGCTCTGCTGAAAAAATTCTTTCACGGGAGTTACAAAAAAGCTTTCGATTTTGCATAAAGCATAATCCATATTCAAAGGTTCGTTATTTCAAGTCCCTCAAACCTCTTGGCATTGCTTATTATTTAATTCGCTGTTTTTCTCTACTGCAAAAACTCTTTATAAACGATTCTATGGTAGTTAAAAAAAACTTTAAAGAACTTTGCCTTTGGCATAATGCATTCCGCCTTGCTTAGGATATGGTCCACCTTTATTTCCCTAAACTGCAATTAAAAAGTCAACATCACGATGCACAAATACTTCCAGGATTGTTCCTAATTGACAAAAGTGTTGACAACAAAATGCAGATTAAGACCCGAAAAGGCAATTTTGAAGGGTGATAGCAGTGTATTATAAATAAAATCAATAAATAATTTTATAATAGGTTATTCCCATTTTATACGTGACAATACAAATCTCGTAGTTGTTGAAATCTTTTATGAAATCGTATTTGCTATTATTGTGTTTTTTTCTTCTTATTCCAATAATAAATGCTATTTATGACAATACTATAATAGTGACAGGATGTTTCAACACAATTTTAATCATATTACGTAACTTTTAAAGGTGTAAGAATAGAGAGAAAAAAAGCATTAATTACGAATTATCAAGCCGCATAGATATATCGTTTATAAAATTTTATTTGAAAAGCTGAACAACTGGGGCAAGTGTTGATGGCGTTTTTTATCACTTACTTCATTAGGGCATTTTTTAAACATACAGGTGTATAATGACTTGTGCCAAATCAGCTTTCTATTTGAGAGAAAGCGCTTGAGCAAACGGAAATACTACGGATAAAGCTAAAAACAGGTTGGGTAAATAAAAATGTAACCAACAAAGGAAATCAATCATTTAGTTGTTTGCTCAACACGTTTTGTATTATAGATATATAATGCTGTCTGTATATGTGTGCTGCATATATTTTGTGTAACGATTCATGACTTCCTCTATCCCGAAGAACCTTGAGAGTATGGCAAATGTTTTTCCACGTGTTTCGTTTGCAGAACATACTTTCTAATAATTCTCCATAATAGACAGAAGGTGCAAATTAGAGGAACACATAAATAGGCATGTGGTTTGTTTCCATTATAAATGCAATAATAATTTTTATGTTTACAAATGTGGAAATACGTATTATATATGACGCGAAAAATGAAAATTATCATTATTGAACATACAAACTTGTTTTTTCAAGAACCGTGCCTAAAGTTAAGATAAATGTTAATTACCTTGTATCAATGTAGTAGTTTTCAAAAAGCTGTGTATAAAAAACAAAATTTGTTTTGGGTTGCCTATTGAGACAAAGATAAAAAAGATTTATTTTAAAAAAATGATGACTACAAAAGAATAATAATCGTGAAAAATTAACATAATAAATTAATTATTATTATCTAATAAGAGTAATACTATAGGTGAAACTAGTGCAATTCTGGAAAATTTCAAATAAAAAGAAGACACAAAATTAATCTTTGAAAGCATAAAATCGCAGCTAGCTTTGTAATATTCGCGATGTGGAATATTTCACATAAATTTCATTCCAATGACATATTTCAGATCCCTTGAAATATTTCGTAAATTTCATACAATATTTTTGAATTTCGCGCTCAAACATTTTGATGAAGGCTGTATCTAAGATTCAAGAGGACCTTTTAGGTAGAAATAATTTTGCTTGAGACCTATTCACTTTATAGCAAATTATTTAGACCCATTTAAATGTGTAAAAGGTCTTTCAGAAAGCCAAAAAAGCATTACTCTTGATGCCATTCAGAAATATGTTGAGGAAACATCTTTTTTTGATGAAAATGCACCACGTCTGGTAATGTTTCTAATTTTAAAACAAGGAAAGGTTAGCTAAAGTGAAAGTACTACTTCTGGTCCGAAATTCGAGTATCTTTTTACACAAAAATTATTCTAAATCTATAAACACTTTCATAATCTTAATAGGTCTGTATAGTAGGCATGACTTGGGAGATATTCGCGAAAAAATATTTTTCGATAATAGTACAAGACCTAATTTCGAAAAATACTTTTTATAAAAATTTGGAAATCTGCAGAAATCTGGATTTAGAAATTTGATACGACTTAATTTCTATTCGAATATTCAAATATTCGAATATTTGAGTTGAATATTCGAATATTTGAATTATTCGTATTCCATTCCCGGCTTTAATAAAAACTGACAGGCATGTGCAACAAAAGCTACAATTTATAAAATACCACATTGTGTAATGGTGCTAATTATTTTAATGGCATTTATTACTATAAACAGGGATTGAAAATGTCAAAAATGAACAAGAAAACACATAGACGAATAATTACACTCTACAACAGTCAGCATTTCAGATAGAATAATATTCACAGAATTTTATAAAATTTACGTTTTCCATTTCATTCATTTTGATAAATTAACAACGCCCAACAAATTAAATTGACAATTAGGAAAATTAATAATATTGCAATTGGTTTGGAAATTGGTAACTTTATATACCAATAATAAATGAGTTATAAAACGAATACCTAATGAAAAACTGGATAAGATTTGACAAAAACTTTAAAAGCGAAGAAAGAACTTCTATGTACTTTTATCAATTATAACTCCATAATAAAGGGTCTTCCAATAGGGACTTCCGAACTTTGACAGTTGGTAGTGGCCATATTGTTGAAGCTACATCTGTCAGATTGGCTGTCATTTATTCAGTCTGTTTTGCCAAATCACCATGGACGGATATAGCGCTCAACAACACGTGCAAATGATAAAATTGTTTTATCAAAATGGATGTTCTATTCGGGCAACGTTCCGCGCACTTCGGCCATTTTACGGTCGTCGTAATCGTCCTACCGAGAGGACTATTCGCAGTGTGGTGGATAAATTTGAAGCTACTGGTTCAGTAATCAAGGAAGCAGCATCCGTACGAACACGAAAAGCAAGATCTGCCGAAAACATCGCCGCTGTCCGTGAAAGCGTGCAGGAGAATCCGAGGCGGTCGATTTCGCGTCGCTCACAAGAACTTGGCCTCTCGCAGACCACAACTTGGCGAATTTTGCGTTGTGACTTGCACCTTGCACCCGTATAAAATTCAACTGACACAGGAGCTGAAGGTAAATGACCATAGACAACGACGTGTGTTCGCTGATTGGGCCCTGAAGCAGTTGGAAACTGATCCTAATTTTCATCAAAAAATCATCTTCAGCGATGAGGCGCATTTCTGGATGAATGGGTACGTCAACAAACAAAATTGTCGAATTTGGGACAATACCAATCCACGTGAGATTCAAGAGCGTCCAATGCATCCCGAAAAAGTCACTGTTTGGTGTGGATTTTGGGCTGGCGGCGTCATCGGTCCATATTTCTTTCAGAGCGATGTTGGCCAGGCCATCACCGTCAAAGGCGAACGCTATAGGGCGATGATTACCGACTTCTTTTGGCTTGAATTGGATGATATGAACATCAATGAGATGTGGTTTCAACAGGACGGCGCTACGTGTCACACAGCTCATGCCACATTGGAAATTCTGCACGAGCGATTTGAGGAGAGGATCATCTCACGTGGAGGTGATGTGAACTGGCCACCGAGATCGTGCGATTTGACCCCGTTGGACTGTTTCTTGTGGGGTTTTCTTAAGTCGCAGGTCTATGCGAATAATCCACAAACCACAGCGGCCCTCCAAGCCAACATAACCCAAGCCATCGGTCAAATTTAGCCTGATTTATGCGCCAGAGTCATGGAAAATTGGACATCCCGAATGCGCGCCACTCAGCGAAGTCGCGGCGGACATTTGTCCGATATTATATTCCATAAATAATGGCATCGATAGGGTTTTCAAACGAATAAAAAATTTCGATGATATCTCACACCTACTTTGTTTTATTTAAATTTAAAGATAGGAAGCGCTTAATAAAAGACCCTATACATGTTTCCTTTTTACTTTTATGTTAATTCAGATATATGCTAAAATTAAATCTTAGGATGACTGAATCGCAAAACAAACACACCTGTTAAGGTTAAAAGTAAAAAACTTGAATCATATACGTCTTCATTTCTTATATTCACACATTCAATCTTCTTCTTTGACCATGAAGAGTCAAAATCCTTGCACATGCTTGCCCCACCCATACGTTTATAAAAAAAAATATGTAAATTTTGCGTTTCCAATCGGCAATATCAAAAAAAAAATATCCATTTACACAATTACTAAAGTTATAAAAAGAAGATGCTTAAATATAAAATAAAGCTGCACCTTCTTTCAGGATGTTGTTATTTTAACATTTGCAACATTATAATTATTCAATACACAGAAGAAGTGTATGAACGAAATTATTACATTTTAATTACGATGTAAATATATTTTAAATACCATATACAAGGTTAAGATCAAGTTAAATTGCATTAATTTATTTATGGAGAAGTTGTTAATGAGTAATAAAACAAATGAGAAAGATATGGTCGTGATAATTTGATCTTGGAATTTTTACAATTTTACAAGTAGATATATTATTTCAAAGATGACGGTGTCAAACAAATATGGTTATAATGACCGCGACCCTAATTGTTAAACTACAGTACTGCGGCATAAAATTAATAATTACATAATAATGAGGCATGCTAAAAAAAAATAATAAATAAAAAATTAACATTAGTTTTAATAATTTATTAAAAAAAAGAAAGGGGTTTTGTTTTAAACAAAACATATTAAAACGACGAGAGAAAACAATTAGAAGTACAAATATTCTTATTTAATCATACCTGTAAATCAATCAAAGACTGAAGAAGAATATCCTAATTGAATATACTACACTAGAATAAGAAAAAAATGGTTTTTCGGCACAAACACGTGTTTAAAAAGATCTGTTAAATTGTAAAAAGCTGCACGAAACAGCACCCAGCAAAACCGATACGCGACTAATTCAAGTGAAGGCGCAAGTTACTAAAATACAGAATAGTTCGTCGCGTTTTCCGCTGCACGGTAGAGAGCGGCTGACTGTTGGGGATGTGTTTGTGTAGTTTAGAGTCCAGACAAGAACTATTGGAACAGGCTTTGGAAGTGGTTTTGTTTTGTGTGTGTGTGTATAAAAGCATTTTACTTATACATATAAAACGTGCATGCAGAGATGCGTGTTTCTACAATTCGAATACACGACGAGAATGGAGCTGTGAACTGAATGATAATAATGTTAACTTCGTAAACGCATTGTGAATACATCTTATAAGCATGCATGGATAGAATTGCCGGAGCGTGTGTCTTCTACACGTGATTAAGTATTAGTTTGTTTTTCCTGAATTTATAAACTGATTAGATTCTAGATATTTTCTCTTGCATTCTTGTTTTAATTCGAATACTTTGATAGAAAAAACTATATATCTAATGCGCAGCATGGATACTGGAAAAACAAATCCACAGTGACTGGAATACTGGAGGTGATGGAGACTATAATTGACGCCTACGATAATAAAGAACGATGTGAACTGACATGTTGTGACCTCAGTAAGGCTTTCCATATGGTACATCACCAAATTCTACAACAGAAACAATACTATTATGGTATTAGAGGTGCAGCACATGATCTACTTGCCTCTTATTTGAGGGGAAGATGCCATAGAGAGTGGACTTAAATGGAAAAATATCAAATACCAAACCAATTCACAATGGGATACCACAAGGATCGATATTGGGACCAATTTTATTTGTGATGTATGTTAATGATCTCCTAAAAAATATAACACCTAAACAAAGTTGTCTCTATGCTGATGATACATCTTACGTAGTAACTATGGAAAGTCGATTGACGAAATTGGAAATGAGAGCAAACGGGTAATGGAAGAAATAACAAAATGGTTCCAAGATAATTAACTAAAATTAAATTAAGAGAAAACTCAGCATCTTTGTTTCTCAGCAAGAAATGAACAGTCATCCCACGCCATTCGATATCTGGGGCTCACCTGGGACATGCTAACGATAGCTATACAGATTGGCGTATTTAAAAGTTAATATGCATCTTCAAATACACACACATAAACATGTACCTATGTATGTATGTATACAACAGTTCAAGAATGTGGCTCTCGATTTACCCACACCGCCATAAGACCGGTGGTGTGGGGAGACCGAGAGCGCGGACACCATGCGCGCATGGCATTCGTTCCGTATCTTTAGAGCGTGAACTTACTTGTGTCTGAGCAAACTCGCAAATATTAAAATAAAATGCCCTTAACTGTCGAGGAAAAAATACAGATTGTGTTATGGTATGCGAAGGATAATTCGTACAAAGACGTGCAAAATTTATTTGTTGCGGCGTATGAAAATCGTCCACCTTCCTCTGTCCGAAATGCTATCGAATGTACGAAATGGGTTTTATAATCGTTTAGGGTACTGCTTGATGCAAGAGGGACAGACATTCGAACATCTTCAACATTAAATTTTGTATAGTTCATTAAGTATAATATTTTGTTTCGTTTTAAATGTGAGAATTTTATTTAATTTTTTATAAGAATTTTATTTTAGTTACAAATTTTATAGAGTTTTGTTTCAGTTCAATGTTAATACATTATACATCAGTTACCAAAATATTATACAAAAGCCGTACATAGCGAAGCAATTCCTTAACGCAAACGTCTGCATTCTAGCTTTCAACGTTTTGCACTGAAGCCTCAGTACCCAGTCCCGGTGTCCCGATATGAACTCATCTGTACTCCCCTACTATCGTACCCCTCCATTTCATGTTTGCATGCACATGTGTGCGTGTCTGTGTTTCCTTATATCTACTTTTATTTCAGTCAAACGGTATATACCATAAGAAGACTGAAGACTATTGCTATCCATGCCGCTTCAAAATCTGCCTTTTTTGCGAACTTTCACAGTAGAATAAGCTACGGAATTTTGTTTTGGGGCACATCACCTGCAGCAACAAGAATCTTTTACTTACAAAAAAAAAGCGATTAGAGCTCTTTGTAATTTGAAATACACGGATGGTTGTAAGGAACATTTTAAACAAGAAAGAATACTGACCTTACCTTGCCTATTTATACTTACATGTATAAAATACGTTAGAAAAAACCAAGAAAAGTATATATTAAATGGAGGGCATCATAATTACGAAACCCGACACAGAATAGAGTTCCAAATACCATATCACCACTTGCAAACGACACAACGCTATATAGACTATTGGGGGCCCAAACTGTATAACAAAATCAAGAACCATCTTGAAGAGAGGGAGACAAATTATTCATAAAAAAAGTGGAGGATATTTTAAGTTATCACAGGTTTTATTCAATAGAAGAGTTCTTAAAGTGTGACTTAGAACATTAATGGCTTTTAGTACTTAGAAAGTTGCATTATATACAAATTATTGTTTTGTTGATGTTTGTTTTATTGTCATATATATACAGCTAACTGTGCATTTTTAATTAATTTACTGACTTTCTTGTAATGGTAATTACAACGAATAAAGTATTATTATTATTATTAATAATAATAATAAGAAGTCTAGAATCTTCAGGTCAAATGTTAATAAAAACTAATATTATTTTGGACTATTAATAATACAGCTTGTCCACAAAGTCTGGAAACACCCAGATATAAATGTAAAAAGTTAATTAAAGTATTTTTAAAAAGCTTTCTGATGATAGTGTGCTTGGTTTTTTGATCATTGAAGTCTTAATTTCACTGTACATCATTAAGTAGATCCGAATTAAAACGCTTTCTGTCATTCATAAACAGTTGCGCTTTATGTGTATCCGACGACACTATGGGGGTTTTCACTTGCCACGACAGTAATACACTGCAAATTTTGCATCGGAATTGGATAACGTTGAATTCTAGCGCAGACAGCGCATTTGCCGCGATAGATGCAACTACTTGTATAATACATATCATAACTCGTAAACATCGTTATTGAAGGCAAGAAGGGGGAAGACGGCTGCGTCGCGCTGACAAACCCGAATTGGAAAAATTCGTGTAACATGTATACTCGCGGCAAAAAGTTGGGTTTTAAGACCAGCTGCTATATGGAAGGTATATCACTGGTCAACTCTAGTAAATTCTAACACGAAATAAAGAGGGATTATATTCAATTTTTATAATACCCAAGTTTGAGGCAATATACTGAACTGCTTGGTAAAATAAAATACAAGGGGTATATAGAAGTAAATATATTTCAAATATTCTTCATTTATGATATATCGCAGGATAACATTGATGTTTCAACATTACAAAGAAATCTTTTTACTGTTCTACAAATGTTTGGGACTTTCAGAATTTATTTTATTTTTCAAGGGCGAGAATGAATGCTTTATTAAGATCTAGGTTTTATAAAATTTGTAATTATTTATATTGATATTTAGGAGTATGTATCTGTCGTTTATTTTTTTCTGTAATATATTCTATTTATTTTAAAATAGATAAAAAAAATTATGGGTTTTTCATTATAATTTAATTCAAAATTCTTGATTATATTATATCTGCATTCTAAGACTTTTTTACCTGGGGCATGTTTGCTAATATGTATTTACCTTGGTATTTACAGCGCAATTGCTGGAGGTGTTTAAATTTTGGAATATTTTTTAAATCAAGATGTTTTGTAGCCCATATATCAAATACTTTTTTTAATAGTTCAGCCACCTTTCTAAAGATCAATTATTATTTCAGCGTTCCTTGTTTTATTAGTAGGGGAATATATTGCTCTTATTTTACATTTTAAAATATTTTCCTTTGTATATATTGTCTTCAAAAGATTCTTTGTGTAATTTATTGTTTGCTTATTTATTGCTTTATTATGCTGGATGTATTTTATTTTTGAGGAAATTTAATATCTCTCTCAAGGGTAAACAAAAATATTACAATCTCCCTTTATGGTTTATTAAAATTTAGTGGGAAATATTATGGGATTACTAGAGTTGACCAGTGATACCTTCCATATAGCTGGTCATACCACCCGACAAAACTTTTTGCCACGAGTATACATTAGAACATTACATAGAAAATATACAGCTTGTTCCGTATTATTGTATTGTACTACTATGCCCTACTTCGAAATACATTATTCATTAAAGTTCTGTCCTGCAAAGTAACCCTGGCAGCCGATACATTACATCAGTATTTCATTATGTTAAAACAAATTTGTATTAATTTATACAACATATTTCGTATTTGACAGAAATGTAGCAGAAGAACTGACGACAACAAGGTTTTAACCAAGCAGTGTCTGCAAAGACTGCTTTATTTTACTGGACAGTTTTTTGTTGCCATTTTAAATAACTTAATAACTTTCCTCCTACATGAGAATTGTTCTTAATCAATCTCAATATAAAATTTATGTCAAATAAGTTTAAAAACCATTATGGATACAATTGTCAATTTGTAAAATTGTAGTAATTTACTTCATTTGTATTACAGTTATGTAAACCTTTTCAAGTAAACTAACCTCCAAATTAATATATTTTTTTTAAATTAAATACGTTAGCGGTTAATTACAAAATTACGTTTGTTCAACTTTAACTAATTATAAGTGAGAATGATATAGCAAAAGTTCAACAGTATTAACCTCACTTAGCCTTCATATTTCATTTAAGAGTCTTACAAATACACGAACAGTAACACAATTAAATAGCACTACATATACACTAAAACATATCTGTGTATATGCATTTAAAAGCAGCACATATATACATACATACATTAAATTGTTTCAAAATATTAAGAAATCTTCAATGGGCAATTGATTATTGCAAATATCGGCTTCGTCAACACAAAAGAAAAAATGAGGTGTGGCCACCACACGACCTTCTTATACGTATGAGTGTTTCAAATTATACAATTTTGTGATTTAAAACAAAAACTGATGTACACATTTAAGTTAACGGTCTTCGATGCCTAACCCTAACGGAGGTCCATAGATGGAGCTGTGATTGCATATGGATTTTTTGCAGTTTTTATTATAACCCTTGATCAATAGAGAAACAAACAGAGAAGTATTTATAATAAAGGTAGTAATACAACAAAAATTAATACAGAAAGTGTTTCTAAATTCGAATTAAAACACCCATCTAATGGATTTTTTCGGTACCATTTTAGGCGAAACCAAAAATCAAAATTCATTTTTTTTGGATTCGACATCAGCATAGTGCCTTTTATAAATTGAGTTAATTTCGTTCTGTTTCTTCCAAATTTACTAATTTTATGATTTTTTTTGAAAAAACTAAGGGCACTAGGATTTTCAAAATAACTCAACCTGATGAGTTTGTTTTAACATTTACTGTGTGAAAATTTCATTGTTCTTGATTTACAACTTTTCGTTAAAAAGGTACCGATATTCCTTATGGACATACAACACGGGCGAACCCCAACCTATGTAAATAAATGTTTATGTAGAGATAATAACATAGTCACAAACTGTTTTAAATTTTATGTTTAAAACGTCCAAATAGTTTCATTCCACTTTAATATCAGGTAACCAAATAAGTTCATGCGGTTTTTGTATACAGCAGAGTGCCATGAATATTCTTTAAGTTGTTGATCGATAGCACTTGTCTGTTATCTGTCATCCACTTTAGTATCAATCCTTCTGTCATTTAATACATACACATTTCGTGACAATTATTTAATTATTAATTTGAATAGTTGAAAATGGAAACGAATAAAACTTTAATTCGAGGTTGTTTACTCTATGAGTACAAACTTGGTACTAAAGCTGCAGTGGCGGCGCGAAAAATATGTACCGCATTCGGAGATGATGTCGTAAGTGATCGAACAGCACAGAAGTGGTTCAAGAAATTTTCTTCGGGAGATTTCAACTTAACCGATGAAGCACGCTCTGGAAGACCGAAGATCATTAACAACGAGGATCTTCAACAGGTTGTGGAGGCAAATTCCAGTACAACGTGCCTAGAGCTTGCAGAAAGGTTCAATGTGAGTGACGAAACCATTCGTTTGCATCTTCATCAGCTAGGAAAGACGTGGAAGTTGAGCAAATGGGTTTCACATGAATTGTCAAATGATAACAAATTAAGTCGTCTTACCATTTGTTCGGCAAACATTTCACGCAACGATAATGATACATTCCTTGATCGGTTGTTAACCTGCGACGAAAAATGGATATTATACTCAAATTCTAAGCGTTCGTATCATTGGTTGTCGCCTACTGATGCAATACCTCACACTCCCAAGGCTTCCTTGCACCCAAACAAGATTTTATTGTGTGTTTGGTGGACAGCAAATGGAATAGTCCATTATGAGTTTTTGGAAAAGGGCCAAACCATCACTGTGAACTTGTATTGTGAACAACTTCAGCGAGTACAAGCAGCACTCATCCAAAAACAGCCTTCTTTAATCAATCGAAAGAAAGTGATATTCTTACAAGATAACGCCAAACCGCCTACTGCAAAAGTGACCCGGGAAAAAATTTGTGAACTTGGCTGGGAAATATTGCCACACCCTCCATATTCCCCTGACATTTCGCCAAGTGATTACCATCTTTTTTTGTCTCTTGACAACTGTATGAGACATAGGCAGTTTAAAACTCGAGTTAATGTAATAGACGCAGTCCGTCAATTTTTTGATTCAAAATCCGTAGAGTTCTACAATACCGGCATAAAAAAATTGGTGTCACGTTGGCAAAAGGTCATTGAGTGTGATGGTAATTACTTTGATGAATAATATTGTACTATTGTTTCTTAATAAATATTTATATTTTGCCATAAAAAACAGCATGAACTTATTTGGTTACCTGATAGTTTTCTAATTAGAATATATTTACAGTTTCATATAATGAAATATCAATATAATAAGTAGGAATCTGCCTTCGTTTATTATCAATGTTTGCTGTGAATTAACTGGAGGTTCGAAGACATATTTCCAATATGTTGAGGCGCCACTGTTTGAAATACCATTAAAGCCAGTCAGTCATTTCTGCCATAAAACTGCTAGATAACTTTTTCACTCACGAGAAAAAGTGCCAATCGAACCAAACTAAATAACTGAAGAAACAACAAAAATATAATAAACCAGTCGCAAGTATGCATAAACATTTATTAAGTTTATAATCTATTACAGGTAATTTGCGCTAATATCGAGAACCACGGTAATTTAATACTGGCGAAAGAGGTCCCAATAGCGTAGCAACAGCCTACTACTAGCAATAGATAAGCGACTGGAGATAAATTGTCGTGTTATTATGATTTAACCATACGGAAACTGTACCACGGTTCGATTCGTTATTAATGTTAATCAAGTTGGCGGTGATCATATATTTTTCATGGACGTCATTTTTGCCCTCTGCTTTTTGCTTTTACTTTATGCGGGAATGATTTACATAAATGATGGCTCTCAGACGTACAAGTTAGCATCAAAAGAATAATCGGATTTTAAATCTGTCTATATTATAAACGAATTTCGTCCGTCTATGTAAATTGGACTCATTGTTACAGTTCGCCCTAATTCTTACGAGATAATTTTACAGATTATACTGTTCAGATAAGTAATTCTAGGATTTATTTACACCTTCAGTTTTAAGTACATTTATCTTGAAACACATGCTCAATTTAGAGAACAAAAGTAACAATTGGCAAATGAAAAATACTAGTAATTATGGATATATCATTATTATCATTATATGAAGTTATGATTTATAACGTTATGATATTCTTATTTAATACGGTAGCTTATCATACGATATATAATCGGAATTGTCAAACAAAAGATTAGATAGAGTAGTAACAGAAACTTAATCAGAAATATAGTTTATTACGTTTCAAGTACAAGTGTTACAATGTTCTATGAAACTGTGATTCAACTGTTAGAAAACCTATGGGAGAAAGAATAAGTACTTAGATAATAGAAGTAGGGAGTTGTACAAAAATATTCAAGAAAGGTAACGCAAAACAAGTGAAAATTGGAAAGGTATTACTGCAATGTTCTATTAGAAAGATACCGGCATACAAAATACCAGTGGCGGCTGCTGCAGGGAGGGCAACGGGGCACTGCCCCCCGTGATAAACTTGTTTTAACAGATAAATTTAAATACCTAATTTGTATGTAATTTTTCTGATTTGTTTGATAACAAATAATATCCCTAGCAGCAAAATCAGTATATGCACACTTGTCCTACATTAGTAAATATATATTTTTATCCTTCTCTAAAATTGTGATTTTGCTGCTTGGGTATTTTTTCGGAAGTAACAGTCCATCTCTTCAGCGCGTTTAAAAATCACAGTCTGACGTAGGCTCCGGGGCATCTTGCGCCACTGCCCAGTCTGTACTAGAAATCGTGCGTATAAAAAGTAGTGCGGGGCGAGAGCGGTATATGTCACGATAGGGCACTAGACTGTGATGCCGGATGACATCCAGTATGTAATATCACAAAATAACAGAAGTGACAAAAGCGTCACTTGCATAATTCCGATATTTGTGCGCAAAATCAAACAAAATGGCGTGTTTTGTTTTTGTTGTGTATGCACTTGTATAAATATAACCTGTCTTAATTTTATAACTTATAATTTACGAAAAAATAAAGGTGCCAGTTAAATTGTTGTTGATATAAATAATAGAAACTGTACTAAAGAAGAAATCCGGAGTACATAGATGTTGCATTTTTGCTTGTAAAAATGTTTAGCAACAAAGTATATTCTACAATTTCTTTTCGTTTCCTAAAGAAGAAAATCCGTAAGTTTTATAACAGATAGTTTGTAATAATTCATCTTTGTAGTAAACACTTTGAATGAAACTTTTTATATAGTGAAGGAACTTCCTTGGAAAATAAGAATTTTAGAGAACATCGTTATCTCTCACAGCCATAACCATAATGAAAAGAAACCAATTCAAACCTCACTGGTTAAGAAACTATCTAAAGGTAAATGTTTATTATAAAATGTTATTTTATAAGAACTAAGTATTATTTGAAATTTTAAAAGCATACTAATTTCAAAATGTATTTTAGTATGTGTGGAAACTATGAATGTTCATAGCACACGTGAACGTGAACCCACCTATAGGTATGACAATTAATATTTACAATACAAAATTATTTTATGAGCAAAACATAAAATACGTTTAGTTGTTAACTGAAGAATTCGAAGTCATTTTTGAACACAAATTCAACACGTATGTATTTAATCTAGTATAAAGTAGAATAATTTAGAACTTTTCAATTACAAACATACAATTAATTTGTTTTAACGAAATGTATAATTTTTTAATTTTATTTTACCAGTTATGGAAATTCCTACCCTATGTTGGGGTTCAAACAGAAAAAAAATCTCTGCCCAAACACCCACAAAGGAAAGACAGAAAATCTCTAAAACAGCATCGAGTTATAGCTACTAAATCTAAAATGAAATCCTATCCTAAACAGGAGAATTTACAATATTTTCTAGGGCTTTGTGACAGATATTTATCAAATGAACTGGCAACTGTTGTTAAATTTAATGCAGTTAATAAAAATAAGAATATTGCAAGATACAGCATACAGTACAAACAATTTGCTTTAAATATCTATTTTTTGAGATCAAGAGTTTATAAATACTTAAGTAAAATACTTCAATTGGAAAGCGTAAGAACATTACAAAGATTAACACAGAATTGGAATATAACTCCACGAGTGTTGATTTTGTGTATTCTGCAAGTGAAATAAAAACTGCTCATTTTACAAGCACGTGAATGCATTCCACGCATTGATGAAATGTGACTAAAAGCTAATTTATTTTATAATATAACTAAAGACGAAATTGTAGGATTTCATAAAATAAATGGTCAAACAACATATAAACCAGCAAAATTTGCTATGGTTCTCTTTGCTAAGGGCATTCATATGAATTGGAAACAGCCAGTTGGTTATGTATTAGTCAGCAGCACATGTAGTGGTAAAGCTTTAGAGGAGACTGTAGATAATACAATACTAAAGTTATTTGCAGTTGGGCTTTCTGTCCGAGCACTAGTATCTGATGTCGGCTCAAATTTTTGTAAATATTCAAAAGAAAAAGGAGTTGCTCCAGAATCACCATACTTTTACTTAGAACATAAAATATTTTATTCTTTTGATGTATCACATCTTGTTAAAGCAACTAGGAACACATGTTTTAAATATACAATACAATTTGACAATTTTACAGCAAACCAAAAATATCTAGATGAATTTTATAATAAAGATAAACTCATGAACACCAAACTTCAATGAATGAGTTATTAATCATTTTGCTAATCGTAAGGAACGGCGAATGGATTTTATTTTCAAACAAATTAATTATATAACATATTGAGTTTATTTTTTGGTCTGTACTTAATTTTTGAAATTAAACACTCAGACCCCCCCCCCCCACCCGGTGCCCTCCCGTCCCAAAAAATCACGGGCCGCCACTGCAAAATACACCAGAGAATCAATTCAAATTTGATATTTTACTTAGACAGCAGCAAGCAGACTTCAGAAGAGAAAAATTGGGTATTGTTAGGAGAAAAAATTAACATTTTAGACTTCGCCACAGCAATATAATAAATAGTATAAGATATAAAATATGGAAAATGCTGGAATTCCTTTAAACTGGTCTTTCTTACGTCTATGCAATGGGTGACTCAAACTGAAATTCGATTTTGCCTTTTGTATCCAGGGGAAAGTGTCAGTGTCCGATTATTTTTACTGTCACCATTCGAATGATTGTCCTGTCACTAAATCGAACCGAAAACAAATAATTTAGCGGTTTGTAATGAAAAATTAAAAATAACTCCGAAATTATTGGGTTTGGGTATAGGACATTATTAACAAAAAATTAAGCGCAATTAACGTATCATTCCAAAAATTAAATAATATACGGGGTGTTCCATTTGAAAAAAAATCAGTAAACGCTCTTTGACGATAGCCAAATTGATTGCATCGTAACAAACACCCTGTATAATAAAATGAATGTTTGATTATTTTGTAGGTTCAACACATCCCTTGGCTGCATACTTACTAAATAATATTGTCTTAGATAACCGTAATACTACCGCATAGAATTATTATGGTAAACATTGTCGCGACCATTTTTTTTATAATTTTCGTTAATAACTCAACAATGCGTCATCCAAAACCAAAACCCCAGATATCGATGAAAACACAAATTAAAGTAGATAAGGAAAAACAAAAGATATACAGTGTGTTTCATTTAAAAAAGAAAATTTCGAATGTGTGCCATTTTAACGCATCACCCTGTATAATTCAAATTATTTTCAAAATGTGTGTCTTTTGTTACTGTGCCACTTTTTATAAAATAAACTTCTTCAGTACTATTTAATAACGCCTATATTGGACTTTGACGCACTAATGAGCAACCCTGTATACAAGCAGTAATTATACAGGGCGAGTCAACGATCTAATAAAGAAAATTTACTCATTAATGTCTAATGTAATAAAAAAAATCGGGCCTGTGTTGACAGGGCTGCTAATGCTTCACAATTTAAAAATATATACACACATACTGAGTGATTCATAAATCTCTACCACAATAAAAAATATATTTTTTAAATTGAATACCCCATATACATGTTCAAATTTAGATTTTCTGTTAAAATAGGAACATTTTTCAATAAGGGTAATTAATCGCTAAGGTTAATATTTTTCGAGTTATTTATGATTGAAGTCTGAAAGTTACATTTACAGATGTCTTTTTAATTGCCTATAATGCAAGAGTGCCATGATAGAACACGAAATAATTTAATATGACCTCAGACAAGGAGTGCCAAGTGTTACTTATGCTCATATCTTGTTCTAATATATACTGGGTGTTCGCAAAGGTGTGGCAAAATGAGAAAATTATTAATAAGAGAATGTTGTTTAATTTAAATGGAATACCCAATATTTTTTATAGAATACGTCCTACACCTATCTTCGATATCTTCAAACTTATTTTAAAATCCTATTCATGACGATCGCCGTCTTATTGATATCTGTTAATATTAATCATTACAACGTTTGTTGTTGTTGCTTCTACGTTCCGTGTTGTTCTAAAAAAATGGTTTATTAACTATTACCTAACTTCAGCGAATAATGACTCTTAATAAAAACTATTTCTATTTTAACGCGAAATATATATTTACTGCTTATATTAGATCTTTATTCTACATCACAAAAGAACTGCATCATACGAAAAGATCCTTCTAAACAATAATGTTCCGAAGTTGCAAGTCATTCCGCCCATTATAAAATCGTTTTTTTCTATTTGTCGAAATACTTAGGAAGAATTTAGAACCTAGAACAACCGTCAGGATTTTTCGAAGAAATGGGGGGCGGGGACAATTTCTCACTTTTGGATTTCAATTTTTTCTTTTCATTATAAGACGGTTCCTAAGTATTACGACAAACCTTGAACAACCTGGAACGACAGCCAAAATTTTAATTTGTGCAAAGACTTGATATTTCTGGTTTTTGGTTTTTTATTTTCTCGACTGATTTTGATTCTTTTCTCTAAAATACTTTGGAATAATTTATAACAAACCTAGAACAATCACGAACAGTCGTCAGTATTATGATCTTCAAAAAAAGGGGGTCTGGAAAAAGTCGTTTTTCGATTATCTTCGTCAATTTAGAACTTTTTTTGGAAATACTTTAGAAAAGTTTAAAACAAACCTAGAATAACTGGAACAACCAACACCAACCATACTCTTCACTTACTGCCATTTTTACTTTCGTATGCGTAGTATAAGGAAGTATTGTGATGATGAAAATTTTCGACCTCGAGATTTTTGCAGATGCCCACGTTTTGAAGTCCCCTGATCCCGAAAAAGTGGTTTTTAAAAAATGTCTGTGTGTCTCTGTGTGTGTGTGACCACGATAGCGGTGAAACCGCTGTACATATCAATTCAAAATTTTGTATTTACGTGTATAATCTCCCTCTTGAGATCTGATTAGTTTTTCAGTAAAATCGGTAGACCGGAAGTAGCAGTTTACTTCAGCGAAAAAATCAAATTTTGCCAATATTTCGTCAACTACTAAGTTTAAACAAATTTATAAAGAATTCATATATACTTAAAATTAAAATTGAGAATAATTTTATCTAAAAAGTTTTCCGAAATTCCTACCGGAAGTAGGTGTTTTACTCTTATCGAAAATCAGTTTTTTGCGAATATTTCGCAAGTCATGCTTTTTAGACAAGTACGTTATGGGTATAAAAGTATTTAAAATATAATTTTCAATATCTTTTGTATAAAAAAAATTCAAAATTCGGACCGGAAGTATCACTTTTACTCTTACCAAATAACGATTTTTTGCAAATATGTCGTAAATTATGCATTCTATATATATATTTATGAAGAATACAAAAGTATTTTTAGAGTTAGATTTGGAATATTTTTTGTATAAATGAAATTTCAAAATTCGGACCGGAAGTAACACTTTCATACGTATAAGAAAGTCGTGTGGTGGCCACACCTCATTTTTTTCTTTGGAATAATTTATGACAAACCTAGCAGAATCGTCCGAATTACGATCTTCAAAAAAAGGGGGCTAAAAAAACTCGTTTTTCGATTATCCTAGTCATTTTAAATTTCTAAACATTTTAAATTTGTCAACAATGCTTGTCTCCTAAACACTATAGCCAAATGTTATATAAAAATAGGTACAGAAAAATAATATTGAATAGCTATATTTATAATATTTAATTTGTAACTGGCTTTCATGTAATAGTATTTTATTGTTTTGTAATTGTTCCGGCCGATCGAAATTTGTAGTGGTATTGAATCGTCGTCTTGAGTTCGTACTTTGGCCGTGTCGGTTGCCAAAACGACTCGACTATAACAAAATTATTATGATTTTTCTTTATTTAACTAATTAGGCTACCAATCTACACGATCGAACATACCTATGTGCAACAGTAGTAGCAAGTGTATGTACACATAGCTATAAATGCCGTATTGATCTGAATTTATAGTAGGTGAAAATATTAATGAAATAGCGGTATATTCGCCGAGTTGTTTTGCATGCGTACACACCAAAGTATGTAGGTACCATTAGTATTTAAATAAAAAGTAAAGTGGTCGAGTATGCATAAAAACGTTAACCACAACGGCTATCTATAATAAGGGCGTCCGGTTAACATGTGAATTCTATGTAGCGATTAATTTTTAGTTTTGTAACCGCATCTCTTCGAAAAGATATAGAGCTATTTATACAATTACGGAAATCAATAAACTTTTATTACAGTGAGAACCGAGTACGCAAGATAGTCTATTTTTTCACGTGAAGACAGACATTTCTTAAAATTAGATTCTCGTGAATACAAGGTTCCAAATATAGGGTGAAGAAAACAAATTGCACCTTTATGAAGCGAACTTTTTAAAAAAAAATCAAATCTTTATTTCAACTATATACATATTATTATATATTTAATAAATTTACTTTGAATTATACAAAGTGTTACATGAATTATCGGCTGACCATCGTTTCTTAAACAAAACATCCTGTATATTATTAAATTTTTGTATTCTCTGTAGTCTTAATCAAAATCTAATAAGATAGTATAACCCTAAAATCAAAAAATTCAATGTTTTAAAAAAATTATATTTATGGAAAATCACGTATTATTAGCAAGCCACAATTTTTGGTCTTGTTATTCATAATAATAATAAAAAAACCTAATGCAAGTAAATTTGATTTTTTTTTATAATTACTAATAGAATGTCGAGGTAATTGTATTAAATATCGCACACACGTTTTTCCGAGTCATATCTATCGCTGAAAAAATGTTTGAATACGTTTACCTTTGAGAAATCAATGTTGAGCGCTCAAGCACTGGTTGTTAAAACAATTTAGCAAAATCCGTCACTAACCTTATCGGTCTGTAATTATTTATGTCATCAAGCCAGTCTTTTTTATAAATAAGCACAATATTGGCAAGTTTTAAATAATCTGGAAAACAAACAATCATGAAAGAACGATTATAGATGAGAATATAATTCATATAAGCAAGTAATAACATATAACACACTTGGTATTGTTTCACAAATATTTGTGAATCAATACCAAGTGTGTTATTTGTTATTACCTGCTTATATTTCAACATGTTTCACCAAGAGATTTCCATCACTTCATTTAATTATTTAATATAATTCATCCCTGAAGTAAGTGCTTCGTTTATATAACTTTTTTCAATTTATAGTCAATTCATTTACATAACACTAGCCTTAAATGTTAGCAGTGGTGTATCTTTTTCTTTAAATTGTACGTATTCTTCTATATAATTTGTTTGCGACTGCATGTGGTTTTATTAATCAAACCTTGATACTGTTTTGAGAACAAATTTTTTAGAGATGTGGCGTCTAATATGATCATCGTGTAATGATAAAGTCGTCTTCAATCCACACACACCCTTCTCCGCACATAAGTAAGCGGCGTCGAACATTCTTGTTTTTAAGAACGAATTTCAGCCTACAGAGGTGTAGCAACTTTGAGATTTTAACGTAAAAATTATATTTTTTTCAACGATTGTTTGGTTATTTACTGAATACTATAACAACATATACACGTTGGTATTAAATATAGCGTCCATAAAATGCATATTATTATGAGCATGGTGGATAGAGGTGTAGTTTGATTTCATTTATTTCTATTACTGACATTGTAATGAGGCTTTCTAATCGCGGTGATAGCGATGGTGTGTTTTCGTACGTTGGCACACCCCTAAATCCTAAATTATGAATTAACGTATAGACAAAGTCTACCAGCTTTTATTTGCACGTCTAGTTCGAATGCTGGAGTGGGTGCCTAATCGTGTGCCGTACACTATCTTCGATCGTTGCCCCTCTGACTCTCGTCATTCAATGCTTCAACGCGAACATATAATATTACTTCAGACATTGTCGTGTGTGGAATGTGTGATGATCTAGTTGAAGGTCATCAGGTTTTAATAGCGCATGTGAAAACGGTGGTCGACTTATGCTCTTTCGGGTAACTCAATTGTAGATAAACTTCCAAATAAGTTAAACATTTATTTTATTCTTTTCCATATTCTGTGTATTTTTCCATAAAATAAACAATAACGTTGATTATCAACAAGGGATTTATTTACGAACTATTTCAAAAAAACGTATTTTGCAAAATTACTTAAACTATAATTATATTCTTCCATACGACTAATTTTAGAACATATTAAACAAATTTACTCCAAACAGTAACACCAATTGACGTTCGGAGTAATAATAACGTTGTGAATGTCGGTGTTTCTATAAGCTTTCGGGTAACAAATTAATCACAATCTTGTAAATGGCGGTTTTTTCTACATGAGCTTTATTTAAAATCGCGTGCAGGATTGTTTGTTATAGATGATGAAATAGGACGGAATAAACAACAGGTCATCAGCAACAGTTGTTCAGGCTGAAAGAATGCAAATCTGTAATGACAGCATTTGGGTTGTCGAATTTTACTCTACATGTCATTAGCGACAGCTGATGTGGCGGGAAGAACGCAAGTCTGTAAAGACAGCTATCATGCGGGTGGATTTTATTCAGCAGGTCATTTGCGACAGCTAATTAGGCGTGGGTAGTAAGGTATAAAAGAAGCCAGAAGACACATCTAGGTGAACCACGAAGCAGGCTAGAAAGCAGCATTGAAAAGTTATAATATTCGATATTCGTGGCTAGCTCATATACCCACGGCATGTCTTACGCATACGAACAAATAGTATTATGACTAAGACGTGGTTTGATCACGTGATAAACACAACTATGCTCTTTTAAAAATATATACATAAAACATTTAACGTTTTTTTTTTAAATCGCATAACTACAGAAATGTAATAATATAAAAATGCTAAATCTATTAATTTGTTGTCATGCAAAAATTCACCTGTCAACCTTTTCATCTCTAGATAAATTACAAAGGTGCTTGCTAATGACAGGACGGGTTCAAAACGTATGACGAAAATAAACATAAAATCGAGCCAAACAATTAACGTAGATAATTATACTAATTCAGTAATATATTTTCGCATGGGGAAGTATTATATGTTTATTGCAATTTCCTTTGTACAAATGAAGATAAAATTAAAAAACAATTAAAAAATAATATAACGGTTTAATAATGGGAAAAGTATTAAATGCCCCCGTAGGTAAGTACAGAAAGGAGAAATCAACGATTAACAATTAATAGCCATTAGTCAAAAATTTAACGACCGCAATTTGTATACAACATAAAATTATATTGTACAACTTTCGCATTAGCACCAATATTGTGTTGTTATTAGTTTTTGATTTAATTAAAATACCAAGCAAGTTGTAAAATACTCACCTTCAACTAGATATTTAATAAAGCGATACTAAAATATGGGTAAAAGAGGAAACCTATATGTAATAGCATACTGCAACATACCTCGAATTTATGAATATGGAAGAAACATTGCAAAATTAAATTATCTACATTCTTGACTTAATTAATAAAAAATTCCTTTATTACACATACATTTATTTGGTGTATTTTTACTTACAGTAGATGAGTAGATTAGATAGATAATTTTTAATGTTAACAAAAATACTTGAACATGTCTAACGAATAAGTACTACTAATTCAAAACATGTCAGTAATAAGTAAGCAAACAGAGTCTAAGCGAATCAAGATTATTCTTATACTTTCTTACGATTTTTCTTATTAAAGTTTATTTCGACACATCAAGACATGTACTTTAGAATTACATACCATTTGTAAAAGTTAAAAGTTAAAAATAAATGGAAATATTTGCACATCAATAAAAAGTAGGTACTGAAAATTTAGTATTTAAAAATACAATATGTAGGTATATACCAGGTGTCCACAAAAAAACCGCCCCAGCTCGTAGCACCTTTATTTGAAGCCGTACAACCATAGTATGTAGTTGTGTCAACCATAATAAATCTAAAATTAAAAAGTTTAAAAATATCTTGAACGTTCTCATATTCAAGGTATTTTCAATAAAACAACCGTTTAATAATACAAAGATATTTTTATAAAAATTTTCAATGAAATGAACTTATTTTAACAAGTGCCCTTTCAAGGCACTGTCGACATCTGGATATCATACCTAACGTAGCATTCATCAGAACTTCTCGAGACATTTCCTGACATGCGTCAATTATTCGATTTCGCAAAACTTCGACTGTATCAGGAGGTGTGGCATGAACAATATCTTGCAAATAGCCCCACAAGAAAAAATCCATCGGGGTCAGTTCACAAGAACGAGCTGGCCACAAAATAGGTCCGTATGTTCCCATCCAACGATCTCCAAATTCTCTATTCAAGCTTCATCTTGTTGAAAAACTAAATTATTTCTTCCCTTTAAGGGTAAATTGTCAAGAATTTCTAGTAACGCTTAAAATTTGGTAATAGTTTTGCTGGGTAAGATTTCCACCGATGAAGATTGGACCTATTATTCGTCAATCTAATATTCCACACCAGATATTTAATGAAAATCTTCTTTGTGAAGCTTGTTCTACGGAAACGTGGATTTTCTACATTCCAGTAGCGATGATTGTAGCGATTATTTTTTTTTTATTTGTAGATCGACATTCGTCGGACAATAGTATTTTTTTGTAAAACAACGGTTCACGTCTTCACTGATTTAAAAAAAAACTGACAAAAATTTATACACTGCTTTTGTGACACCAAAAATAAATTTCAAGCATATCCACAAACTGTTATTCATTATGACATGATGACAACTGAAACAACTGAAATTGGTTTGATGACACTTACTGACATAAAATTCACATGGTAACAATAATGTCTAAGCACTCTATTACTAATATAATACAAGTATTGTTGTCATTTAGAATACATTGACAATTGTAGAATGTAAATCAAATATGTATGAATGAAAATGTAAACAATAAGCATAGGACAATCGGTATTACTTATGCAGTTCCATTAAAAGGTTTAGGTCTACCTTAAACTGTTCAAATAATGTAATTATATAAATAATAACGATGCAACTATGTAATTAAAAGAAATACCAGTAGAGCTGTTGGTATTATGACAATATAGAATGTAAAATCAGTCGTGTATAAATGAAAATGTAAACAAATAAGCATAGGACAACCGGTACTACTTATGCAGTCCCATCAAATGGTTTAGGTTTACATGTACATTTGATAGAAAATACACAAACAATAAACGACGCAACTATGTATGTGTTAAGATGTGTTTGTAGCTACAGACATATATGTGTCTGTAGCTACAACCGATTACAACTATTTAATATAAAAATATGAGTTGCCATGACTTACATTAGTCATACTAATAGAATAACTTGAAGTAGTCGAAAAAAGTTGTTTATCATTTTTTTATCTACAAATATGTAATGTTTCAATTTTCATAATTAATAATATAACCTGAATGCAAACCTTTAAATGTAGCCAGACAGTTTTAATTTCTATACTGGTTAATTTTCAATAATATTTTCCTAAGTGTCACTTTTTTTAGACCACTGTTATAGCCTACCAGAGTAACAAAGCATTGCATATAAAGTGCCCTGAAAATATTTAGAGTGCTAAATCTGACACTGTTCTATTTATTGACAATTTATCACGATAATTTGTTTCGAAACATTCTTTAAATAATGTTAGAATCACACAAGAGAACAATAGTAAATACAATCTATTAAATTATACGACAGATATTGTATTTGGTCAAGAGAGATTATGACCAATACTTTGAAACTGTGTTAAATGTATTGACTTAGTATCACAAAGGTTAAAATAAATTACGTGCGATGGTTTCGCTTTGTGCCGGCAGAGAAACTGTACACCTGCATCATTAAAATTTATTACGCTAAAAATGGGTGGGTCTACATTCACATGGATAATTACTTATACAAGAACAACAATTGTAAGAATGAGTAGTTCTGAAATTAACTGAACTGGCATATTTAGGGTTTATATGTATAATACGTAATGTTAACAAATTAAATGCCATTGTATGGGGTCACCAATCGATTTAGCACTATTTGTTTGATATTATTATATTTACAATACTTGGCCTTTGCATATTAAAAACTAACTTTAATATGTTATTGCATTCCTTCTAGACTCCTTATAGAATTGTAACACGTATCATACGATGTATAATTTTGGATATACGAGGGTCATTCAAATTTAAACAAGAATAATTTTTTCAGCTTTATTGACGAAGACAAAAATTAACAAAAAAATAGCTGACTTTTCTACATAGTCTCCCCCATTGTTTACAAATTTTTCCCACCGAATTGGCAGTTTCTGTATACCATCACTGAAAAAACAAACACGGCGGGTGTGGAGCCAATTGCGCACAAAGATGAGGGTGGAGGGGGGTATGTCTGTGTACAGAAGTAGGTTTAATTTCGGATAGAGAATTTTACAGAGAATTGAAGGGTATGTAGTGCGAAATTACGTGGTTGTCAAAAAAATAACGGGGGGGCGCTGTTATCAATTTATGTATATTATTTGATTTTTCTTCAAAATTTTAAATGGAACGATATATTTTTGATATCGTAATATTGAAAACCGGAAGTTACTACATTTTTTTCTTGACGAAAGATGTAGTCATTCGAAGACAATCCAGAACAATAAAATTTTTAAATATAAATTTATATATTTATTTATTGCGAGTAATAATTTGATTTTAATTTTAAGAGGGTCACTAAACAGTGCATAGTTTCACTTAAATTTTCATCATGCTCTTCTATAAATGTATTAAAATTCTCTAGTTATTTTTAATTTTCATGTCTTGTATTTTCAGACATTGAAATAAAATAATAATAATAATAATAATATATCTTTATTACCTAACAGATATACATCATGAAAATTGTATAAAAACGTCTGAAAATGTTGCTAGTAACAATTTTAATCTAGCTTAACCTAGAATTTAATTGCGATCATTTTGGGAACTCAAAAATATTTTTGTTGAAATTCCCGTGGTCTGTTTTACTATCAAGAATTCTACCGCCAGGTTATACGATAAACGGTTGCCGAAATATGGCCGGTGGCCGAGCTTGAACAGGTACCCGGTATATTTATCAAGAGCACAAACGTATTTAGAGTTGGATTTGGAAATTTTTTTGTATAAATGAAATGTCAAAATTCGGACCGGAAGTAACACTTTTACTCTTAGCGAGTAGCACTTTTTTCGAATATATTGTATGCATTTTATAGAGATTTATTTAGAGAAAAGGATTTTGAATAATTTTTGTATAAAAAAACCCTTTTGATTTGGACTTGAAGTAACACACATGCTCACATGTTAAAAGTATTTAAAGCAATTTAGAACAACTTGTATATAATTTAAAACGCTCGTTACGTATCAGAAAGTCGTGTGGTGGTCACACCTCATTATTTCCATATGCAGTGGTTTGTGTTTATGGCTATTAGAAAATCTGCTTGAGTTGATGAGTATATGTTGATAGTTTGTACTCAGGTGCTTCAGAGTTAGCAGCGTAAGATGTAAATGCCGTGTCTAAACACTTATTCTCCCATATTTTTTATTTGGTAAAAGGAAGCAATATAACTAACAAGGAAAAACCATGATCGTTTAAAATGACGCTCTTATAATGACTAATAAAATTGTGGGTATATATAAAAAAAAGATCCCTAATTGAACAGCACTACTTGAACATCTAACGAAACCTCGAAACAGTGTTTGAAAAAATTAAACCCCACCAGCTTATTATGTTATTACTAGTGAGCGGACACGAAAGGTTGATGACTCATCGCCCATGGGCGCACTATTGAAATGTTGTATTTTTAAAGAGGTTTTAATTTTATTTATATAATTGGATAACAAATGGGTGGTGATCTATAAAATACAAAATACCTTATTATTTGTTCATTTTGTAGTTCAAGTCGAGTAAAGGAGTATTAATATTTACTGGCAATACTTTCTCAAGGTTCTCTTTAAATGCAGTACATCCTTGTAGATAGAAAACGTCCTTTCTACATCGCAACTGGTTATAGGTGCGTACTGGAAATATCCTTTTATTTAGCAGTATTTAGCAGTTAGATTTTGTGTCATTGTCCCTATACACAATTGCCGCAATGCTATTAAATCTGGATTTCTATTAAAAATTGTGTCTAACTTTTGCCGAAGGCCACATTCGAAGTCACTTGGAATACGTTTGAAATTATTAATAGTCACCTCTAATGTGGTTAATCCATCTTTTAATTTGAGATTTCGATTTTCAAAGTATGTGATTAGTTTAGGCAAATTTGTGTTAGTTCCTTGCACTCAGAAATACTTGGAGCATCGTTATTTAAACATGTAACAAAATTTTGTAAACTATCGAAATTCTCTGCATAAAAACTAGTAGCTTTCAACCATGTTTCCCACCTAGTTATTACTGGCAAGGGAGGCACTGAAAAAGATGGACGTTTTTCCTTGTAAAGAGCTACTCTCAGTGATCCTTTTCTGAAAACTTCTTTTAAAGCGGATACAAGTCTATCAACTTCCGGATAGGTGTCTCTGATATATTTACCGATTCTGTGCAGAATATGTGCTACACATACAGCATACAAGGATATGTTTCCTTTAAAAGTCTGCCTGTTTTTAACATATATGCGACACTGTCGCTAATAAAAGTATTTTTTCCTTGTACCTGTCGTCTGAATTTTGTGCAAATTCTCGTCAATGGTTTTAGCAACTGTTTCCGCATCAACTGTTATATGGAATAGTTGAATGTAGTACACCAGCTACAACATATACCACACAGCTCCCTAATATATCGACAGGTTCGTCGGCACCTATCCATAGGTACTGATTTGAAAGATGCCTTCTATCTAATGCATTCTACTGCTTTCGTGAAGAACTTAGAAAGAACATTTCGACCAGCATTTTTTTGAAGAAATGTTTAGATTGTGGGATTGTCAAGTTTCTTTAATTCTAGCCGCCATTAAAGCTTCACAGAGTTCTTCGTTGAAATTGTCAGCTTTCAATGGGTCTAATGTCTGTGTATGTTTTAGCGATGCTAAGTAGCGTTGTACTTGCACTTTTTGGGCATTCTGTAGCGATACTTTACAGACTTTGCAATAAATATCGGAATCACTGACAATGGAGGACATACAATCAGTACGACCCTTAATCCAATTCGCCATTGTTTCACGATGTCATTCTCGACGTTATTCCATATCATATCTGAAAAAGTAACATAAACACTGTTCTATATCTAAATAAATGATAACTAAAAATGTATGCGTATGTTATTGAAACTTAACGAAATCCAATGCACACTTACGTCGCTATAATTGGGAGAAGTAGATTCAATGAACCGGTATTAAACAGGAACTATTACAAAAATTACGAACTACGTAATTAACAGTCAAAACAGTGAAAAAACGAAACTAACATATAAATAATGCTATTCAGTAGCTACGTGTTGTTTACATTAGGTTTGTTTTTGTTTCGCTAAAAACGATTCCAGAACAGTTCACGTCATGTGCAGAAATATGTTAAGTGTTCGGGTTTCCGGAACTGTTCTGGAACTAAAAATTTCGTGTTTTGGTTTCTGATTGTCAGTTCTGGAACCGTTCTAGAACTGTAGAACTAATTCGGGATAAAGGCATCGAATCGTTCGGAACCGTTCCCAGACCGTTCCGAACGGTGTACTATGACGCATACAGTTCTGCGCAGTAACAGAACTATGTTAGAACCGTTCGTAATATTAAACCCGAACAAACCTATTATTTCTTTGCTCCGTTGTAACTCCGTCGTAATTTAAACTTGACACGTGCGCTCCCTAGTTATTACTATTAAATTTTACTTTAGATATATAAGTATACTAAATTTACTCCATCCTGACCATTATTCATATACAAAGAACAAGAACAATCTCTTCTACAACAAGAGTCTAGTAATATAATAACTTTAAACGTGCTCCACTCCAGCGATCTGAATCGAGATTATATTGTTAGTAATATGGTACCCAGGTATACGTATGATATTATTGTGTCGTACAAATGCACACGAAATCTTACATCCAAGTTCGTTCTAGAGATGTGTTCGGGTACTAAAACACCCTACCAAATTACGAATGACGGAGCAAAACAGGTATTTGAACACCCCTGCTCGGATAACTGGAAGAGATACGAAATCGAAATAAAAAGAAAGTGAGCGGGCGGAAAGACAAACAACACAAACGGCAACAGGTTTAAACAAGAAATTATGAAAGATGCAAACAAGCCGCGTCTCATATGGAGAATATACAGTGTCTGGATCACTTCATAAAATATGTATTGCAAGAAATATTTAATAGCATGTTAGTTTTGATTCTATTATACAGTCAGAATGCGTGGGTTGGAATAAATTCACTTAAAATTTTTGGTTTTTCTGATGATAAATTGATGTACTGATCCAATTTTTTTTCAAATGGAAATATTTTTTTTTAATTTGTTAATTCTGCATCGAATTTATTTATTTATTTACAGAAAAATGCATGTGCACCTAGGTGTTGGCCACCTGTATGTGCAAATTACATTATAAATTCTAAGAAATGTAGTAACCTAATATGAATACATATTTCGCGTACAAAAGTGTACGTTACTAAAACTAACCAACTAACTATAACTATAATTATTTCATTAAGAAGTAACTTGTGTCCTTAAAACATCCCCGTTAACGCGTCCAAGTTAATAGAAATAAAGTTTCATAAGTGCATTACTATGTTTTTATTCTTTTAATAATTTTTATTTCAGGTAAAATCTTGTTGTATAGTTTCGGTCCTAAGTAACAAAAGGATCTTTGGTAAAATGTGGTATTACTTGTTGTTGTTTGCAGACATCCTATAATCCTGTGTCTTGTAAGGTATTTATGATTTAGAGACTCTGATGTCAGTATATATAAAGATATAATGTTAAGTATGTCTACGGAATACAACTGTATTGTTGGATAGTCTATCTTTCCTGTATATTGTTTTGAGCAAGTAGTTTTGAACAGAATTTAAGGATTTTAGAGTGTCATAGGCTCCGCCCCAAGCTATTATACCATATCTTAGTACTGATTCCGCCGGGCTTCTGTAGAGCATGAATAATAATTTTCTGTTTAACATTTCACGTATTATATAAAATTTATGTATAAGACATCTAATTTTATTGCAGATATACTCTATATGTACCTCTCATTTAAGATTTGCATTTATATATATGTATTCCTAAATATTTCACCTGGTCTGTTTCCTTTTTTACTTGTGCCCCCCCCCCTCATGTTTAATTCTTCAAAGTTGGGTTATGTGCTCATTCTACTATTCTTAATAAGACTCTTATAAAAACATCTCAGGGTGTTTTGATTCTTATATTGAAGAAAATTACCTTCGTATAACAAAACAACAGAGAACAAACATAAATAAATATATATTGAAAGTAAAATACATGAACATTAGATAAAAATTAGGTTATAATCAAACATTATTATGCAACTAAAAACTGTTAGTGAAATGTTACCATTGACATTGTTTAAACAGCAACAACAGGATCAAATAAATATAAACGGACTTGTATATGCAACTTCAATTATATTAACTTGTGTTGAAAATTAAAATAGGATAATTCTTACAAATATGTATATCCTTAATACTAAATTAACTATATTAATTGTATAGCAATTATATTTTTTCTTAATTCGGATTCTTAAAATCTCAATTTTAATTTGTATTTAAGCACTTAACTCGAGTCTGATACTTTTATTGGGTTGTTTTAGTGGACAATTATTTCCAAATTGTGTATCTGGAATCTTCCTATATTCTGGTGATATTCTTCGTCCTGTGTCTTGGTGTGTAATTCCAAAAACTGAGCTGCTTATCCCTCGAGCATTACGTTGTAATTCTTCTTTATTCAGGTAATAATTAATTTAACAGTTTGATTCAAAAATACTTAGTTTGAATTGATTACTTGTAGATATTGGAATACAGTTTAATCGATGAAAACTTTCTAATTGTACACCCTCCTATCACTATTTTGGTATATTATTATTATTATAGAAATCGTAATAAATTGGTATACTCTCACAGGTATTTAATAAACTTCTTTAATAATAGGATTTTCACTTAATTTATAAGAGCGTCCCTTTCCGCGTCTCTTACATGTGTAAAATTATTTAATCGTTGTTTGTTTTTTCTTTCCTTACCCACTAATGGTTGACTTGATTTTTCTTTAAAATTTGACTTGTATATTAAGTTGTCTAATTTTGAGTAACTAATAAAAAAATGTTTTTCTTATATTATTTGAATGTTGTTATTATTCAATTTTGCCTTAATTCTTGGGAATTTATTAACCTCTGAATTTTTTTTATAATTTCTTAGATATTCAAATATCTTTACCAAGATTGAATTATGCTATAGTAATTTGTGTAACTTAAGTTGCATAGTTTTGAGTTTAGTATAAAATTAGATTTTATAAATATTGATACTATCTTTCCTTAAACACATGACTTTAGTATATAAATATCGTTATAATATATAAACAGCTACTTAATTATAATTCTCGTTAAAGTCTCTATAGTTTCATAAACGCATTGATGTTCATATTACTACCAGCGTACGTGATCGTAGAGCATAAGTAATAAGCAATACTGAGAAAAGTTAAACGCTAGTGACCGGCGAGAAAGGACATTGTGTATGCCCATCACTTGTATGCAAGTGCGTAAGTATGTGACGTCCATACCGTACACTTTTTACAATTGCACGATCACATATGTCATGTATGTTGTATAAAACAGTAAATTAAGTAGTAAAATCGATGAAAATAAAGTGAAAACTGAACAGGAAAGATAAAGGTCATCGAGTTTATGCGTATAAATGTTGTTTTTGCATAATACTTTACCTCTACTATTAAGCTGTAATTACCTTTTTTTGTCGTAAGAGTTTTAACAAAATCATCTGTCGGTCGAAGTGATTTACGTTTAATATCACGAGGAAATAGTGCGGTTACTGACTTATCAAGACCGCATGAAGTTGGTGTTCATGCACGCTATATAGTATTATAATTACAGCATGATTCATGGAGTTATCTGATGTGGGTCAAAACAAGGGAAACTGAAATATACGTATGGGTCGATTACCCAAACAGACGATACACGTCATAAAGAATAATTTCGGTCCAAGTAACATTAAAGTACAATAATACCTACTAATCCTAATATTATTCTAGCTTCCGGTAACGTTTTATGTTACTAGAACTGTACGCCGTTGCAACATATAAAATGGTAACATTTTATTCTGTCAAATGTCATACTGTCATAGTTGTTTACATTTTTCAGTCACTTCATTATCATACGTATTTCTTCCATTTTTACTATATTTATACGCCGATTTCATTTTTAACAATCAGTTGTTTTCACAACTAAATCATGCCTAAACCGTTAGGTAAGCAAGCGAAAGAAATAATTCTCTCTTTAATCGGGTATTTTGAAAAAGAACGCGATAATAATGCGCCATTGCTACCCCTAACAGCAGTTCGAGAGGTAATATTTTCTGTTATTTATAGTTTATACAATAAACGTTTTAATAATAATATTTTTCATTTAGAGAGTAGCAAGTGCTTTAAATATTCACATTGCAACTGTAAATAAAATATCATCTACATCAAAACAGGGGGTTGGACCATCTAGCCCAAAGTGAAAACGGCCTAGAAGTAAGCCTGTTGTAAATGTTGATGACTTTACTCAGTGTGCAATAAGAAATACAGTATATGACATGTATAGAAACAGTAAGTTCTTAAGGATTTATGTTTATAAAATTAATATTTGAGTTTTTTACAGAACAACATCACGCTTCATTCACTGAATATTACTCTTAAAGAAAAGGAACTCTTTTCTGGTGGCAAGTCATCTTTACGGACAGTATTATATATTAATATTGGTTTTAATTACAAAAAGGATGATCCTAAACGAGCTTTAATGGAACTACCACAAATTGTATTAAAACGTGTTACATTCTTGCAACAATATGTTCGTATGAAACATGAAAATGTTCGCTAGTTTGTGTTCCTTGATGAAACCTGGGTTTTCCAAGATGGAACAATTTGTAAATCTTGGCAAAATGAATCTATAGAAACCACAAAAGCTTCAAAAGTAGGTGGAAAAAGGTACATTATATTTCTAAGAATAACATATTCTTATCTTATGTATATTTATTATATTATCTTGTTTTAGATATATTGTATTACATGCAGGTAGTTCTAATGGATTTATTCCTGGAGCAGACCTAATATATCCGACAAATAGTCAGTATTTAGATTATCACGGTGATATGAACAGAGACAACTTTTTATACTGGTTTGAACACCAACTTCTTATAAGTTTAAAAGAGCCGTCCATAATTGTTTTGGATAATGCCAGTTACCACAGTACTATTAAAAATAAAAGTCCAACATCATCTGCCACTAAAAATGAAATTCAGACATAGCTCACCAATAATAACATTGACTATGACGGAGCTGCTTTAAAAATACAATTACTGGATTTAGTTAAACGGTTAGTACATATATATTTAATTATTTTATTCAATAATTTCATTTATATCTTTACGTAAAGGCATAAACCACCAACTATATATGAAACTGATGATTTAGCAGAGAAGTATGGGCACGTAGTTCTTCAACTTCCACCCTACCATTGTATATTTAACCCCATAGAACTAGTGTGGGGAATAACAAAAACATACTATAACAATCACATTGGAAATATGGTAGAAAAGTGGACGAATGCATAAAACTGTGGAAAGAGGCATTAACACAAGTAACCCCAGACATTTGGGCAAATAGCGTTAACCACTGTGAAACTGAAATTCAAAAATGGTGGGATAGAGAAGTAGGTTTTGAGAGACAAGATATATTACCTTTTATAATTAATGTAAATGATTCCGATTCAGAAGACAGTGTTAAAGGATGAAGAAAACTAGCATTTCAACTTAATATTATTTTCTTTTTATCATATGCTTATCGCAATGTTACGAGTTTTTTAATCACTAATATGTATAATAATATATAGATTTTGTGTATATTATTTTTGTGAATGTAGTCTAAAATAAATAAACTCACATGTATTTAGAATTTGTTTATATTTTTTGTAGACATAGTCGAATAATTTAAAACTTATTAATAGTATTTGCTAATATTTTAAAATGTCAACCTAGTCCTAAGTGTCCTAACCACAGATTATTTTCAAAGTACAGCTTGCTCGAAGCAACGTTATTTGTCAACACTGTTATGACACCACAGTGACGTTTCATATGACGTGTATCGCCTGTTTGGGTAATTGACCTATATCAGCCAAATGGAATAAATACGATAATAAATAAATGGGGGCGTGTTCGAAAAAAGGCTCAGGACACGTCGATTGGAATTTTTAGTTGTGCATTTTTTTTCTATAGACACTTCTCTTATACATGATGTGTCATGTAACAGTGGCCAACACCAACTTTTTATTTTAAATACAATACCCTGTACATTATTCCATTTTTGAATTCATCAGAAAATTCTAGACATATTTCATATAATTTTCCTATACCTATCTTCAGCTGTTTCGGAAATATTACTGTTTTCAGATTAATCGCAAAAATTAACTTTAAAGAAAGAAAATTATTTGATTACAGAAATTCGCTACAACACACTCAAATACTAATAAGTAATCTGTTTATTTATTGATAATGTAAAAAACCAAAAAAAAAAACATTCCTTTTACCGATATGAAATAAACAAAAACTGTAAATACTTTTGCTTACTTTTGTTTAAAACACCTGGCCTTAGCATATTGTTCTTTTAACGGAAATGCACAAAATAACGATTCTACAGATGATTGGTTATGGAGATAATACGCGAACACAAATGGAGTTGCTCGCTTACTTCGTGAAAAATTTCCAAATTTGCCGCCTATATCCCAAAGGACACTTCATAAAATAGAAAAGCAGTTTCGCGAGCTTGGACATGTAAGGCAGATAAAAAAGAAGCTGCCAATGCAATAAGTGATGATAACAAGGTGGATATTATACTTGAATTTAAGGAAAACCCACATACTTCTAGACGACAAGCAGCCACAATGTTCGATCTTAGCCATTCATCGATTATTCCAACATTAAAAATAAAATAAAATGCATCTCTATAGAATGATGATGATTTTGATGATGGCAATGTTAGATAAGAATGTGATCCAATTAGAACACGTTTTGTTTTCTGATGAGTGCACTTCACTGTCATGCTAATTGTCAAAACTGCCGCTATTGGTCGAAGGAAAATCCTCACTCGATGAGAGAAGAACATATACGCAATACCCGGTAAAGGCTAATGTTTGGGCAGGAATTATTGGAGATCATATCATAGGGCCCTTTTTCATTGATGGCAATTTGAATGGCGATAATTATTTAGCACTATCCTGATCCAGCAAACCCACAAGTTCAAGCGAATATTATATGGTTTCAGAAAGATGAACCACCGCACCATTACCAAATCAATGCCCGGTAGTTTATTGTACAACCTGGCGGCAAATATCTTGATAATAAAACGAATCACGGGAATTTCAACAAAAATATTTTCCAATAGTTTCCAAAATGATCGCAAGGGGTGCAATTCTCAAGGTGAATTAAAAATTCCATAATTTTTGAAGTGTAAACTTCTTTAGGCGCGTTGCGCTGATTGTATGCAGTGAACAAGACTGACCTGCAACGCAAGTCGGCTAAGGGAACAAGATAAATAAATATATCATATAGAGGTATTCAATTTCAATTAAATTGAAATTTAAATGAATAAATAAATTCATGTGCCAGAGCAGATGTGAACCGGAGCCGCCTGGGTGAGAGGCCAGCACTTAACCATTAGACCAAGGGCGGGAATCGAAAGCCAGTATTCATATCGTCTATTTATATATGTATATATATACATGCGTCCGAAAATCTCCTTAATAGTGCTTGCGGCCGAGGCTAGACAATCTCGAGTACGTTAAAGTTTTTCGCGGACAAGATATACACACAATTTTTTGGGCAACCGTTAAATTTTTCAATCGATTTAATTTAAATTGAGACACAATTTAATTTAATTTAGTTCTAAAGGTGCTAAATTAAAGTGGTTTACTTGCTTTACATGCGTTACCATGGAAATGAGACGAATATAATAAACTACAAATACTTGATAGTTGTCAAAATAAGTCGTAGAAAGTGTGATTAAACATATTGTGTCAAAATGTGTATTTACTTTAACGGCCGCTGCCATAGCAACGGCCGCGAAATTGTATTTCGCGAAATGTGTTGCGTTCGCGAATTGGTAACTTCGCGGACGATTATTTAAATGTAATATAAAACGAAAAAAAAAAGTTGTATTTCGTATTATTAACCTCGCCTTGATGAAGTTTACACTTCTGCTGTGTGGTTTTAAGCACACCCATTTTCTTGTTTATTAAATTCAAGACAGGTTAAAAATTTTACTGGCAACATTTTCAGACGTTTTTATACAATTTCCATTTGAAAACTTTTTGATCTAAATCACTACGAAGTGGATAGTGGAGGGGGTATGCCTGCGTACAAGAGTAGGTATAACCAAAGTATAACTTCGGATTTTAATGTTTCTTGACTCATTAGATAAATAATTTTACAGAAAATTGAAGTGTATGTAGTAGGAAATTACGTGGTTGTCGAAAAAATAAGGGGGGGGGCGCTGTTATCAATTTATGTATATTACTTGTTTTTTCTTTAAAATGTCAAATGAAACGATATATTTTTAATATTGCAGTAAGAATTCAATATGCAATATTAAAAATATATCGTTTCATTTGACATTTTAAAGAAAAAACAAGTAATATACATAAATTGATAACAGCGCCCCCCCTTATTTTTTCGACAACCACGTAATTTCCTACTACATACACTTCAATTTTCTGTAAAATTATTTATCTAATGAGTCAAGAAACATTAAAATCCGAAGTTATACTTTGGTTATACCTACTCTTGTACGCAGGCATACCCCCTCCACTATCCACTTCGTAGTGATTTAGAATGATGAAAACCGGAGGACCATTTTTCTTGACGAAGATATAGACGTAAAAGACAATCCAGAAAAATAAAATATTTAAATATAAATTTATTTATTTATTGCGAGTAATAATTTTATTTTTATTTTAAGAGGGCGACTAGACGGTGTATAATTTGCTTTCAGTTGAATTTCTATCACACTCTTCCGTAAATGTATTCATTTCAATCTTTTCACCGATTTTTAATTCATTGTCTATATTACGCTGAACTGAAATGTGTTGTACGTATTTACCAATTTAAGTCTTTTTGAACACCTGGGGTGCGTTCAGAAATGTTGGATAGGATACTGGCATGGTCGGGTTATATTTTATGACGTCATCCACTTGGTAAACTTGGAACGTTTTACAATTCTGAACGCCGTAGAGCGAGTCGAGTTAGTTTGTGGCAAAAGTCAAAGATCAAAGCTAAGCATTGCAGAGTTAGAGGTTATGTATGAAGAAATAAAGTTATCAAAGAAATAATTCGAAAATTAAAACTAATTAGAACAATGGGTCATAATCGAAAAAAAATTTTGGATCAAATTTAAATTGTCCAAAAACAAACTGATGACCACATGAAACACACATATGACCATATGATATGGAATGACATGAAATTATAACCTTAAAAAACACTCAGAACCGCGCTTTAAATACCCCGACCCGAATGCCCATGAATCGCCCGCTATTAACCATCACAAATAGGTGGGTGATAGAAGGAACACTCCGAGTGTCGCACCAATCATTTCTGAACGGTAATGACGTCATCATTTTGGGACATCTTTTTGTTTCTGAACGGCAAGTGTGAAATTGGAGTGACACTTGGATAATATCCTTTCCTTTTCTGAACGCACCCCTGTACACAAAATGTATCAGCTCATTTAAATCAACAGCTTCCCAATCGATGGATCGGAAGAGAAAGCTTATTCCCCTGGCCTCCAAGATCCCCGGATCTTACCGTTCTTGATTTTTATATATGGGACAGAATACAACACAGTTTATCACAACAAGCAGGCCACGTGAAAATATGATTGAGAGAATTACAAATGTGATTAAGGGGATATTAAAGTCGATTTGGTAAAATTGGAGTGAGAAGAGAATAAGTGGAATAAAATACTCCAGACTACCGCAAAAAGTTCGGACAATCCCATAGGCGGGGCCAAGAAGTAGGTAAGAGCTGAAGGCGCTGCTAAAATACAAATAATTCAGTACCGCACCATTCCGGAGTTTGTTAATTTAATTACTCAAATTAAAGTTTTTTCCGCAATTCAAAAAGCTAGATCTCACAAGAAAACATTGGTCTACACGGGAAGTACATCCGTCTTGATCAATTTCATTTAATTATTTCAGATTTTGACCGAGAAACACACGTACATTTTACTCTAATTTGAAATAAAAAAAATAGATGGTTGTGACAAAAAATTACATAATCTGACAACCTTTCCGTGTACTCATATCTATATTGGAGTTGTACAGAAAATTTCATATTTCTATCTTGAACAATAGTAAAAAAAAAAACTGATAAATTCGATATCTTGCTTTCTCGACAGCTTTAATATCCCCTTAATACAATTTCTGCACCCGAAATTGAAGTAGCTGTGCTCTCTAATCTATATCTGAAGGAAGCTACATAGTAGTGAAATACAGTAGAGTCCCGATTATCCGAGCTAATGTGGACCGACGGTACCTCGGATAAGCAAAAACTCGGATAATACGGATTGCCGTTTGATTGAGAACAATGTGTTTTCCAATTTCTATATCTGACCTATTCCTTTACAACATAAATGAATTAATTCTAAATAAAACTAGAAATACTAGACAAAATAAATATCAATAATAATATTATGTATGTATTATATATAATGTATAATCTTGAAAAACAATGTAACATAATATAACTTAATAAGTCTTCTGTAAATAAACATTTAATAACATATTTACTTTGAACAATGTAACATATTGAACATAATACATCTTCTGCAAGGAATTAACTTGTTTAAAGAAATCTGTAATGGATTTTTGACTCATAAGTGTTTGTCTTTTCTTGGCGGCAGTGTTTTAAAGTCGTCGTAGTACCAAAATATCGCCTGGACTTGTATCATCTTGTTGTTCGAGGTATAAAATAGCTGTTTTAATAGCCTTTAATCCATCGCTATGAGATAGTTTTGTAGATTTTCAGCATAGTCGTCATTTTCATTCTCAAATTCGTCTTCAATACCTTTTTGGGTTCTAATAAGGCTTACAATATCGCCATCACTTAGTTCATTGTTGTCATCATCGTTCATCCATTCTGCTATATCATTTTCATTTAACGTAGTTGAAACATCGAGATTGTTAGCAAGGCCTAAAAGCGATTCTTCAACTGCATCTTGTACACTGTCAGGTGCCATTTGGTTAATAGAAATCTTATTCCAAATTTTAATAATTGTCGTCTCTTTAATGTCAGTCAACATAGTAACGCAGGTGTATTTATAACTAGGTCCTGCCAGATAGATAAGCAGGGGAAGTCCCTACGTTAAATAATGTAATGAAGGAACTTCCTTACAACAACCGTGGCGGGAACGACGACAAGCAGTGATACCTCGGATAATGCGGAGCCTCTGATAACCGGAACTCGGATAATCGGGACTCTACTGTATGTCATATTTTTGAATAAATTGTAATTATACTGGAAATTAGTTGGAAATTGTGTTTCACTTCAACCCTAATTATTAATTTTTCTTTCAATAAACTGCATTATACGTAGCAAGGTTACAAGACTAAACTTTTTCAATACTCATGCTACTGACCTACTTCCTTTTTTTTTATGAATCTGAGAGTAAATATTGAAGATTTAAAATTTAAAAATATAATTCTAAAATGGTAATTGAAAAATTAAACAAATTTAAGCGTAGTTTATACACAAAAAATTAATATTCACTCAAACTTCGCCAGAAATATAAAAATATTTTTATTTACATAAAAATTGCAGTCGTTTCCATAATATTATTCGTATAAGTGAGTCCGCTAAAACTATATATTAAATTAATTAATTAAACAATTTGTGTATACTCCACGAACTACCGCAAAAGCAATAAATTTGCAATACGTTTTACAAGTGCACCGTCTGTTTTATTGAAATGATTTTAACGATTTCTAGGTAACTTTTACTGCTGACACAGATTTTCACTATTCTACTTACAATGCATTAACATATCTCCACCGAAATTCTATTCTAAGAATCGATCTGTTACACCCTGGAACTATAAAAAAAGAAAACACTTACAACAATACTTTCTAACCGATACTTTTCCGTCAAACTCACATCTAATTAAAATGTTAATATTCGCGATTTTCCATAAATAGCTCATCGGTTTAAATTATGTATTTTTTTTTGTGCTATTAATAGAAATTGATAGATCAATAAGAGAATTCAAGGTTATAGTGAAATTGAGAACAGATAGATTAATAAAATTTATCCTTTCATCACTAAAAAATAAATAAACAAATACGTATTTCTCTCGTTTATAAATTTAATTGGATTTTGATATTCTCGGACGGAGCAGTTCGATAAAAATTACCAATTCCTTCTTTTAAAATCACATCTGCCTTGATAATTTATACAGCGTGTGTATAAAATATCGCAAAAGCTACACGCAGCGACACTTTTCGTTCGGTTCTGAATAAAAAATCTTAATGTCAAAATGTCGTGTCATGCTTCGTATGTGTTCAGGAACCGTTTGATAGAAACATACATTTGGCAACACTGTAGCCGCATACTATTGTAATTGTAGATACCGCAGTAATTGCTGTATTTCGATCTTCGAAAATATTTTACTCGTTATTAGTATTATCAGATGGGTAAAGCTGATGTTTGTAATTCAACACATTACGCGAGGTATGACTTGCTCTTCAAATTATGTATTGTCAAAATAATACATATTGAAAAATGATTGATTAGTTCTTTGTTTGGGTATTTAACTGACAGTAAATCAATGACACTATTACTTACGTAATTTTTGGAATTGAAAACCATCTGTCCCTAAGGATAGTCGCAATCTACGAGGTATCATCTATACTATTTGTTCGAGTTTTTCTGGTGTAATTTCCAATATGGCCGCGTTAATTCTGTCTTGAGGAAGTGTTACATGAAGTTTCTCCTTAATGAAACCCCAAACAAAAAAGTCTAAAAAATTGAGATGGGGAGATCTCGGAGGCCATAAGATAAGACTGCCGCAACCAATCCATCTGTTTGGGAAGTGTTATCCAACCATTCTCTTACATGACGAGCATAGTGTGCAGGAGCTCCATCGTGCATGTAAATCATATTATGGCGTATTTGTAATGGCACTTCGTCAATAACTGGTTCCAAACATTAATTGGTGACCATATTCTCGAAATGCATGCGGATTTTCATCTCCCCAATGGTGAAAATAATGGGTATTAAATACACCATCTCTGGTAAACATAATCTCATCGCTCCGAGTAATAAGTCTTATAAAAAGTTGTCATCTTCTTGAACCTATTTAAAATTGTGTTGCAAAAATGTAATCGAAAAATGGCATGGCTGAACTTGTCAAAATTTGACAGTAATGTATACTGAATGAAATCACTTTGAAATACAAACTCATTGTTCTACAACGTTGTCAAATGTGTTTTTCGTGAAAGTACGTTGATGAAGAAATGTCAAAAACAAACTTTTTAATCAAAACGAAAACGTTTTCGAAATAATACTATTCTTTAAACTAAATTTCAGCTATCTCTGTTAACAGATGTCGAAGAATAAAGCATAGTTACGCACTAAAAGTCTTAACTTCAAGAACCCCGTAAAAACAAATGAAGCATTATATGACATTTTAACATTAAGATTTTTTATTCAGAAACGAACGAAGAAAGTTGCTGCGTGTAGCTTTTTCGACAATTTATACACATGTTATATATCTATATATAAAACAATTGCATTTTTTTTTGTGTTTGAGAATTGTAAATTGTATGAAATGCATAATATCGAATTCAGAGCTTTTTGAAGACACATGGCAGCGTTTTTAATTTCGCCGAATGAAAAGGTTGGATGCTAGTGGGGGAGTTCTTTCGTGTCGTATCGTGATCATTGATAAATTATTAGTATTAATATACAGTTTTAACACAATCGCATCAGCACTCTATCAAGCAAATTAATCGGGAAGTACCCTCATCAAGTTCCTTATAGAACAATGTAAGTCTGTTCTTACCATACTGGAATAGATGTCATTGCTTTACGGGGATTCTTGTCCGGCAAAATCTATTGGTTTTTAAGAGGTACAGTCACTTTAAGCAAGGTAGAAAATCACTTGTAGACGACCCACACCCAATGGAAATGACTATTCTAGAAATTGTTAACTAAATATCTGGAGCTGCTGCTGACGATTATTAACACCTGAGCATACAGAATAATGGTGATTTACTTTCATTTGAACTTCCAACGTATAAAGTGAATCGCCAGCATGTGTGATATGTTTTATAAACCCTGGAATATTGCTTCTGGATAAATGTATTTATTGTTACTTGGTAAGTGCTTGTTTCTCTACACGTACAGTCGAACTTCCATACATCGAACTTCTATATATCGAATAAAATATCTGTATATCGTAAAAAAAAAAATTCGCGGTAAGAAAAAATATAGGGGCAAAAAACAGATTTCGTTTACAAGAAGGAATATGATGGATGTTACACCGATTCATAAGAAAGAGCAATAATATATAGTGTTAGTGTTTCGGACGCGCAATGTTCTGAATGGCAAAACACATTTCTAAAAACCATTTTAAAATAATATCAGCCCGACAATGTGTTCAACATGGATCAAACGGGTATGTTCTTCACTCTGAATTTCAAAGACGAAAAATGCTTCTTAGAAAGCTTATTAAAGAATCACGGTTGTCGTTTGTACGAAAATGACCGGTAAGCAGAAATCAAAGCTTCTTTTGATAGGAAAAATTAAACAGCCAAGGTGTTTCAAAGGCGTATAAAATCACTTGAAGTTGACCACGATTTTAACAAAAAATCGTGAATGATCGGAGCAATTTTTGATAAGTGGATAACTAACTTTGATAACACATGATCAAACAAAAAAGAAATGTGGTTCTCTTCGTGGACAATTGCCTGGTCCATCCTAGTTGAGTACCACAAAAATTGACTAACGTTAACATCATTTTCTTCTCGACAAATACGACCTCTAAATTACAACCCATGGACCATGGCGTAATTTAAAATTTGGAACTCCAATACCGAAAACAAATTCTCAAGCGCTTGATTTCCGCATTTGAAAATGACGAATCAAAAAAAAACCAAAAAAAACTCTTTTGCTAAGGCTGGTTTTGTAGAAGAAAGTCCTAAAGAAGATCAAGAAACAAAAAAAGAAGAGCAAACAGATACCGAAAATACAAAAGAAGCATGGAAACAAATCGAATCATTAGGAAAAATAAATGACGGAATTGAATTCTAGCAATTTGTACACGTGGACGAGAAGTTATTGTGGCTGAATATCCCACCGATCAGGAAATATTGGACGACTGCTTTAATGAAGATGAACCCAACGGCGATGAATTTGGAAGAGAACAAGCAATTCATTCATTTGAAACTGTCCGAAACAGCGTGAGATTTATTTCTAACGTTCCCGAAAAAGTTTTCACCTATCTGAATAAAAGTGGACACCATTATGATGCGGCTTCTACAAATAGCAATTATATCCAAAAGGACATTAAGAGTTACTTCGTTCAAAAATAAAAAAAAACATAATTCGTTTCGTTACATATGTAAATTTTAAGATGATATACACATTATATATATTCCTTGTTTATTCGTAAAAACATATGTAATTACTAATTACATATGTAACATGTACAGTTCTGTGCAATAAAATGGCGTACACGTCTTATTGCTAATTTTGACATTACTTTGTGTTGTGAAAATGGTTTATGTTAAGTATGACAAATTGAATTATAGCGTCAATTCAATTTGTCATACATGACAGATATTCAAACAAAAGTCATATTTACATAATCGTATAATAAGTGTACGCCAGTTTATTGCACAGAACTGTACATTACGTAGGTATTCGAAATTTTTTTACGAATAAATAAGAAATACATATATAATGTGTATATCATCTAAAAATTAACATTATTTTTTTTTCTTTTTGAACGAAGTAGCTTCTAATGTCCTTTTGGATATAATTACTATTTGTAGATTACTAATTACATAGTATTATTTTTAAAATAAATGTATTCTATTGTTTAATTTTTTTATTTAATGTTAAAAAATGTCTTTAACTCTAAAAAATAAACAGGACTTGTTTTTAGTTTGAAAATGACGAAAAACGTCAAAAACTTTCAAATTCGATATATGAGGTTCGACTGTATTTTGACTTATCGATGCGTCCCTGGAATTGACGTCCAACAAACCTGATTTCCGATTCGTAGTAATAACAAATCATCATTTTAAGGTGACAGATTTCAATTTACATTGATGATCTAAAATCAGAGTTGGTAGGTGACGATCACGATACAAGAAACACGAATATTTTTTTAAACTATTGTGTTTAGAAACCAAAGTGATAAATAAAACAATTAAATATGAAATATAATTTAATTCCATCTCGTTATCATTGACCAATCATACATACAAATAGCGAACAGTATTAAGGCGTCATTGACAAACAAATGTATTTTTCTAAGGAGTCTTTAACATCTTTAGGTATCGTCCCAACGAGGAATCGGTAACTAAGATTCGATATCAACACGTGAAATCATCCCATTTTATCAATAGCTACGGATAGCAAATTATATAAAATCATTCTTGTTCGATATGTTTGACGTAACACGCGAACACGAAACGATCCCATTTCCGCTCTACAACGGAAGGATTTACGCTCAATTGTTTATGATAAAACGCAGAAATAATAGCGCACGTAGGGTCTTGAATACAGTGATTTGTAAACGCTACTACCTGTCTTGCACAATCTTCAATGAATTACTATAATCCAATGGAATAACAGAATCACTGACTGAATGGAGTCATTGCAAACATTAGCTACTGTGAATTGTGAATGCAAACAAGTTAATAATGGCTGTTTAAAAATATAATACACTGCTCAAAACAAATAAGGAAATAATTTTGTTTTATGAAATTAAAGAATGTAATATATTTTTCACTAACCATTTATTTCTACAACAAAAAATAAGAAAAATCACAAAAAATTCATTTGAATTTTTAATACTATGTTTAGGTTTAAATTTCGAATATTTCAAAATAATATGTATTAACTTTTTTGATAATTTATAAGATGGGGCCGTGACGTGTGAAACTACCGGGCGAATCGGGTAATTTTCTTCGTGTAATTTAATAAGGAGTAATTCATTGACATCAGTTATTGTTTCTCAAATTCACTGAATAGCATGGAGGTATTTTTAATGGTGGTTTTTATATCTTTTTGAAGTTGTTTAGTTGGATTCTTGCCTAATAATTTGTGAGATGGGTTTAAGAAATCTAGAGTTTTGTTTACAGTTTTTCCTTTGTCAGTCTGAATTATTTTTGGTGATGTTGGAAAAGATACACATCAGATATATACTTTGTAACATGTATTTTTAGTCATTGCTGAAGAAGCCACTGTGTGTTGTACAATTGTCTAGTTTTAGTCATTAGAGCGTAGTTCAACAACTTTGTTTTGTTTTATTTACGTCTGAAAACAATTTAACAATAGTCTACATAAGATACAATTTTTTTTTTCATTGTTAGGCCGAGAACTTTTCATGCAGCCCCGTATTACATTGAAATAGAAATAAATATGTAAAAAAAAGCACTTACCTATAAATTACTTATTTCTAATAAGCGAATGGGAACGTCAGCATTCCAGCAAAAATGTTCTTGAGGCGGTAAGCCCAGTTCTTCGGACTTCAAATTGCAACTCCCTGTAGAATATTAAATAAATTAGCACGGCGATAATGTATGCATATATAGTATCAATTCACACCATACCTAAATGACACAGAAAGTCCAGCAAAGTGTCTCCGTTTCGTTCCGTGCAAGCGAGGTACACTTTCTTACAATGTCCGCATGATAGAAAGCATTTTATGGCGTCGCACAAACCACAAAACAAACTAGAATCGTACACTACGTCCGCGGCCAAAAGAACGTCAACTTCCTTAATCACTTCCGACTGTACATTAACAACTTCCCACGGTAGGTTCAAAACTTCCAAATCACTTTTTCCGTTTATCGCTATCTTGGCTTCCGACGACACGAGAGTATTGTCTTTATAACAGTCCGTATTGTTTTTCACGTTCAATAGAATATTTTGCGATAGCCTCTCGAGTACGGTACTGTGACAATCGCTGAAATAGTATTTTTTAGGCTCGCAATTTAAACTAACTACTAAACCCGTTAAACCAACACCAGATCCTAATTCTAACACTGTCTTATTTTTAAATGTTTTACTATTTTTAAGGCACCACTCCGATAATGCAAGCGCGGCCTGAAACAAAAGAAAAACGTTCACATAACTATTCGTAAGGTACCTATGTAACTTATAATATACGTAAAATATAAGGGGAGATCATCTATCATGATCATGACGAAATAAGTAACGCTGTCAAATTGTTGTGATATTCAGATGTTTACTGACCAAATTTGGTTCATGTCAGTAGGGCAAGTGAGCCATTTTTGGAACCCCCCCTCCCCCTCAAAGTAATTTGAAATCGCGTTCAACCCAAACCAACTCACGTGTTCGAAGCCGAGGTCAATGGTCACGGAGTTGCGCCCTCTGACGGACACCAGTTCAACTAAAAATAACGCCAACAGAAAGCGCTATTTTTATTTGAGCTGGTGGCCGTTAGAAGGTGCTATTTTTAGTTGAACTGGTGGTCGTCAGAGGGTGCTATTTTTAGTTGAGCTGGTGGCCGTCAGAGGCGCTATTTTTATTTAAACTGGTGGCCGTCAAAGGGCGCTATTTTTATTTGTGTTGGTGGCCGTCAGAGGGCGCTATTTTTAATTGAACTGGTGGCCGTCAGAAAGCGCAACCCTGTGACCTTTAACCCTGGGTTAGCTCATGAGTTTGGTTGGGTTGGGGGGAGAATGAGGGGGAGGTGGTGGGGGGGGGGAGGCCCATTATCGGCTTACCTACTCTACTCATGTCTAATGATATTTATTGTTTTTGTATAACCTTAAGTAATAAAAAAAATTGAGCTCCACGCAACGATGAAACCAACGACTTTAAAAGATTTCGTTCAGGCAATAGTTCAGCTTTCAGCTATTAAATATCAAAATGAAATTCAAAATAAAATGAAATGAAGGAGAAAATAATTTTATACTCGTAACGTACCTGCCTAAAAAGCATGATTTTCGCAAAAAAACTTGTTTTCGATAAGAGTACAAGACCTACTTACGGTAGGAATTTTGAAAAACTTTTTTAATAACTACTACATACTTCCAATATGCCGATTTTATTGAAAATCTAATCAGATCTCAAGAGTGAGAGAATATTCGTAAATACAAAATTTGGAGTTGATAGTTATAGCAGTTTGACCGATATCGTGAGCACACACACACACACACACTGGCAGACAGACACGCAGACATTTTTTAAAAACTACTTTTTCCGTATCAGGGGACTTCAAAACGTAGACATCTGCAAAAATATCAGGGTCGAAAATTTTCGTCATCACAATAGGTACATCCTTATACCACGTATAAGAAAATAAAACAACATAAAAGTGAGGGTGTGGGAGTTGGAAATGAGAATTGATGAAAACATAATAAGCGGAATAGAAAAGCAAGATAAGTAAGAAAAAGTGGAGGATACAGTAAAGAGGTTATAGGAAAACTTGGTGTAGAAATAAAGAATGGAATAAGCCCTTGCTGCCGCAAAAATTCAACTCAAGAAAATAGCCCAACTGTATAGATATTTTAAAGGCCAGAGAGATTTTGGTAAAATATCACCCAGGTTAACTTAAAGGAAGAAACAAGGACATAATTTTTTTATAAAATCTTTCTAAAGTTCACTTTGATTCTCTAGTAATTTGTTTAAACTTAGTAGTTGACGAGATATTGTTAAAATTAGAGTTTTTCACTGATGTAAACTATTAGGTACTTCCACTCTACCGATTTTACTGAAAATCTAATCAGATCTCAAGAGGACGATTCCACTTGTAAATATATAAAGTCTGGTACTGATAGCTTTAGCAGTTTGGCTCTATCGTGGTCACACATACTAACGCAAAGCAAATCTAAATTCAGTTGATGTGTGATATAAATCAATACTCGTGGTCACACATACTCACGCAAAGCAAATCTAAATTCAGTTGATGTGTAATATAAATCAATACTCGAAGACGACTATTAATAAAGTATGTAATCAAACATACCAAAATAAACTAAAATAAAAGTAAATTAAAATCAATAAAAACCATAAAATTTACCCACAAACCCATGTAATGGTTGACTTGCTTTGCCTACAAACAACTGACTGTATATAGAGGAGACGCGTTATATTCAATTGCACGTCATTGATGAGATTTACAGTGTTATCATAACTATATTAGTGTAACTAAAAAAGTTACTTTGTGAAATTATGTTTGAGGACTATTATTTCATTAGTTTAGATAGAAAATGTATACATTGATAGTAATATATGCATTCATGCCAAATAAGCACATAATTTCCGTTTTAATATTAAATTTCTCTCTTACATATTTTTAATAGACTAATAGTTCAATTCGGTGTTGTCAGATAAATCATATCTGTCAAAAAGGGGTGTATTGTGTATATTTTACCTGTCAAATTTGCGTGTTTATTTTTGCTTTGATATAAATTGTATAAAAACAGTTCTTCTTAGAACTGTACATCCTGTTTATCTATTTGCGTCCTTTGAATATAATGCCGAAAGCTTTCTATAAACAGTCGAACCTTTTTACAAACTTTTCTATAATTATCTGATGACGTTTACATGGTGTCATAACTCTATTAGAGAAACTAAAAAAGTTACTTTGTTAAATTATACTTGAGGGCATTTATTTCATTAGCTTAAATAGAAGATTTATAAATTGATCGTAATATACGCATTCATGGCAAAAAACACATAATTTCCGTTTCAATATTAAATTTCTTTATTACATATTTTTAATAGACTAATAGTTCAATTCGGTGTTGGCAGACAAATTATATCTGTCAAAAAGACGTGCGATGTGTATATTCGTCCTGTCAAATTTTTCAAGTTTATTTTTGCTTTGATATAAATTGTTTAAAAACAGTACTTCTTGGAAGTGTTTTTATTATTTATTTGCGTCCATTGAATATAATGCCGAAAGGTTTCTGTAAACAGTCGAGGCTTTTTACAAAGTTTTCTATAATCATGTGTTAAATTAAATGTGAATAGCGTAAGTATTGCTTATTTTAAATTATATTATGGATACGTAATGAAACACTTAAGATTTTTCGACAATCTAAATCAATATAATAAATAAGTTGAGAAAGACTGAAGTCTTGGAGCATTTTAATTACTAAATATATTACGTTATAGTTATTGACATTGTATTGCGAATATTTTTTTTCTTTGGTTATATCAAATGTCACTGACAGAAATAAAAATAGATCCGGCAACATACACAAGGCGAGTCGTCATGGATCTAGTATGACGTGCAACTGAATGTAACGCGTTTCCACCATAAGTATTGTTTATTTTAAATTTTATTATGGATACGTTATGAAACATTTAAGGTTTTTTTTCAATCTAAATCAATATAATAAATAAGTTGAAAAAGGCTGACGTCTTAGAGCATTTCAGTTACTAAATATATTACGTTATAATTACTGTATTGTGAATAATTTGTTTCTTTGGTTATACCAAATGTCCCTGACAGAAATAAAAATAGATACGGCAATATAAACAAGACGAGACGTCATGGATCTAGAGTATGACGTGCAATTGAATGTAACGCGTTTCCACCATAGATCTGTTTCACTTGTGTTAATTACTAACAGATTATATGACCTACACTGACAGGAAATTATCATTATTTTTATTATATTTTGAATAATAATCTACGATTTCATTACTAAATCAAAATAAATTTCCAGTGGCGGCTCATGACATTTATAAATGTGGGAAGCAGATCAAATAATACGCCCTCCCACCATATACACACACACACAAACCAATAGAAACATATGTAAAAACCAAATTATAAATATAAGCATTCACTTACCAATAAGCTCAATTATTTTTTGTATACAAGATCAATTTTTCTGCCTTCCAAAGACGCGAACTTATCAATTATGACGTCATAAAATGATGTTGCTTCTGACAATTCTTCAAGTAATTCCTTTTCAATTACAATATTTGCTAAATCATTATGTGTGTCTCCTTTCTTTGCTTTAGACATGTAAGCAATGACCCTTTTCAAGCAAAAAGAACTTGTTTTAATTGGAACGTATGGAATAGTCAGGACTAAACAAAAGAGCTTATAGGCTTCCTTAAAAATGTTGTTGTTTTCTGTTAGAATTTCCATGAAGTCCTCTTGTTTGAGATTTCTGAACTGTTCATGAGCATAAATAAGTTCCAGTTCGTTCTTTAATCTTGTCAGGTCGGCATATAAATTGGGATAAGACATTTTTAAATTATTTAGAGCGTCCACGGGAAATTTTTCGGCATAGAGAGCGAATTTCGAATTGTCCATTAACGTGACAAAATGAAGTTTTTCCATATCTTGAAAACGCGCGTCAAATTGTAATAAAAGAATATCAATAATGTCAAAATATAGTGTTTTGTAATGTTCAAAATCGAATTCAGTTATGGGTGGTGTTTTCGAACAGGCCAAAATGAAAATGTCCATAAAAGTCTCCCTAGTTCTTTTGTTCTTCAAAACATGTTGTGTACTTTTGATTTGCTCAATGCAAAAGTGCATGTCAAATGAGTTATTTTGTATAACATGAAAGAGCGCATCCGTGAGTTTAAAAATGTCGTTAAAAACTGTAACCAACAGTGCAAACTCAAAGTCGCTAAATTGATTTAAAAAACCATTAGCAGATATGATAAAACTTTGGTCGGAACTTGGATTATTTATAAGGTCAACAAGCATTTGTTTTAAACCAATCCAATCCTTAAAAATTACACCTAAGGCGTAGCTTGTAGTGAATGCAAAGCAGCCAGTAGGAGGATATTGCTTAGTTGAACAAATGTTCAAAAGTGCTGATAAGCCCTTGGTAATTGCAAAAAATATGCGACAAGATGTAATGCCGTCCCAACTTTTTTCTAAGACTGCACTCAGACGATGTGCGAGACAATGTACAAACACTGCTTGTGGTGCGACCTCTTTCATTTGTGCCTTCAGATCGATTAACTGATCTAACTTCACGAATGCCTTATCGAAACACTGCCCAACAAGTTTCGATTTATAATCGAAATCCTCAAGGCCGCGTGTCAGAAGATTAATATATGTTGCCGCAGTCCTATCGACACCAACGTCATATAATCCCAAAAATCTCTCTACCAACTTTTCGCCTGGAATAACATATCTCATTATGATGCCACAGTAGGATTTTAGGCCTACGTCATTGTAGTCATGCACATAAATTGAAAAAAAGTTTGCACGTTTTATTTCCTTTTTGACAGATTCGGTAATATATTCTGAAATGCATTGGATTATTTCATTCTCGATGGTCTTGGAATTATCCTCGAACACAGCCCTGATTTTTTTATAATGTTCTTGAATATCTGCCGAGCTTATAGATAAAAATGCTTCCAACAGTTCTTTGAAATTGCCACGGTTGCTAGAGTGCACATGATATCCTTGTAAGGTTAATTCTTGCTTTGTTAAGTAAAGCACTGCAAGAATAGGCAACTTCATGAAACGTCTGTTAAGCTGGACATTCTCGTTGAATTCCTTTTTACACAATATAGAATTTTCACTGAGGGCAACATCAATGGTTATCAAGTTTTTCTTTAATTTTACATAATCTAATGTGCAACGCATGTGCTCTGAAGAACCTTCATGTTTGTGAAGGGCACGAGTAACATTACCGAAATCATTAAAACCGATTTTACTCCACACACTCGATTTAACACCGCTAATTAAACACGGCATACAAAACAGTTTATTTAAATAATGGCTGCCACATAACCAATCGAACCGTGTATACCACGACTTTTTAAAATGTCGGTTATATAGTTTGTTTTTAATTTTTGCGACTTTATTTGCTTTTAACAGAGGCGTCGGCTTTTTACAATTCAAAAAGTTCTCTTTGTCATTTTCATACCACGTCGAAAATGGCGTTTCTAGTAGAACACATACCGGATCGTATAATGGTAACATTGTACGTGAAAACTTAACAGTAGGTAGCTAAGAACACAATAAATCTATTATTTAAATAAAAAAATAACAACCGTGCGAAGCACTTGCGATATTTATAAATACCAACTGGTAACTGAAGCAGTTCATATTTATGCGTCACCAGCTGCTTGACAACAGCGTATTACCGCCCACCTACTATTTATTGACGTAGTCTGAAGCAGAATTGTGGTAGTCAAAGCCTGCTTCACTCGATATCACAATATGAACGTGACTTGCGAATTAAATCGAATTTACAAGTATGTATGTACGTATGTACTTGCCAATGAACTGTATATTATTATACTAACTGGAAGGGAGGCAGGGTATTTTCATTTAAGAGAAAAGTGTGTCAGGCGCAACAGAAAGAGATAGTGCTACGTTGTGGCATTTCCATCCTTATTTGTTGCATGTTCGTTTACGGAGTTTATTTGCACCTTGATCTTAAACGTTTTTCACCGTCTATACCTGAGGTGCTCGGCAGGTAAAAGCATACAATTTGATGTTATAATATTTTGATGTGCCTGTGAAGAATAGTATCTTTTTACTTCAGTACTTAGAACAAGAAAAAATGGTACATTATTGCGCGGCTTATGGATGCAAAACTTTATATGACAAGAGAAATAATATCCAGTTTCACTTGTAAGTGTATTATTTAATACTTTTTTCTATTCCGGTGCTATAAAGTTCACTTTACGACACCCGTTTTGGTTGCATAAAGTATTACTTTATCGCACGCTAATTTTATTTTTTTGAAGTTGGTAACAAAAAAAATGGAACAAAATCGTATTTAAATGTCAAAATATAAGCCTTTAAAGTAACAAAAATGTGCAATAAAATTGTACAAAGAATAAAAAGCACACATGCTAACATTTCACTTACTAATTAGCAATATAAATTGTTAAGCAGAGCTGGATGATAACTTTTCGGATGCTACTATTGACATTTACTTACCATGTTGGATAGTACAACTGTTATAAAAGTTTGTTTTGATAAATATGTAGAGAGTTTGTGGACGAAAGATTTTGTAAAATGTCTTCTGCTATTTTGCGAATCTCTGGGGGCGTACAGTTATTTATTTCGCCCTTTTTGTTGATAATTTGAAATAATTTATTGCATAAATCAGTCTGAATTTTAAACACAATTACATATAGCGCCACCGATATTCAAATATTTAAAACGTTCTACTTAAAAATCAGAGTAACCAACTTCAAAAAAGCAAAATTTCTAAAATATTCGAAGAAAACATGTCTCTTATTTTAAGCTTTTTTGAACTTTTAATAACCGAAATAGAAAAAATAGTATAAAATACACGTTTCATAAGACATTTTGCGCACTTGTTCTTTAGAAAACTCGCCTAGCGGCTCGTTTTCTAAACTTGAACGCGTGCGCAAAAATCGTGTCTTATGAAACTTGTATTTTAATATACTATTACGCACGGAGATCACACATATACTTCTGTAATGCAAATGTCTCAAGAATTTTGAAGTTTTTCCTCCAATGGTGGTCCAGTATTCGCGGGTGATGTAGTGTTCATGATAATACAGTTTATAGAAAAACAATTCCGATTTTTAACAACCACTGCTTCAGTACAAAAATTAAATTTAACAGAGGAGATATTTAATGACGATTTACACGAAATACCTACAATTAATAAAATGTATTGTAAGTATATATGTGAAATGTCGAATGCCGCATCATGCAACAGTTTATAATGAGAGTATTCAATATATTGAACTAGGTTTAAGGCAAAAGTTTACTAAATTAATACTTTTTAATAATCAATAAAACTGTCATAATATTGAATTTCTTTTTACAATACCCTTCCAACGTATCCTGCTCCTCATAACTACTTAATTTAAATTTTGTTACCTATTGATATGATTAACTTACAAGTATTCAGCCAACTATTTACTTTAAAACACGATAATTATATAAAAATCATTCTTTGGATAATTCTTCTCCTTTTATAACACATACAACACATAATAATGTATAATAAATACGCTAAGTAGATTTATTTAAAAAAAATATATTTAAAACGGCGGCGGCTAATTATGTAGCCGCTTGTCGGACAAAGATGAGAATACCACAATGCAGCGGGTTGCATACTCCATAATTTTGCCTCAGTCATCGTTAACTTACCCGCCTTTCCAGTTATATGTATATACATATACCGTGTGGCCGCCGTTCATAGCGCGATGCATGTATTAGTAACTACTGGTCGACTATAAATGGGCGTGCCAACTTGAATTGCCACACAGACAGCGGGCGTATAAGTTATACGTATAAATGTATTCGTAGGCAAATCAAGTGAAAAGCAGTGTAATAGGTATTGCGTTCCCGTTGTAAGTAATTATTTGTAGTTGTTTGAAGCATCAGATAATCACTGATAATATGTCAGTGAAGTAACTCATCACAGCTTCATAAACAACATAAAAGAGCAAAAATAAATAATAAATAACTCCTAGACTTTAAAATAAAAAAAACTTCTTAACTAAAATAATATTTTTCAACAAATATTATAATCTAAAAACTCAACTATAATAAAATACTGAAACATAAAATATTTACTTCTTAAAACAGAATTGTAATTCAACATTGCAATTAACCTGTAATTAGCTATAAAAAAATGTTATTCTTAAGCAATAATAAAAGTCGAACTGACGCCCATATGTGGAAGCGACGCACGGCGAATGCGACTGCCCGACTACACCGTATAAATGTAGATTTTTTGGACAAATACGAGTGCATCATAGGCATATGCGAAATACTAGCTCTGTTGTAATCCAGTATAACACTGCGTCTACTTGTTTACCGTTCTAATACACAGATATCTCTATCTGTTTCGCTTACTCTACAGGTATCGCGATAATGCAGACGCACGCGGTCTTATGGTATATATATTTCACTGGTACTTGCAATGTTCTCGAAGATGCGCGAGTAATATTTATTGCGGTTGTAAGTAATAAATAATAAAATAAGTATAGCATAATATATTAAAAAAGTTTCATTAGAAAGATAATTTGAGTTTATATTTAAATACAATCTTGTCAAACCAGTTTCAGGAACTCCCAAGGCCATTTAACAAATTTTGATTGCATGGACCACAATATCTAAGCCCCTTATTTTGATCCTAAACATGAGAAACTAATTGTTTTCTTGAAATTATAAATCACTTCAAAACAAACGTCAAAATAAGAACTTCATGCAGATTTTTTTAAAATAAAATTATTTTTTACCTGCCAGCTACAAAGTCCTGTTGTTCCTTGACTTACTATATTTGAATTTTCCTTCAGTGTTATTACTTTTTCTCCACGACAATAAAAAGCGTAATGTTTGAAATAAACTGCATTATCGTCAGCTAGCGCCACCAGGTGACCGAAAGCGTCATATACACTGTCGTGAACGTCAATATTCCGTTTTTCTAACTTATTAATTATATATTTCAAGAAAGCGATTTGATAACTGATCTTTATGGGATATTGTTTCACTAAGTCTAAACCGACGGTGTTATTTAGGAGTAATTCTTGCAAATCCCATGTTACTAGCGTAAAAAAGTTCTAAAAAAAATATAGTTACATGAAATTGGTAAGCAAGTGAATATTATTTAAACTAATAACACATACGTCCCACTGAATATTCTTTATCGGCACCCAACAGAGGAATTGTTTCTTGATAAACTGCACAATTTCCGCGACATTATCACTGAACATTTCAGTTTTTAATGTTACCGAGTTATTAAAAAAAAAAAACTGTATTCAAATAGACCTATCATATACACAAAAGTATCCTATCACAATAATATTATGCCAACAAAAATTATATAAAGCCTGGTTAAGATGCATACTATTGTTAACTATTGACCAGCTGACGTAAAAACAGAATTAACCAAACTTGATTAGCGAGACACGACACACATGACATAAATACTTTATTTACGATTGAATAGACACCTTGTGTAAAAATTAACGATCATACAATTCGACAGATCTCTTTTTAAATTTCTTCTAAAATAGGTAACATTTCTATCATATGTAAGCGCCATCTCGTTATGAGTTAGCATAAGAAGCCCTTGATGGTGTATAATAATACAACACTTACCTATAACTAGAAATATAAATTAAATTTGAAAGTATTTTATTCATTTTTCTAAAATAAGTCTTTAGTGATAATCAATTTTTTTCTACAATATTTTATTCTACACACCAAATTTTAATATAATAATCAAAATCTTTTAGTTACATTTAAAGGACTACCAATGAATATTTTAAGAATTCTGAGTATTATTATGATATTAATACAGTGCCTTCCAATACTTTCCTCATTAGAGTAGGCTGTATCTAAGTTTTTTAAGTAATCAATGTTGGCGTACATGTTAAAAACTTCAAATTCTGACAGTTGTCATACTTACATTCAAATTATAGACGCTTATTATTATTTACATGAATATAACCAAACTATCAAAATTATGTCACCAACCGTTAAAAAAAGCATGGCCGTCTCTAAAGAAGAAAGTATTTGAAGGCGCGGTAAGAAAAAATTATTTGCAAGAAATAAAAAGTATTTTCCAAATTTCAGTTTTTATTGCCTTAAATACATATTTTTTGTGCTTTTAGCTATTTTTTCCCATTCTGATTTATATTTGTGTAGTATTTTTGATTTTATTATTTTAGTTTTTTTAAGAGCGACTGGTGTATCACAATCACTATCAGACTTACTTGATATTTGACAATTGATGTCGATGATAAGAGTCATCTGTGCCAGATGTCACCCCACTGTAAATTTAAGCGTTTAAGAAAGTAAATACTTGAAATTGTTTACAATGTCGAACATCATAAACACATTACAGCCTTTTCTGTAGACGAATTTAACACTTCAATTTGAAGTGCTGTCACACGTCACACCTGACATTACAGTTTCGATTAAGGGTCCTATACAGTGCGTTCATGATGAAAGCAGTGGCGGCTCTTTAATGAGAGCAAGTGAGCAATTGCACCCCCTGGAATTTTGAAACAAAACAAACCAAGCGGCGACTAACTGTGAAAATATTTATTTATTACGTATTCATAGTTATTGAACAGGAACGTGGCGTGTGCGGCACGCGTAACAACCTACATGCACCGATCGTCTTCACAGATATAATGACGACTAGCTTCCACCGAGAGAAACATACCCATGAGCAAAGCCCAACCGTTGCACCGTTAAGCCATTAACATTACATTGAAGGTGGGGAGAAATGTATTTTGTTCTACTTCCATATCGTATAATACCTAGCGTGTGAGCAAGATCCCCAGTCTGCTCACCGCTGTTGTAAGATGAATTTCGTCTCTGCGTTACAGAATAACACGTTTTCGCGGCTAACGTATGATGAAAAAATCGCAATAAAAAATCTTAAACGGCCGATGCCTCAATTATGTTTAGAAAATAAACAATCTGTTAAAGGTAAAGACGTTATAAGAAAATTCAAAATGAATATTTATCAGAAAAATGACTGGATTTGTGGGTGTGAAATTAAAAATACTTTGTTTTGTTTTCCGTGTCTTTTGTTTGGTGGTGAACCGTCTTGGTCAAAGAACGGAATAAAAGACTTAATTCATCTTAGTGCTAAAATTACGAAACATGAAAATTCCGAAGGGCATTTGAAACATATATTTAGTCTAAGAATGTTAGGAAAAAATAACGTTCAGAATGTTTTAGATTCATCATATAGGCAAAATATAGAAGTCAGGGCTGTAGGTCTGCTAGGCCTTCTGCTGGCGACACCTTTAATGAAGTTGTTAGGCTTTTAAAAATTGTCATTACAATCCCAATGACGTCTGAAGCGGAACGCCAGTTTTCGCGGCTGAAGAGAATAAAACCTTTCCTGAGAAATACAATGAAAGAAGACAGATTAAATGCCCTTACTATGTTATCTTGTGAAAAAGAATTTATAAATGATTTCCCAAATTTTAATGAAAAAGTGCGCTAATCTTAGCTCTTGAAGAGTTTCTGGTACGACTGCGCGTTGGAGAATACGCCTCTGGAGTTGATCCCATAAATGTTCAATAGGATTGAGATCTGGACTAGATGCACGTCAGTCGAATTTGCGAATTCCGACCTCCTTACTCACTTACCATTCGTGCAATGTGAAGTCTTGCGTTGTCGTGCAATAAAACGAAACCTTCTCCAATAAAATGTGAAAATGAAACTACGGCTGCTTCAAGAACTTCTTCCACGTATCTATGAGCATTCAAAGCACCATTTTCTGTGAATATCAGATCGGTACGTGCTTCAGTAGAAATGTCAGCCCATACCACAACAGAACCTCCCCCTAAAAGGCACCCTTTCCGATATCGAAGTGGAACTGCAGTTACTCTGCGGTCCCTTAGAGTGTTGAGGACAATAAAACGATCAACTCTAGTTGTCGCTCTTCTTCTTCTTCCGGAACCAACTCATCTATCAAATCTGCCAGTCTCTAAAAACCGATTCCACGCATCCCGAACGGTTGTGCATGGTATTCCCAATATTTGAGATACATAGTGTTGAGTACGTCCATCTTGGATTAACGCGTCAATTTGAGAAACGTCTACTACAGTTAAGTGCATTGTTATTGCAACAAAACTTGTGTATTAACTGTCAAATTTATTTATTATTTATTTCAGATATCAATGCAATAAGCTTATTTGCATTTTATTGCAAAAATTAATTATAAAGATATATCCTTAAAATGATGTACCCAGTCAACGCAATTACGTAATATACCGGGCTCTTTTTTTATCATTACACATAGCATTTTCCCTATGTGTAATGATAAAAAAAAATTGTCAATGCATTAGCGATATAGTCACTGTATAGTAGACAACCAGTTATACACCAATGAAGAATTTACGTATAGTATACCTTAATTTTTAAATCAGGTTGCCATGACGGGAAAAACATTTTTTATGTCTAATATTTCTGAATTTTTATTCAAACATAAGTCATAAATTAAATACATTTTATTAAAAAATAGATAATTTATTTATAAATCATGGATAAATACAACAGAAATGAAAAGGTGGCTATAGTAATGTGGTACCAGAAAAATAATAGTTTAAGGCAAGTTAGAGACATGTTTTCCGTCAATTATCCAGACAGGCCTATACCTTGTGCAAAAACAATTCTGAACTTTTTTAAAAAATTTCAAGAAGATGGTTGTGTTCTAAATTCTCACAAAAAAAGAAATAGAACCAATCATGTTCGAACAGAAGACATGAAATTAAATATCCTGTGTTACGTAGAGGAACGGTCTGTAGGATCTCTTTTAGATGTAGCTAAACATTTTGGAGTATCGTACAGTTCGGTATACAAAACTCTGAAAGAATTTAAATATAGGCCATACAAAATATCAAATCATCAAGAGCTTTTCGGAGAGGATAAGATAAAACGAACTGAGTTTTGTGAAATAATGTTTAACATGTTAAATGAAAACCAAGAAATTTTAAATAAAATAATTTTTACTGATGAGGCTACATTTACCGTAAACGGTGAAGTCAACTCTCAGAACTTTCGGTTTGTACCCTACATTTATCCATGAAAAATTATTAAATTTCCTATCCATTAATCCATTAGGTACTGGTCCCGTACAAATCCTCACGCTCAAAACCTGACCCGAACACAGTACCCTCAAAAAGTTAATGTCTGGATTGGAATAATAAGTGATAGACTTATTGGCCCATTTTTTATTGACGGTAACCTCACTGCAGTGAAATATTTGAATTTGTTGAGAGACCATATCATCCCATCAATTGAGATGATAAATGTTGATGAACCCTGGTTCCAAATGGATGGGGCCCCGCCACATTCTACTAACGCTATCAGGAATTTTTTAAATAACTTATTTCAAAGACGGTGGATTGGTAGATTTAGTCCCATACTATGGCCTCCAAGATCCGCTGATTTATCTCCAAATGACTTTTTTCTTTGGGGTTACCTAAAAAGTAAAATTTACAACAATGTACGAATACGCAACTTGAATGAACTAAAAGAGCGTATACGTACTGCATGTAATGGAATAAGGCCAGAATTTATTAGAAATACACTTCGTTGCTTTCAAGATCGCCTTGCTTATTGCCTTGAAAGACAAGGTGGACATTTCGAGAACTTGTTATGATATTAGACTTCACATTTAAGTTCGTTTAATTGTTATAATAAACTAATTATTTTGTTCCAAGTGATATTCTGCATTTTCTTTATTAAAAACATAACCTAATTTTTCTAAGCTTTATTTTGCTCTGTATCGCCCAGTGTTACCAGTACAAGTATTATTGCCGAATCAAATACTTTCGCGCTAAATTTTAACAGTTTCGTAATAAATGTAAAAGGTTTTATGTACGCTGCAAAGTTTAATTTTTCCGTACAAATAATTTATGGTAGAAGTAAGAGAAACGGATCTCCAGAATATTATTTTATTTGTATCGGCCAGTGGGAAATGGCGGGAAATCCTTAATGTAGCAATTATGATGTTGACGACGTGATATATTTCGAATTTTAAAATTGTAAGAAAAATTGTACAAAATTAGTTATTTACGATATAATTGTTAAAAGTGCTATTTTATTTTGCGAGTAAGATTTGCGACACGAGGGTGATTAGGAACTGGAGCAATTTAAAATAAGCAAAATAAAATAACATTTTAACACGTGTGTCGTACAGTGTTTCTGCTACAAACTCAATTTTTATTTTAAAATTTTAATAAAAAGTTTAACGAAAATTGACTGATAAAAATCTTATGACGGCTCACTGTTCCTGCTTGTCAAAATACGAGTGTATAACTGGTTGTCTACTATACAGTGACTATATCGCTAATGCATTGACAATTTTACTTTCTTATACGTTGTATAAGGAAGTATTGTGATGATGAAAATTTTCGACCTCGAGATTTTTGCAGATTTCCACGTTTTGAGGTCCCCTGATACCAAAAAAGTGGTTTTTAAAAAAATGTCTGTGTGTGTGTGTGTGTGTGTGTGTGTGTGTGTGCCTGTCTGTGACCACGATAGCGGTCGAACCGCTGGAGATATCAATTCCAAATTTTGTATTTACGTGTATAATCTCCCTCTTGAGATCTGATTAGTTTTTCAGTAAAATCGGTAGACCGGAAGTAGCAGTTTACTTGAGTATAAAAATCGAATTTTGCCAATATTTCGTCAAATACTAAGTTTATACAAATTTATAAAGAATTCATATGTACTTAAAATTAAAATTGAGAACAATTTTATTTAAAAAGTTTTTCGAAATTCCTACCGGAAATAGGTTTTTTACTCTTATCGAAAATCGATTTTTTGCAAATATGTCGTAAATTATGCATTCTATATATATTTATGAAGAGTACAAAAGTATTTAAAGTTGGATTTAGAATATTTTTTATATAAATGAAATTTCAAAATTCGGACCGGAAGTAACACTTTCTTTCGTATAAGAAAGTCGTGTGGTGGCCACACCTCATTTTTTAACGGTTGGTGACAATGCATAATTTTGATAGTTTGGTTATATTCATGTAAATAATAATAAGCGTCTATAATTTGAATTTAAGTATGACAACTGTCAGAATTTGAAGTTTTTAACATGTACGCCAACATTGATTACTTAAAAAACTTAGATACAGCCTACTCTAATAAGGAAAGTATTGGAAGGCACTGTATTAATATCATAATAATACTCAGAATTCTTAAAATATTCATTGGTAGTCCTTTAAATGTAACTAAAAGATTTTGATTATTATATTAAAATTTGGTGTGTAGAATAAAATATTGTAGAAAAAAATTGATTATCACTAAAGACTTATTTTAGAAAAATGAATAAAATACTTTCAAATTTAATTTATATTTCTAGTTATAGGTAAGTGTTGTATTATTATGCACCATCAAGGGCTTCTTATGCTAACTCATAACAACGAGATGGCGCTTACATATGATAGAAATGTTACCTATTTTAGAAGAAATTTAAAAAGAGATCTGTCGAATTGTATGATCGTTAATTTTTACACAAGGTGTCTATTCAATCTCCCTCTTGAGATCTGATTAGTTTTTCAGTAAAATCGGTAGACCGGAAGTAGCAGTTTACTTCAGTATAAAAATCGAATTTTGCCAATATTTCGTCAAATACTAAGTTTATACAAATTTATAAAGAATTCATATGTACTTAAAATTAAAATTGAGAACAATTTTATCTAAAAAGTTTTTCGAAATTCCTACCGGAAGTAGGTCTTTTACTCTTATCGAAAATCGGTTTTTTGCGAATATCTCGCAAGTCATGCTTTCTAGGCAGGTACATTACGAGTATAAAAGTATTTACATGAAAATTTTAAATATCTTTTGTATAAAAAAAATTTCAAAATTCGGACCGGAAGTACCACTTTTACTCTTACCGAATAGCGGTTTTTTGCAAATATGTCGCAAATTATGCATTCTATATATATTTATTAAGAGTACAAAAGTATTTAGAGTTGAATTTGCAATATTTTTTGTATACATGAAATTTCAAAATTCGGACCGGAAGTAGCACTTTTACTCTTAGCGAGTAGCACTTTTTTTCGAATATCTTGCAAAGGATGCATTCTATAGCGATTTATTAAGAGAATGAAAGTACTTAGAATAGGATTTTGAATAATTTTTGTATAAAAAAATTCTAAAAATTGTATAGTTTGAAATGCTCATACGTATAAGAAAGTCGTGTGGTGGCCACACCTCTTTTTTTTTTTTATCATTACACATAGGGAAAATGCTATGTGTAATGAAAAAAAAGAGCCCGGTATATGTAAATGTTATGAGTCATTAGATCTTTCATTCATGGCTGACACATAACGTGAAAGGTTCAATTGTGCTTCGAGGGCTGTCTAAAGTCCGCGTCGTGACAACAACATTGTTACGTCTCAGAAACGTTAGATGTTTGCCTTTCAGAAACGTTAAATGTTTAGTCTCAGAAACGTAAAATGCTTACGTTTCAGGTGCATTAGCTTTGTTACGTCGCTCGTATGTTCCTGAGTTCTATAGAATATTGGGAGAAATAAATTGAAACGACATAATATGAAACAAAGAATTTATTCCAAAAATATTTAAACAAATTAGTTCTTGAACAGAAAAATAACTGGAATATTTCAAATAATATTATTTAAACCAACTCTAACATATATCATTGTTTTTCTTTTAATGTCTCTTATATGCCTCAAATTCGCTAGGTGAAACCACTCGCTGCAGAGTCTATCAAAATGAGATTCCTGGAAATCTTGAAACTGCAACGCATTTCGTCAGCGTTACTACATGCATCTTCGATAAATGAGGTTAGAGTTGACACTCCGTTAAAATATAGAAATAATCAGGATAAATACAACCGGCTCTTACCTCTATGTAAATTTAACAATCCTGAGTCTGAATATTAATGTAGTGTTATTCTAAGAACCAAACTAAATTGCATAACTCGATAAACCAAATAAACTATAATATTTTTCTTGTATCGCACATTAAAGTCACAAGCGGTAACAGTGTTGTCCCAGCGACATGTGAGTTGGTAATAGAATTCTGCGCAAAAACGTAATAGATTTACCTTGTTTCGTAATAGAAGGCGCAGCTATTTTCAAGACTATATAAAGTCCCTGAATAGTAGGCTGAATAGTTAAAAAACCGCAATACGGTAACCATTTTTTGTCCAAAATCTGACAGCCAATAATATTTTTCTTGATGTAGGTATTAGTTGGATGTACTCAACCAGCAAAATCACAATTTTAGCGAAGGATCAAAATATATATTTGCTAATGTAGAACAAGTGTACATATAGTGATTTTGCTACAAGAATACTGTTCCAAAAATATAGGACACAGCCAGGGCCGCCGCGTGGGGGTGGCAAAATTGTTCACCGCACAAGGGCACCTGGGCCAGGGGGGGCGCCAAAATTTATAGATAGTACTTATAGTTTTTTAATTTAATGTTACTTAAATAAAAGTTGTTAATTATTCGCTTGCAATTTTTTATATTTTCTAAGCAATAAAATGAGATTTTATTTTTATTTTAATTTTATATTTTAATTCTATTTTACTTTTGTTTTCGTTTCTGCGGGCTGTTTTCGTTTGTGTAAAACAAAATTTTATTGCCGATGCGAACAATAAAAACACGTTCCTTGTGGAATTCGCGCTACCACACGGAACGTGTTAAAAATCTAAGAATTTGTAACATGTAACAACAGGAATTGGGAATGTTTTGTATCGGCATATATTTATTCTTTATGTGCTGAGAAGCTGTTGCGGTATCAACGTCGTTGTTTAGTTTGCCTTATTTTTGCAATGATAATACACATTCATTTTTTAAATGTGACAACCAAAAGTCGAGGAAACGAGGAAACCAATAAAGCCAAATTGAAGAAAATTTTTTAGGATTTCAATCTGTCGACGACACTACTGGACAGGTTCTGTTTCAATTCATAAATGGACATTTAAAATCGTTGGAACTAAATTTTTCAGATTTACGAGGCCAATCTTACGATAATGGTGCTAATATGAGAGGAAAGCGCAAAGGATTGCAACAAATAATTATTGAAAATAATTCGAGGGCCACTCTATATCCCCTGCTCTGCGCATTCTCTAAATTTAGTTGTAAATGATGCAGCTTTACAACTACTTTTCTTCATCCGTTAAACGTTGGTCTATTTTCAACAGTATGTTGAAAATCTAACTTTAAAGCCACTCTCCAACACCAAATGGGAAAGTAGAATTCAAGCTTTAAGACCGTTGAAAAACGATTTGAAGGGAATTTTGAGAGTGTTAATAAATATTCAAGAAGATCAAACAAGAGACATGGAATCAAGAATCCAAGCAAAAAAATTGATTCAGAAGGTTTCCTCGTTTAAATTCATTTGTTCCATTAACATCTGGCACGATATTTTAAATTTAGTAAATGTGGTAAATGAAATAATGCAAAATTCTAAATGTGATTTACAAATCGTGACTTTACAAAATCTTATATCAGAACTAAATAATCATAGATCAGATGAAACGTATGCAAACATGCAATTGCCAATGCAAGTATCGTTGCTAATGATTTGGGGGTGGATACTGATTTTCCACAAAGTCGAAACAGGTTTAAAAAGAAACTATTAAAAGATGAACAAACCGACGAACCAATCAACAATCCAAGACAAAAATTTAAGGTTGAATTTTACGATATAATATTAGACACTGCCATTTCTTCAATTACTGAAAGTTTCAGTCAATTAAAAGAAGATTACAATTACTTCATGGTGGTACACTAAATACCTCATTTAAAAAACTGGAGTGACAATGTAATTCTAAAACATTGTAAAGAATTAGAACAAAAATTAACGGATACTAAAAATGTTAATGAAAATGACATTGATGGATTAAATTTGTTCGAAGAAATAAAATCTTTACGATGTTTTACCAAAGAGGATATGTCACCTATGGATGTTTTAAATTATATTTATGAAAACAATCTTACCGATACATTTCCAAATATTGCAATAGCTTTACGGATTTCTGTAACCCTGCTAGTTTCGGTAGCTACTGGAGAACGAGGTTTTCCAAAACTTAAAATTATAAAAAAACTACATGCGATCTACCATGGCGCTGGAGAGATTATCGGACTTGTCAATTATATCCACAGAGAGCGAAATTTTGGATAAATTAAATATAAAGGAATTTATAGGAGCGTTTGTAGCTGCTAAAGCTCAATATTTGAATATATTTTCTATTTTTTATATTTTACTTAAAAAATGTTTTATCATTGTTTTGTTTTTAAAATTTATGAAATAATAAAAAACAATAAGACAAACGTGTTTTAATAATCTAAAGCTTTTCAGTTCGAAAGTCAAATTTTGAATACTATAAAAGAGTATATCACATATAATTTGCAGCACTTTATAAGAGTCCAACAGAACCCCATAAAGGGGCGGGGGCGCCAAATTTCAATTTGAACAAGGGCGCCTAATCCCACGCGGCGGCCCTGGACACAGCCGTAGTAGCAAAACCACTATACGCATACTTGTCCTACATTAGCAAATATATATTTTCATCCTTCTCTAAAATTGTGATATTGTTGCTTGGGAAGATTTGAAATTAAAGTAAAAAGAATCGTTGAAAAATCAACGAAAACGTAATAGATTTATATGCTTTCGTAAGGACGTAATAAAACATAGTGAAACGTAACAGATCTGTTACAACTGTAACAGCAATCGCAACACTGAGCGGTAAGCGATCACAAATCACAAGACCTGATAACAGTTGGGCGCATGCGCAAGTGGTTGCACATGCGCTTTATATTCCCGGCTCCACATTCGAGTTCGCCCCGGATCGGCCTACTTCGTACTCGATTGTCAACCGATCCAACATCCTAACACAAATCACAGACAATATTATTATGATGATAACATGCTAACAAAAAAATTTGTTGTAGTCCAAATTTTATGAGGCTTTTATCAGTTTTATCCGCATATAATTAAAAACGATTTTTACCAGAAATAATGCCTTCTATGTGTAAAATAAAAACGCGTGGAATTCTCAGCCATATATTAGTAAATATTATAAAACTTATATGTATAAAGCCTTTTTAAATTAATTATTACAAAATGTAATAGACAAACAATGTTGATATTCTACCATTAACATCTCATAAAAAGTAATTAAGATACGTAGCTGATACGTGTAATTGTTATGTGGCAAAATTTGTTTCAAATTAACTTGCAAGAACTTAACGAGGTTGCTTCATTTCGGGAAATGTGGCACATAACACTGTGCCCTAAATGGTATCTCATTGATGTTTCGCTTATGTGTGTGTTGACTGGGTACAGTATATTGAAATTAGTTAATATTGTCTAGTTAGGAATTTCACCACCAAAAAATCAAATCCGTAACATTTTATAATGAATTAAACAATATAAAGCATTTATTAATGCAGTGGTTCCCAGACTGTGGTACGCGTACCCCTTGGGGGTACGCGAAAATGTTTAGGGGGTACACGACCGGCCAACAGCGCTAGTAGTGGCGCGACGACGCGTCGCAACAGGCCGGGCGGACAGAGTGCATCAGTTGATTTTAGTTATGGAATCACTCGAGTGAAAAATAACCTTCATAACTTGGTTATTGTAACTATAACGAGTAACGAATAATTAACATTCGAGTGAAAAAGTATCCAGATAATCATTCGGTTTTTGTCATCACTCGAATACCAAGTATTCGGTTATTGAAAATATCCGGTTATGCCCATCACTAGTTGATGTGATGTACCCCTCCCCCACCATGTTTACTTGACTTGCGCGCGCCTCTCTGCCAGCACTGTCACCGCAGCAGTAGTCTGCCATAACAAGCTCGCTCACAGTGTTGTGCTGTTCTGGAAACATTCAATTCTGTTCAAACAGTAATTATTGTTCAGACCTGAACTCCGTTTACGGACATTTGTTTGTGCGGTACTAAAGGGAAAGTTACAATAAAAATTAACAATGAATAAATGGTTAATCAAGAAAAGGCCTCAGGAAGATCTGAATCAAAATCCTGGGCCATCAACTGCACAAAGTGTAAGTAGACCTACTAATGAGCAAACCAAGGGACAAAATAAAAAACCTGAAAATCAGGGAAATGAATCTAAAAATAAAAGAAGAAAGTACAACGAATCGTACTTAAAATTAGGTTTTACATGGACTGGAAGCCCAGACGACCCAATCCTCAATGCGTTGTTTGTTCGGAAACCTTATCAAACAATTCCATGAAACCATCTCTTTTAAAACGACATTTTGAGAGCAAACATGAAAATTTAGTAAAAAAGGAGCAACAGTACTATGAACGTCTTTTAGAAGACCTTAAAAACAAGAAAAGCATAATAAAACAATTTTCTGGTGCAGAACAAAACGAATATGCTCGTAAAGCTTCTTATAAAGTTAGTCATTTGATCGCAAAATCTGGAAAAAACCATTCTCTTGGTGAAAACCTTATACTCCCGGCTGCAGTAGAAATTGTTTCTTGTATGTTTGGAGAAAAAGAGGCTCAAAGAGTGAAATCAATACCACTATCAAACAACACAGTTACAAGGAGAATCAACGATATGGCCAGTGACACAAAAGAACAACTTGTTCGAGCAGTTCAAGGTAGCCCTTACTTTGCTATCCAACTCGACGAAACCACGGATGTCGCTGGCCTAGCCCAGCTGATCGTTTTTGTTCGTGGCATATTTCAAGATCAAGTATTTGAAGATCTGTTGTTTTGTAAGCCACTCAAAACATCTACAAAAGGTGAAGATATTTTCAAGTTGTTGGACTCTCTTTTTTCTGATAACCACCTGAAGAGGGAAAACTGTGTTTCAGTGTGTATGGATGGCGCCAAAATTATGAGTGGTCACATCACAGGACTGGTAGGCCATATCAAAACAGTTTCACCTGCGTGTAAGTTTACTCATTGCGTCCTACACCGCGAGGCTTTGGCGGCCAAACACCTTCCTGATGAACTAAAAGTGTTTTGTCACGTGTCTTTGAACTCCACAAAGAACTGCATAGCTTTTTTACCGAACACAAATCGAATTTGTCTTGGATTTTAAAGTTAGCTTATTTAAGTGATATTTTTGAAAAACTCAACACATGGAATTTATCCATGCAGGGCAGTGTTTCTGATGTTTTTTTTTTCTTTGTGGAAAAGAAAACTAATGCAATGGTGAAAAAGATCAACAAGAAATACAAGGAAACAACTGCGAGTCTTTTGAAAAGTTGAACACCTTTTTGCAAGAAAATGAACAGAACATATCTGATTTTAATGAACTGAAGAATCAAATAGCCCAGCACTTGAACGCACTGAATGTTCGAATTAGGAAGTATTTTACACCTTTAGAGAAACAGTACGACTGGATTCGTGGCCCCTTTGGTGCTGATGTTACGGACACCAACCTGTCTGCATTTGAAAAGGAGCAGCTGATTGAAGTCTCCTACGATCCCACCCTGGAAAACAAACATTTGAATTCTGGGGTTTCATTGTTAGAATTCTGAATCGGTGTTCGGCAGGAATATAAAGAACTGTCCGGCAATGCTCTTAAATTTCTTGTTGGGTTTTCCACCACTTATTTATGTGAAAGAGGTTTTTCTAGTTTGACTTATCTTAAAAATAAATACAGAAACAAATTAAATGTTGAAGATGATTTAAGATTATAAACTAAGTTGGAACCCAATATTGATCAACTTTGTAATGAGAAACAAGCTCATCCATCTCACTAGTTTCTTTGAAAATAAGCTTTTTAGGAGTATTTTTGCAACTTTCAGTTTCTTTTTATGTAATAAAAATTCATGTAACCAATATGTCTTTGTTTTTATTTGGACATGACATGTAATTGAGTTTCAAAGGTTAAAACTATACATAATAAAAGGCTTTAAATTTTGTTATATATTTTTAATTTACTGACGGAAAGGGGTACGCAATTTTTTTGTTGCTACAAAGGGGTACAGTGTCTGAAAAAGTTTGGGAACCCCTGTATTAATGAAAGACAATCGGATAAACTACATGTGCAAACAGAAAACGTATATCAGATGGGCGGGCGGTTTTTCTAAGTTTGTGAAAAATAAAGTAGGATACGTTATTATAAGTATGGTTGGCAAACCTAGGTGCACGACGTCGGTGCCAGGCATCGAGGACATTATAAATCTCAATTTGATATTTTTTACGAGAGAATCAAAATACGTATAAAGAAATAAGTACCTACTTACCAAGTAATAGTAAACACATCTTCTCCTTAAACAACATTATAAAGTTTATAAAGCATCCTGACTATTCACTGTTCACGTTGAGAGTTTAAATGAAAGTAAATCACCATTAATTGTTCCATATGATCAGGTGTTAATAACTGTCTATCACCGTAAATGCATTTATACATTGAAAAAGAGCGTTCAACATCTACGGTAGTAATAGGGGCATATTTAAAGTACGCAAAGTTCTTTAGCGCCGGCACATTTATCCCCGGTTCGGAAAAATCTACAACTTTATCGGTAAACAAGTCAATAATTCGGCGCACAGTACGAATTCCCGGATTGTTATCTAGAACTGCTTCAAATTTTTGTTTGACATTTTCAGCAGTATCCCCAGATAACTGGGAAAGGAACTGACTAAGATCATATACAATATTCATGGCCTTAGTTATAGAATATTGCGGGTTCGTCGGGGTAAGTTCAAGACGACGTATGGCTACAGGTATTCTGGAATAATGTCCATGAATATTGGCTAAATCTAGCTGAATAGTTGGATCCATAAATGCCTGTTGAGCTTGTAAAATAGAAAAATCATCACTCGGGTCCAGTAGCTGTATAACAGTTTTAACGTCGTGGAAATGTTGGTGATAATAGGATGCTGCTTGTATCCATGTACCACAACGTGTGACAACAGGTTCCGGTGGAAGTGGCACGTGTGGAAATTTTTCACGAAATAAATGCTTGCGTGCAGGTGCCTTTACAAAAACTTTATTGACAGAAGATATCAACATATCTACATTCGGGTAGCTTTTTGTAACTTCCTCTGATACTCTATGTAGTGCATGTGCGAAACATGTAATATGCGTCATACTACTGTATGTTTGTTGCAACAAACGACCAGCCGCCTTCATATACTCAGTTTCATCAGTTACAAATAATAACACTTTTTCTTTATTTTCATCGTGCTTTTCGCCCCATAGTGATTTCAAACACGAAGTTACGATATCTAATATGAATTCTGCATTAGTTGTTTCGAGCCTCTTAGATGCAAGTAGATGCGTAGGCATTGCCTTGTCGCTGTCCATCACCCCAACCAAGACATTTGCAATAATATTGCGTCCTTTAACATCGATAGTTTCATCTACCGACACCCAAATATGATTATCGTTTATGTCATTGACAATTGCAGTCTTAATTTCATCGTACATCGGCGACAAATAATATTTTCTCAATGTGGATTCCGCCGGTACACGTAACTTACTATATTTACCGTTAATACAATTTTGTAGAAAATGCGTAAACTCAGGATGAGTCACCGTGTTCCGTGGAATGTTACACGCTTCTAGCACTGTAAGTAGATCCGAAGTGAATGCTTTCTGCCGTTCGTAAGCAGTTGCAGAGCCAGCAATGCATGCTTTATGTGCATCGGACGACACATGCTTTAATACGCGGGTTTTCACTTGCCACGACAGTAATACATTGCAAGTTTTACATCGGAGTTGAATACCGTCAAATTCTAGCTCAGGCAAATCCTTTATCCACCTTTCAACAGTATCTCGCGACAGACGAGGACGGGTCATATTTACGTAATAAAATACATGTAACTAATAAAAGTAAGCAATAGATCGGCCCACTACACAAAGCGCTTACAATTTAACTAAAATACTTTCGATGCATAAGGTCTGCCAACGTCAATATTCCGCTTTTTGAACCCATTACTTATATGTCACGTAAGCGATTTGGTAACTAGTCTTTATACGATATTGTTTTATTAAATCTAAACCAACAGCGTTATTTAGGAGTAATTCTGCACGTCCTATGTTACAAGCGTAAAGAAGTTCTAAAACAGAATATTTACGCAAAATTGGTAAGCAAGTGCACATTATTTAAACTAATAACACACGTCCCACTGAACATTCTTGATCAACACCTAAACAGAGGTATTGTTTCTTGACAAATTGAACATATTCCGCGACATTATCACTTAACATTTGTTTTTAAGGTTACCTACCTAGTTATTTAAAGAAATTTCCTCTGAAAGAAACTGTAGTTATTCAAATAGACCTATCGCTACGAATACAAAAGTATCACATCACAATAACATTATGCCAACAAAACTTATCTTAAGCTTGGTTAAGATTGCGTACTATTGACCGGCTCACGTAAAAACACAATTCATAAAACTTGATTAATTACTGTTGTTGTTGTGACACACGACGCACATGTCATATTTGCTTAATTTACGATTGGAGAGACATCTTGTGTAAATATGTTAAATAAATGCTTAAACAATCACCATAGAACAAGAGAGATAGAAGCGGCACTTCCTTATACTAAAAGTGAACAGAGTAAAAGCGACATCTATAGGCGTGGAGTGATAACACTACTTCATATATATAGATATATAGCGCGTAGAAATGCCTTAGGTATTTTTAATTGCATTTTCGTTTATGTTCTCATATGTTGCTTATTGTACCCATAAAAGTACAATAAACAAAAAAGGATAACGAATGATTAAACTTATATTAATTAAAATAAAAAACAGTAATAGAAATAATACTTTAATGAGTAAACTTCGTGTACAAAAGAATCTAATAACTATGTTTATTGGTACAAAGCTATATATAAAAAAAGTAAGTAAAAATAAATTTCAATATTTACTTTAACACCAACAAAAAAACTACAAAGATAAATTGATACATAGTATAAATTTCAAACAAAAAAAATATTTAAGGAAGAACTAGAAGAAAATATTAAAATTATATGGATATGTGCTTCCTTCGTTTTAAATAAATATTTCTTGCTTCTTTAAAAACCTTTGGATCAGATTCATTAATTTTTCTTAAATCTTTCCCACACATTATATTATTTATTTGTTTTGTGTAATTATATATTAATGTTCTTGTTACTACCTCGAAAATTTGGAATTTAATATTTTTGCCATGATTTGAACAATGCAAATGAAATTTAATGTACCTATATAATGTGGCTATAATCCGTTTTCGAAGATTGGCTTCATGAATGTGATGTCTAAGTATATGTAGAATTAAATAATATGCTTTTGTTAAAATTGTTACTATATGGTCATTAACATATACTAAGCTTTTGCTATCTTTATTATATTCTTTTAAAACTGTAAGCCTATGTATGTCAGAGGTTTCATCAGTAAGGAACTCATTTTTACATACATTACATATTGTACAAAATCTTATTTTTCTTATTATGTAGCCACCCATATATGTTAATACCTGCTTTAAGAAAAGACTTGATCTGATTACATACACTGATATGTGGAATGGTTTTATTACCATTTGTTCAACATTTGGCTGATTCTAAAACAGAACAAAGACAAACAAATTAATAAAATATAACAATAAAATATTGCTCAATAAAATTACCTGGCTTACTAAATTTTTTAATGTAAAAAACATATCTGAATCGTCATCTTCACAGTTGCTTTCTATTGAGTGCTTTCCAGTTAAATTTTTAACTAAGATGCTTTTATATAATGAGTTAAAAGATGACACTGTTGGATTTGTATATCTGTATGACCTTTGTCGAATCTGTCCAAAGAAATTCTCCAAAGGATCCTGATTAAAGGTCCTGGGCATCATATATTCAACACCACATTTTTGGAGCATGTCAAATAACCTTTTAAAATTGGCCAGTGTGGAAATAAAATTTTGTAAAGATGGTGGTTTAAGTTTTTGGTCTGTACTTGATATAAAATACATTGACTTTAATGTTTTAAGGCTTTTGGTCCAGAAATCAATGTGCCCAGAATTCTGCGATACCCCTTTTCTCCATTTCTTTGCAGACACAATGGAACTACCATTTAGACTATCAAACAGCTGGTCAAAAAAATCGCATAATTCGGCAGTATGCATTGCAGCTTTTGGAAGGTGCAATATTTCACTGCCCGTATTAACAGTAGTTTCTGTAAATAATCTGTTGATAATATATTCAAAACTATTTGCAAATTTTAATTACCAGAAAATGCCATCAAGTTAATTGCCTTTGCAACTGAATTACTAAATACTTGGGTGCAACAGGATACTTTCATCTTCTTGATTGCAAGGGGATTTACATGGTTATCTGTAATTCTAGGCATGCTTCTCACATTGCCGATGTATGGGTCCATTTTATATGCTGTATAAATATGATCCCATTTGGCAACCTAAAATAAATAAAATAATTGCTTGCTAAAATATATACACAAACATCCCTGACTACCTTCTTTTCTGAATGAATTTCAAAACATAGGTCATTCTTTAAGAAGTTATTGCGCACACCCTTCATCAAATGTGGGACATCAAAAAGAGGTATTATGGTCATATTCAATATTTCAAAAATTGGATCTGTGCGTACCACATCTTCTTGAATATTTTTTCGAGTTTCAGCAATTAGTGTTTTTATTGCACTAACATTATTTGTACCTTGGTCACATACAGTAGCAACAATAATCAAACCAGCTGCCTGGGCTTCAGCAACGATTAATTTTATAATTTTTACAATATCTATTGATTTTGTGGCACCTCTAACAGCGTTATAGTACACTGGCTGTTTCCACTTATGGAATACTCCTCGTAGCATAAAAACCTAAAATAAAAAACAAAATACTATTACTAAATCATCAGTATTCCTTGCCTTTCTAAATTTTTACCTGTACATGATTAGCAATGTCTGGAGTTCTTCGATATCCCAAATTTTCAAATCCCTCCATGGTATCATTCTTATAATTATATTGTAAATGAGGTGCAATATTCATTTCATCAAACAGTAGTACACAGTATTTATCTAACTCATTTTTAAATTTGGTTGATTTAAAAAGTTCAAAACATGCTTGATTTATTCCTGGCTTAATGTCAACTTTTTCTAGCAATCTCTGTATTGTCCTTTTTGATGGTAAACTAAAAATGGTGGAAAGGAATTTATACCCACTTCCACTTTGCTTTTGTAAGGCAAGACCAAAAATTTTGTCATCAAGTGTGAATCGATGGCCTGTTGGTGGTCTGGTTGTATTATCCACTTGACTTTGAAAAAATCTTGCTCTTATACGGTCCAGAGTAGAATTACCTTGCGATAACAAACTAGGGCTTGCTTGTTTTAATAGTAACCTTTCTCTAAATTTCTGGCGCCTTTTCTTTACTGAAGACAACTTTCTTTTGTAGTTACATAACTTTGTGTAGAGATATTTTGTCTTAGGTGATAAGTCTTTAAATTTCCGCATACCAATAGATGAAAGTAGTTCATCTCTTTGTCCTAAAAAATAACTGATAACATTTCTCAATAATTAAACATTTCCACTAAATTTCTCTTGTTCTCTACTCCAGAACTAACAGACCATACTTGTTCACTACATCTGACTTCCAAGTTGCTGGATTACAGGAGTGCGCCACGCTCCCAGTCCAGTTACATTAAAGATTAATCTATTAAACATTGAAACAATTCTTACATAATTTCTAATGAACTTAACTATTATATAATATTTATATAAGTATTAGATTACCTTTTCTAGGAGTTTTTGGAATTTCAATTGTAGATTTTGATGTTGATGGTGCTGATATATCTACATGAAACACAAGCCTATAACTTAAAAAAGCAGAAAGCTGGTTCAGGATTATATCAAATATATTAATGCAGAACTAATTCTTATTTAAAATAAATCAATTACCGGTATAACAATTACAATTATTATGACAACTTACATCCAGGATCTTGTAAATGTTCCAAGTCATCCTTTTTTTGAGCAATTTCGATACATTCAGGGACTAATAAATTAATTGGATTCGTTTCTCTTGATGTTGATGGAATATGTTCTTTTGATGTTGATGGATTATGTTCTGTTTCATCCCCCTTTTGAGCAACTTGGATACTTAAAGTTTTCTTCACTCCAGGTATCATACTCATTCTCAAAGGTTCTAAATGAGTAAAACACATTAATTCAATATGATAAACAATACCTGAAAATAAATAGAAAGTACAATACCTGGAAGGTGTAAGGTTGGAATCGCAGTTTTCAAAAGAACATTATTTGGCCCAAAACAGTCTTCAGTGAAATGTTTCCGACAAACTCGAGAACTATTATATATACTTGTTGGCGATTTATGTACGAGTTCTGTCCTTCCACAAGCTACAATCCAATTTTGAAATAGCACAGGATATTTATCTGGGTTTGGAAATCTGTGTTTACTTTGGTTTTTAGCTATACATCCGAAGACAGCACAGTAAGAACCCATATTTGAAGTATGTAATATTTTTAGGTTATACTGGTACTCACGGGATACACTAAAACATTAAATAATTTACCACCTCTTGCTACACTTTTATATGTATTATTGTACCCACCTATTACCGTATACTACACCCAATAAAATGGTTGTTTAAAAAAAAACAGTTTGAGTAAATATTTGAAAAAAATTAAAAATTCAAACACACTACAACAAAACAGTAAACAGCAAAAGTGGCCAAAGCAACGGCGATTGTGTTTGTTGTGGTTCTTCTTAGTTTGACTTAATCGATTTAAAAGTTATCTTGTTTTTATAACTCTGCGCCATCTACCGAACTGGAGTGACACGACTACTACAATGTATCGTGTATTTCCATATAAGTGCCACAGGCATGACAATCACGTTGAATTCCTTCTAAAATAGGTAACATTATTGTCATAATTACACATGTATTGTCATAAAAGTGCGAAAAATCCTTCAAAAATCTAAGCTCCATCTAGTTGTGAATTGTGAGTTGCTACGTCTAGCCCTTGATAGCCCACAATTATTTTATTCCAAGTAGGTATTTCAAATTTCATTATATTTATCTAAAGAGCTTTTATTTTATACATTTATCATTGTTTTTGTTGTTTTAAAACCATGCAAAGAGTTGTAGTAATAACAAACCACAAAATCACATTATTTAGATGTCAAGAGATGGGCATATTTCTTTTAGTAGTAAATGTTGGATAAATTGTTATGCTTCAGGGGCTAGAGAGTTTACAATGGTGTAATACATTCAGCAGACAGATCAGGAACAACTAACTGTTGCCGCTACATCTGTTCAAATGACAACATTAGTGTGAGGTACTGGCTGACAGCTCTGTCTCGTTTGTGTACTCATCTTCCATACGGTATTTTTCCCTGCAGCCATAGGTTAGAATTATACAGATTAAACCGAATAAACCAGTGTTTCTCAACCTCTAACGAATCATCGCCCCTTTAAGGCTGCGTTTGATAACGTTTTGGCGGGAGAGAAATGTACCCGAAAAATACCATTTTTATTTCCATTTTTTCAGGCGTATGATATCAAAACATGTAAATTTTATGCATTAAGCATGAAGATAAAGGTTAAACGAGGTGAAAGGTCGAATTCTTTTTTAAATTAAGTTAATATATAAGCCGTAAATAAAATGGGAAGTTAGTGGTTTTGCAACTACTAGAAAAAATGGCTACATTTAAAAATTACACGGTAAATTTATATGTAATATAGCAAGTACATTCGGTATTTATATTTGGAAGGTAAAAATAGTAACAGTAGCTAAATACATGTGTAATTTTTTAAGTGATCCATGAAATAAAATTTGTAACATTTTTGTAAGCAATTACATACATTTACAGATATCTGTTACATTTACGTCGCCTTATAGTGTAGCACATATAGTATAGATGGCGCTATTATCTTGCAATTATTTAGAGGTTAGTTGTGTGTTATACGATACTTTAATTATTTATTATAATTTAAAATTATAATTAACAGCAATTTTTGCGGTTACTAATTATAAAATTTAGTATGTTACGAGTTATTTGAAAGTACGTAATAGACAATGAGCAGTTGGCATCACAGGTTGGCACCACAAATCATAAAAAGTAACTACATAGTTTAATTTGTCAATTTAATCAAATTGAATCATTTTAAAATATGGAGTTTTCTGTTATCTTTAATTGAAAGATGCCTACGGATTTTTTTACGCCGATAAAAGCCTAGTAGCCGTTTTACATTTACGAAGTGGAGAAGAAATTGTTGACAAGAACCTTCTATATTTTTTTTCAAAATTTTTTTAAGGTTGTTGCTAATTACTTAAAATGTAAATATAGTTACATTTTATTTGATAGCAATTTTCAAAACTTTGAAATGCCGGAGGTCAGTTCGCCGGGTTTTTAGTTTTTAATAATAACAATAATCTTATACTAGCCTCATTATTTATAATATATTAACATTAAAGTAATACCTTTACCTTACTTAATGTTTTGAAGATTTTACTACAATTGCTATTCCCCCAGCACAATACCCTAGCAGTATTTTTCGAAATTCGCGGATGTTTTAAGTTGGCTAGGAAGACAATCGAGTTGAGTACAGGTAGGCTAATTCATTTTTTATTGCGAAATTACTAGACACACCGTGTACTCAAACAAAAGATTGGTCAAAAAATAGATGTACAAACATTGATTGACAAAATTATATTTCTATATATATAACTATTATAACTAATTTTATAGTGAAATATAGCGAGTACACCTCTATATATTATTCAATTGCGCCCAGTGCAAACATAAAACACTCGCGAAATTCGAAAAATGCTGCTAGGCTATTCAATTATAGTTTTTGTAGAGTTAAAATTTTGTACATATTTAAAACTGTTTTTATCGTCTTTATTGTGCTAATACTTGACGCTGTTTGAGTGGTGAATTTCACGGTTTTGTTGGAAGCGCCTTATCTAATGTTCGTGACGTACCTATTTACACTTACAGATAATAATAATAATAATAGACTATATATTTGTAAGACCTCTGTTACATAAAATTGTCAATATTCTCAAACTTGTAATGCATTACAATTGTCAGATCATGATAAGTATAAATAAATAGTGTAGTGTATACTAATACTAACAACACTCTTAACAAATAACAAAGAAGACAGAAAAAAAAACACAAAATAATAAAATCAAATAAGTATATCAATAGTGTTTAATAACACACTAAAATACAATAAACCAAAACAAAAACGCAAGAGAATGTTCACAGGTTACGGCTTGGTTATGTTATAAAATATAACATATATCGCATATATTTATATTTCCTTGTTAAATTTGCTTACCTAGGAACCAATACAATCTGTTAAAAATAGTAGCGTTTCGGCGCGATATTTGAATTGAAAAGTTATAATATGAACTAAATAAAAAGACTGAAAATTCAGACTATTGGTGCGTTTTCGGGTTCCAAATAAACAACTCGTGCAATTTATTTATTTAAAACAGTCTGTATATTCACACACGTAAAATTAATTACAATATAAAAATATAAAACTAATCAAAATATAATAATGTAAAATAAATGTAACGCACTTAAAATTATTACAAATAGATTAACACATGTATTTATTTCACTACTGTTATTTATGTAACACTGTACCGTATTTATATCACTTCTATTTACATTCCGTAATATTTATGTAACAACTACACTCACTTATTTATGCTTACTTTTCGACTACCACTTAAGGAACTATTTATTTATGTTTATTTATTTATCTGCCTGTTCCGCACGAGACTATTGAATGAATCTCTTATTCCGGAATAAGAAAGTCCTTAGTAGTCGTCGCGCGGAACAGACCAAAGTAAAAATAAATATTAGAAATAAATAAATGGTTCCTTGAGTGGTATACCCTGTCTCAGAATAAGAAGGAGTGATTCAAATATCCCGCCAAAACATGGAACACATAGCTTAAAATTTAGTAGACAATTTGATATGACATCATGACAATTGAGGTTAGAAGAACTGTATTAATTCTAACCAAGGATTTAGCTGTTTTGTGTTTCATTTACTACTTTCGTTAAAATAGATGGATGTGCCGCTTTTCATTCTACCAGTCGAAGCAGCAATACGAGTGCACGGCAATTGGAAACAGGAGAGTAAAGTTATAAACACAAATAGGTGCATATATCTATAATTTGATGAATACAAATCTCTTAACATTCAAATCTGTTCATTCTAGTTTTACAAAAAAAAATTAGAAGAATCTATGGATAAAGATATAGGCTCAATTTACAAATGAAAGCATATAGGCTTTGTTCTGAGCGTTTTGAGGAGGATTGTCGTTATAAATATATAATTACTGCACATTTTAGTGTATGTGCTACATCAACATGAAAATTGCGAATCAAGTCTATTTATTATTAAATATTTGTATCAGAGAGCAAGAATGAATCAAACCTTTTATCTCTTATCAAAATGTCCTTAAGAACTTGCAGAAAAAGTTTTACTTATTAGTTTCTATTTTAAATATCAATAAAGAACTTATATAGATAAATCATTCGTTTTACTGCTATACAAACCTTGAGGAGGTAAATTCAAGCAACTAGTCTTGGAAATGTGAATCTTACATACAACAGCAATAAATAGAAAAATTTACATCAGCTAAAATTGTTTACACGAACTGCAAAGATAATTACATATACCTACACATTACTAATTATTATTCCCTATTAAAATTTATTTATTATGAAAATATATAAAGTATAACAAATATTTATTTCTATTAAATATTGGAAATTAACAATATAATTTAGTGTTCACATCGTGTTAAAAAGATTAAAAATTTACATGCTCGGTACAATTTTTCCAAATACTTATTGTAACATTTGTAATTGCTTCTGTCAAAAGTTCTCATATAAGTGATATTCTGAAAGGGGATTTTTTTGAAGCAACTTCATCTTATGTATCAATTCAGATCCTATATGAAGTATTCTTAATTGCCTATCTTTATCGGTATGGCTATTTAATCCTACAGGTTTTCATCAAAGCTTGTCGTGCACTCATTATACTTGCAGCAATCCAATCTTTTTCCCATATTCTCCACCATATATTTTCACCTTTTTCTATTAGTACAGGTTTCTTTACGTTTGACATATCTGAAATATAACATGTACCTATATGAACATGTGGTAATATAATTAGTATTTAATTAACACTTACTTGAAATTAATGAGTCAATTCTAAAATATGTGTGAGTTGTCTAGTTCACTTATGGTATGAACTCATCTATAGTTATTTTTGCAATGATATTAATTGTTGAATGTTTGATTTTTGCACTGACGTACAGTATTTTTGACAGATTAATCAAATTCAAAGTTTCAAATGCATGATCAAGTATAATAAACCAAAGTAAAAATGTATGAGACTATACTCCATTCAGTCTAAGAATAAAGTAGATGGCGCTACAATATGAGCACAGTTTACACACGATGAACTTTGTATTTTGAAAACAAGTAAAACATATGTTTACTGTCAGATGGATAGCAGGGATATACATATCTGATATCATTATATTTTGACATTTACGTACATTTTTATACAAGTTGGTAACTCATTCCTCAAGAAAAAGGAATGCACATGTCGTCTAATTGTACTTTTTTTTGCTTCATCCAATTTATTGTGAGTATGACGATAATTTCTTTTTCTTGGAGGAGAAATTGGAACTCCATATAATTCCATTTCTTTAATAATGCAGTACATTGTATTCCTATTAATACCCACTTCCTCTGCTGTTTGATTGACTGCAGCTGTTTTAGACATATTGTTTTTATCCTTAATGTACACATTATAAGCCATTTGCCTTTGTCCAGATCTTATGTGTTTCCCTTTACGATTTTTTGAAGGACCTGGTAAAACTGCTTCCGCCATACTATAGAATATTAGCGATTACGAAAAGAAAGTTAACGAAATTGATAAAATACCTTAACAAATGAATATTTCACTTGCGAGTTCTAAGAAGAACTATTTTAATTTTTGACAGAACGAGCTAAATGCGATTATTTTGCCGGTGTAAATGCACACTCGATTTCAACCAATCACAAACGTTTATTTTAAGCCCTATCTTTCCCAATGCTTTATTCTTAGACTGAATGGAGTATAGGTTATGGCTTGGCTATAAACATAAAATGACGTTTTGTCAAACCACTGTCAAACTTATTTTCCCATGTTAAACTTGCCTACGCAAGAACCAATGAAATACTTTAAAAATATACGCCATTTCGGCGCGATATTTGAATCACTCCTTCTTATTCTGAGACAAGGTATAGTCGAAGAGTAAACATAAATATAAGTAGTACAAAATAAATATAGTGGTGCGGTGTTATATAAATAGAAGTGATATAAATACACGGACATAAATATTAGTAATAGAAATAAATACCTGTGTTAATTTAAATCGTAGTAGTTTAAGTGTGATACATTAGTTTTACATTTTTTATATTGTAATTAATTTTACGTGTGTAAATATACAGACTGTTTTAAATAAATAAATTGCACGAGTTGTTTATTGGGAACCCGAAAACGCAACACTATATAAATCAAATGAACGGGCAAATTGACATTTAGGATTTGCAAATACTAACTTTACCCGTATTTTTAGCGTGTAAAACATATTTAATAGAATGTTGAACTAATGGGTACATGAAGACAATATGACTATATTTCTGTTTTGCTTATTATTATTCTATATGATCAACAAAGGTATGATATACCGCACAGATGCAGTAGCCTGTAATAATTACAAATGTATCAAGTAAAAGAAAATGTTTTATTTGGCACCTCGCAAACACAAAGTTGTTTATTTATTATATAATTTTGTATGAAATAAGAAAGTCGAATGGATGAGTATCACTTACATTCAGCGTTAAAGAATTTGTTAAAAAATAACTAAATCTATAAATAAAATAAATGTAGCTGATTGTAAATGTATAAAAAGTAATTTAATTTAAATTATGTATTTAATAATGCAATCAACATTTTATGGAGGATATGTCAAACTATATTATATATATATGTATTAAGTTTTTCAATTTACAAATAAATTCAAATGAATGCTTAAAGTTCGCGCGTCTTTCTCCCTAATTCTGCATGAAAGCTGACAAGTGCCGATTTGATTCATACGGCATAAAATGAAATTGCAAAGAAAGCCGCACCGACCATATTTACAAATCGTATGTAGAGGTAGAAATTTAAGAAGCAGGTAAAATGACCTTGAAATGGTTTGAGGTAATTGCTATTTAATTTTAGAATGCATACCGTGGCGACATCCTATTATTACTAGTAGTATTTAAGATACAGGAAAATCTTAGTTCCGAACCGAAATGGATTTGCCAATATTGAAACGCACCCTTAATCAAACCAACAACCTAGAGAAAACTGTAAATATTTCTTATGTAGTAAAGTGTCGTCCTCTGATATCTTTCAAATGGATTAATACGAACGAATGAAAGTGCTCAGCCAATGAAATATTCTCAACGCCACTCCCACAATTTAATCCGGAAGTTTATAAAAAATGTAAATATATTTTGATATTTTCTATTAAATTTTACATAAGAGTATATTTTGTTTGATTTTCTTTTCACATCGTTTGCCCTTGAATTACATATCAACATAACCTATATAGCTTAACTGTGATAAAGTAGATTTAAGTAAATGTTTTATTGAAGAATCGTAGTATTACTATTTTTTTCCCTTATTATACTCACAATTATCCTTTTATAACATAATAAAAAAAAGACATACAAAAGGCTTTTTAAAAAACGTATTCATGTTTTTTAAAGAAATAAATCTAAACAAGAAAACGGTATTAAAAAGTCAGCATTTTTATTAAATACATACTCACCTACATGAAATGTCAGTCTGTTTCGGGTTCAGAGTTTGGGTTATTCTAATTTGTTTCTATGTGTTCAACAGGTATGTCTAAAACAGTCTTCTATAAATTCGGTATAACTAGATATATTATGTAAAAGAAGAAAAAGTAATTAAAAGCTATCCGAACCACAACATTTATTAAGCTTTGCATGATTTCATCAACTTGACTGGTTTATGTGAGGCTTTCAAACCAGTAATGTAGTACTTTTACAAAGAAAATGCATTATAAACACCACATTATTTTAAGGTTTTGGTATCTTCAGAATTTAGAAATTTAAATGGTTCACAGCCAATCATTTATCACTTAACCAGGATAAATGTGAGACAATTTATTTTACTAGTAAACATAGATCAAACATATATTCTACGAATTGAAAATTCCTTGATATTAGACTAAACACAAGATTAACATGGAAGCCGCAGATAGTTGAATTAGTCAAACACTTATCTTCTGCCACTTATGCAATTAGACATATCAGATTTATAACTGATAGTCTACTGGAATAACGATATACTATGGACTATCAAATCACATATCAACAATGTTTAATCAATATGGGGTAAGTAGGCCTATGTAGAAAAGGTGTTCATCCTGCAGAAGAAGGCTGTTCGAGCAATTGTCTGTGTTTCACAAACTATTCGCTGCAAACCTCTCTTCAGAGAACTTATGATAAGTCCATTAGCCTAGACACATATTCTGCAACAACTAAGGAGGCCTTTGAAAAAGCTGTCACACCTCATGACTACGGGTGAGATTACAGAAGTCTCCACCCCTCATCACCATTTGCTGCACATCCCGCATTACATAGGACAAAAGCCACTTCAGTACAACACGTCACTGGTAATTATTTAACAAAATCAAAGTTATGTGTAGACATCTTTCTACTTTCGTATCTAAAGAGAAAATAAAGGACATTCTCCTTCAAGAAGCATTCTACAATGTCAATGACATAAATTAGCCCTGTGTTGACGTTATCATTACATTTTTGCTTGATGTGCTATTGTGTAAACTGTATGTATATCTTATTATTGATATAATAAATTTATTATTATAATAGAAACACTATCCTTCTTACTGTAGAAGTGTTATAATTAATCCTGCTTTTACACCCACAATACCTCAGCTCGTCAGGGAAGTTGCAGCAACTTTCATTATACATTTACATTCTTGGTAATTATCAATATAGTAAGTACTGCCTACACATGGTCTGTATATGGACGTTTCTTCAATTTGTATTTACCTGCGATTTTAAAAATTGCTTTCAATAATAGTAATTCCTAATAATTGAAGTTACGTAGGGGTTATCAAACAAAACTAGTTTAAAGTATGTAACACTTTCGGCTGTTACTTATACATAAGTAAAATAAAACACTCAATTAAATTTGAATAACTTCACTTTATTTTAATCACTATGTGACTGCAGTTTTGACATTACACGTCATTATCAAACTAGTTTACTTATATTTCTACTATTTAATTTTTCTTTCACCCACGTTTAATTGCAATTGTTTGAAATCTTCATGGATTTTATTGTGTTATATATGTAGAATTTTAGCCTTCATACTGGTTGAAGTGAGGTATATCACTTCATAAAAGTTAATTAGATACACACTTAAATGTACTTGGCTTTGACATTAGATACTTATTTTATTATGGTTCTAGTTATTTTTATTTTATCTAGGCCTGAATCGTAACAACAATTGCCATGATACAAGTCTGAATGAATAATCATCAATTATTGTTGAGGATAGTACATACCCAACAAGTTATACAAACAAACTAATTCATAAGCAAGCAAAGATTTTATTAAAGGTTAGTACTTTGAACCTTTTTCAGCTTGTATAACTGCAATATCCATTGTCAATTATAAGATAAAATATATAGGAAAAATGACATTTCTTTATTACATCGTCTTGCAATATGTATTTTAGGATAACATTTAACATCCACAATCACATCATCATTTATTTTTGGAATTTGAAAAATTAGTGTCAGTAGACTTATCATATCCCTTAATTCAAAATATTTTAAGATATTTAAATCTAAAGCAAAACGCCTACAAAATTGTAACAAACACGATTGGTGTAATTGGATAATTGCGTCACTTCCTTTAAGCTCCCATTGGCTTCTCTTTACTACTACGAGAAGACTGCTTTTACTACAACAAATTTAGCGGGAAAACTTATGAATGGGCACATCCTACTGCCCAACCCCTCTGTTGGCTACCTACCCGAACTAACCTTCAGTTGTATAACTATAGTATTAATAAACAAGGCTAATACTAAGTTAGGACTAATTCATGCTGCATAAACCCAGCAAAACCCATTATTCTCATGTTCAAATGCCGTCGAGTTTGGCAAATTTCTGCACAGAAATAGTTCGCACTATTGCATACGAGATGACGTTATTAAGGTGGTTCAACTTTTTTAAATGAAACCCAAGTTTTAGTTTTTGATTTCATTTTTCTCTCCATACTCGTAGTACATATAACAAATAATGTGATATTTTCAGGTGGTGTTTGCAAACATGTCTCTATGAGTGTTTGTTTGTGTGTGTGGGTATCGGAGGAAAAAAATATGTAAAAAAAACTACTAAGCTTCAAAAAGGACAATAAAAAATGAGGATTTTCTGGATTTTGTTAGTAAATGTATACCTAATTAAAAAAAATATAAGTATTTCCAATTAATAAGAATAACATTTATTTATTTATTTGAGTACATACAGTTCGTCTAATGGATCATTAGACGCACGTCATTAATTTTTATGCGTACGAATCAAATAGGTACTTCCAGTTCAAGTTAAGCACTATATACATAATGCATTAATATAAACTTCACATTTTTTAATTTTTCAATTGATTAATGCAGTAGTCTAGATATGATTTGTATTGCAGACATACGTATTTTCCGCACTTGAATATTCGACACCGATATTAAATAAGGATAGATAGACTGACCGACAATCTTTGCTTATGTTATCAAATAATTACGTGCGTCTAAAGATCCATTAGACGAATTGTACAGATCATGTATTGAAAAACTTCAAATTAACTCATTTTAGGAGTTAAATTAAAATGAAATACAAAGACATTATGTATATATACACATTAAAAAATAATTTTAAAAAGTCACCAATGTAATACAGGATCCCATTTTATCAATCCATGACACAATTCAGTCTTGAAATGATTTGTTGGTAGCAAGTTATTCATTCATTCGGTAGGTAGGTATATACAGAGTGAGTTATTTTCGTGGATAAAGCGGATTGTGCCTTTATGAATAGTAATACTTCAAAGCGGTTTTTTTTTTTTGATATAATAGCAATTTTTTGGTACTGGAAGCGCTTCTTATATTTATTATGTATTATACAGAATGTTTCATAAGTTGGTTACTGACCATAGTTATAGTTTTTTAAATGGGACCCCTGTATATTATGTGTTGGTTTATGGTATATAGCAAATTCATGTGTATCTGTGTGTATTGTGGCATATTGTTAAATCTAAAAAATTGATTGACTTATCTTGTTCTTTTCTGTAGTGCATTTTATTTTTGAATGAATGTTGTTAATATAATTCTCAAATGTTTTTAATTGTTACAAAGGTACAGACAGGCAATTAAAAACATTTGAAAATCATATTAACAACATTCATCAAAAAATAAAATTCACTACAGAAAAAGAACAAGATAAGTCAATCAATTTTTTGGAGTTAACAATATGCCACAAAATATGAATTTTCCATATATCATAAACCAACACACACAGACAAAACCAAACACATAAGTTCTTTTCATACGATTTCTCTCAAACTAGCAGCATACCAATCTATGATACATAGATTGATAAATGTACCTTCGAACAACCATAACTTCAACATAAAACTAAGTGGAATATACAACAAAGCAGTCAATAATGGCTCTCTCTGTTTAGTAAGTGTTGGCTGACAGCAAGAGTTGGGCAAAACGGTTCATTTCTTTGACCCGGCTCACTAGGTTCAGCTACTCATTGTGAGCCGAGTCACTGAACCGGCTCATTTGAACCCTATAGATCCGTAATAGCTTACCGTTCATGAACGTGTAGGACATGTAATACTCGGCGCCGTCGTCGGCTCAAACGAACCGGGATGATAATTTAGGCTGCGCGCACACCAACTATACCAAATGTTTAACAAACAATTTATTTGATGCTATAATGCACAAAAAATTTGATAAATTATCAGATTGTTGTACACAAATTAAGCAAAATATACATATGTAAAACTAAATTATACATTCATTTGGTATTTATGATTATTGAAGAGAATGCCATTCGAACATAAAGTAATAATTAGAACTAGAGCATTTCATAATTTTCATAGCATTATTAAATGGCAATTATTTATGATGCAGGTGTAATAAAAATATTTGTAAGAATTTTGTACCTCACAGACAACTAATAAATTAAATATTTTATTTTATACAATTTGTTGTTATGTTATGCAAAAATAAATATTTTAGTGCGTAGTGCGTACCCTCCCTGTTATATAATATCATTTTTTACTTGAATCCGTCCTGCGACCGTATTTCAACTATAATTTCCAAATTATTCAGTCTATACTCGGCAGCCAGTCGTACAGTAGGTTCCTTAATGGTTTTGATACGTTCGCGACCGAACCGGATAAAGTTACTTCCCAAGTGAGCCAAGATCCGGTTCATTGAAATTTAGTGAACCGGCTCTCCCGGTTCGCTGCTGGGATTCGGTGCACTGAACCGGTTCGTTCGCGAACGACCCACCTCTACTGACAGCACTGTTCTCGTTTATTTGTTTATCTTCCATGTGGCATTTTATGTTAGAATTTTACAGAATAAACCGAATACAGCGAAACAATAATAATAACTTGTTTTTCTGCATTAAATTTCGGCGTAGTTTTTAGTTTAAGGGCCGGTTTTTGCAACCCCGATTAAAATACTCGGTTAACTCCAATATTATAATACATTTATTTTTGCAGAATACCTTTAATTTACTTGTTTTACTTTTCTAGTAATTTTCTTCAAAATTGTGCGTTTACGTTGATGTTGGAAAGCGTTAATGGCGGATGCGGACAGAATACGGTCACGAAGTGAGCGTAGAATTTTTCCGCTTACAAAAATGGCGACCGCTCTACAACATGTTCAGCAGTGCGATTCTGATTGCTATCGTTTACGACATTTTTCCGAGTTCGTGCGATTCTCATTGCTATCGTTTCATCCCGATAGTCACGTGCTTTCGTCTAAAACTGTCATAAATTTCACTCGATAGTATCGTTTACGCCATTTTTCCGAGTTCGTGCGATTCTCATTGCTATCGTTTCGTCCCGATAGTCACCTGCTTTCGTCTAAAACTGTCATAAACTGTCATTTCTAGACGGTATCACGGTACCTACTGAGGTCCCGAGTTCTTAAAACGATATATGTTTCTCACTTTAAAAAATATGACATCTTTGTTGGATACACACCGATTTGAATTTTGTATTTTGAAATTTTACAGTTTAGGGTTGTTAGAACCATAGAATGACTTCAATGACTAATGCGGTAATAAAAATATGTTTACAGCAGATGTTTTAGGCGTTTCTATAATTCATTATTTTTTTTCTTACATACCTCTCTTGATATTTCAGGCGAGTAAAACAAAAGTGAAATATACTTTAAAGAAATCCCTAATCCGTTCCTAATAAACAAATAGGTATGTAAGTTATTCAATTTATAACTAGTTTCTAATAGTAATTTGCTTATTTTTCCAGGACTTCTTTCTTTTTATTGAATTTTTCAATAATCATCCAGATTTTGCAAGTGGCAAGCTTATTTAGCAGTAATTTAAATGGTGCTGGATATGGAGTAAAAACTGTAGATAAATGGCAAAAAGTGAGTAAATCACAGATTATTTTTACGTATCATACTACTACAAATACCTACCTATATACATAAGTGATTAGAAATGTAATTTAAAGAAAAATGCTGCAGAAATTAGACGAGCACAAATTGCTACAGGAGGTGGCCTCGAAATGGAAAATAGCTAACCTGGCAGAAAATGAAGATTTTTTGCTCTCTGGGCAACACTTTCTTTGAAGGGTGTAATGTTGCAGAGCGTGGTGTGACTTATAATTTTTATATTAAAATATGCAGAAATAAGCAATCTTATATTTTGTAGTTGGATGTAATAAATATGGGGAGACCTGGATGGGGCAAGCAATATACGCAATATATCTCAACCTTCTTGTTCATATAGTTCATCTCCCATCATTCAGAAAAGGAAGAATGAAATATGTGATAATTATGATTATTTATTTTTATCGAAAAATAGTACTCCCAGTAAGAGAACAAAGCATAATGAAAAAGATGAATTAAAAGAATTGTATATAAAAACTTTAAGTGCAACTAAAGAAATTGGTATTATATCAAGTGGTCACCTTAATGAAATAAAGCATAGACAATTTGAAATGTGATTATAAACATAAATAAAATATTGCAATATAAAACAGACTTTTATTCCAATACACTCTTATAAATAAATTGAATCTTTAAAAAAGGTTTATACTCTAGCCAAACTTAAATGGTGCTGTACATATTAAGGCTTTTTTTAAGTGAATTTGTATAATAATAGTGAAAAACATGTGTTAATAAAAACTATAATACATACTAGATTGTTGAATAGTTTAGGAAATTTTCTTTTGTAAATTTTTATAAGCGGATTTCTATTTATACCAATTCATTGTTATTAATAGTTTTTAGAAGTTCCATCGTTTTTTTTCCAATAATTTGCTTCTGAACATATGTAATTCTACAAAGTATAATCAGAAATAAGTAAATAATAAAGGTAGTATATATAATAATAATAATATTATAATTTAAATCTATTTTGCTTGGTTTTATTTTAAAATTCATGCACACGCGCAAATAATATCAACTCCGATATCTACGCCGTGCTACGACTCGAAAAAGAATTTCGCACTCGAAAGCACTTCAGAGCGACACCACCGAGAAACAAGGCCTGACGACGAGAAACGTGGCAGTATGTGACGTCAGCACGAGTAGTCATAACAAAGCCACGCCGGCCATGCACAAAGCTGGTAAAGCGACTAAGCGACAGTGAAGCGGTGATTCTTGTGTCGTTGTGTGTGTGTTCTAACCTCAGTCGGTGTTTTAATTTAACTGTGGATTTAATTTATCTTGATTATCATGCCGTTTCGGTGTTGTGCGCCCAACTGTAGAGGAAATTACCCAAGTGGTCCTAAAGTTAGCCTTTTTAATTTCCCAAAGGACAAAGATCTAAATGCTCGATGGGTGCAAGCTATTAAAAGGCAAGAGAAAAATGGTGAAATGTTTGTTCCAACAGCTTCTTCTAAGGTAATAAGCAATAATTTTTTTCTTGTATAACAATTGCGGGAATTATATTTGCACTTGCAGGTGTGTGAATTGCATTTTCACGAGCAAGACATTCTTCGTTTCACAACCACACATGACGAAAAAACGGGAAAGATTTTGAAGGCTTCCCTTAAATATCCTAGACTTGCACCTGGTAATTGTTTAGTTATGTTATTGATTATTTAATTTGATTACAAACATGTTTAGGTTCTGTGCCTTTTCGCGTCCTCAATATCCCATCACCTGTGCAGAAAGAACTGCCTCGAAGAGAGGCTCCCAGTGAGAAAAAGGCTCGTCTAGACTCTGAAAGACTCAGTAATGCCATTTCTGCAAGCTTGGAAACACATGAAAATTATGCCAAAGCTAAATATTTCCAGAGTTTTGATGAATTGATAATTAAAATTAAAAATCATCAAGTCAAAACTGCTTGGACATTATTTGTAAAAGATTCGAGCATTGCTTTAGTTTTGCTTAAACATAATCCCAATCCTGCAATAGTTTGCTCTATAAAAATAACGAGAGATTTGAATGTTTTTGTTTACGATAATAATGTGCATGTTAAGTTTGTTTGTGGGAAAAAAATTCCAGAGAAAGTAAACAATTTGAATAAAATTGATAATTTAGTTGAAAGTTGCTCTGAACAATTTTTCAACGAGTTTGGTCAGAAGAGCTCAGCAGCTGAACTAATCTTAATTATTGTGACTTTGTGATATTGAATCTATACATATGTGGCCTATAATTACATTCATAGCAGGTTATTGTTCATTTGCCTGCATAAAAAAACTAAAATGTCATTACTGTGAAACATTCTTGATTTCAAAGAAAGGTGATCTTGTTTTTGAAGATAGTAATGAAATACCAACTACTTTTATTACGGCCAAAAATAGAGGCGGTTTGCAATACCCCAGTTACGATGTGGTACGCTGTTTTTCTGTGATTTATATTCTTGTGACAAAATTAGTATCATGTGAATATGAAAAAGATTTTTGGCTTTAAATCAGCATAGAAAAGTAATCGCAAAACTAGGTTTCACAATTTTTGAAAATCTGGATATTTTTATTGGGCGTGAATGTACTAAACATAATAAATCTGTAATATTTAAGGGCCTATTAAGTTGCAGCATAAATACTTTGTTAAATAATTATGTCGGAAACAAAAATGATGTAGTTGTTAGGAGAAATATGCCCCAGTGTAAAAGATTCAAATCTAATTAATGTAATGTGTATTGTTATGTATTGATAATGTAGTATATTATGTATTAATAAATTTTTGATATAAAAAGCTTGAGCAATTGCTTTTCAATGTTGGTGTTTATTCAGTCATTTAAATGAACCCGCGCTAATGTATGTTCTACGTTCTACCCGCTTCAAATTGAACGCTGTAGCTGTAGGTATGACTACTATTGATGACTCATACTTCACGTCGTCAGGCCTTGTTTCTCGGTGGTGTCGTTCAGAGCTTTGCCTATCGAGACGAGACTTCGAGTCGCTCGATATCGTTTTGCAATGCATGCTATTTAAAATGTTGATGATATTTATATGAAGTACACATTTTTTATGAAATTAAAGAAGGAATATATTTAACTAACCATTTATTTCAAAGACAAAAATATAAGAAGAATTACAAAAAACAAAGTAATATTTCAGCGATTTTTTTTGGGCTTTGTCGCACTATTTAACTGTTATGAGATTGAGTATCGTATGTGACCACCGTGCTCCGCAATCGTGCTCACTCTTCGACTAGGTCTTCTTTAGTTAATGAGAAGTGCAATGTGCAGCCTCGTATTATATAGCATGAAGAAAATTTTTGATCCAATACCATATGTAGCAGGAACTGAGTGATTTGACAAAATCATATGAATATACTTTCCAGCTGCAAGACTTTCTGGTATCACTATAAAATCTGTTTTCTCCTACTGGCCATTGACTGTACATTAACAACTTCCCACGGTAGGTTTAAAACTTCCAAATCACGTTTTCCGTTTATCGCTATCTTGGCTTCCGACGACACGAGAGTATTGTCTTTATAACAGTCCGTATTGTTTTTCACGTTCAATAGGATATTTTGCGATAGCCTCTCAAGTACGATACGGTGACAATCGCTGAAATAGTATTTCTTAGGCTCGCAATTTAAACTAACTACTAAACCCATTAAGCCAACACCAGATCCTAATTCTAACAGTTATTTTCATGGTCTCACTCCGATAATGCAAGCGCGGCCTGAAACAAAAGTAAAACATTCACATAACACAGGCTTATACAGGTTCAAACGTGTTCAAACTTGGTCACGTCCAGTGGCGGCTCTTTAATGAGAGCAAGTGAGCAATTGCATCCCCTGGAATTTTGAAACAAAACAAACCAAGCGGCGACTAACTGTGAAAGTATTTATTTATTACGTATTCATAGTTATTGAACAGGAACGTGGCGTGTGCGGCTCGCGAAACAACCTACATGCACCGATCGTCGTCACATATATAATGACGAGAAACTATTCGAATGTTCACCCCTTCCACCGAGAGAAACATACCCATGAGCAAAGCCCTACCGTTGCTGCGTTAAGCCATTAAACATTACATTGAAGGTGGGGAGAACTGCATTTTGTTCTACTTCCATATCGTATAATACATAGCATGTGAGCAAGATTCCCAGTCTGCTCACCGCTGTTGTAAGATGAATTTTGTGTCTGCGTTACAGAATAACACGTTTTCGCGGTTAACGTATGATGAAAAAATCGCAATAAAAAATCTTAAACGGCCGATGCCTCAATTATGTTTAGAAAATAAACAATCTGTTAAAGGTAAAGACGTTATAAGAAAATTCTAAATGAATATTTATCAGAAACATGACTGGATTTGTGGGTGTGAAATTAAAAATACTTTGTTTTGTTTTCCGTGTCTTTTGTTTGGTGGTGAACCGTCTTGGTCAAAGAACGGAATAAAAGACTTAATTTATCTTAGTGCTAAAATTACGAAACATGAAAATTCCGAAGGGCATTTGAAAAATATATTTAGTCTAAGAATGTTAGGAAAAAATAACATTCAGAATGATTTAGATTCATCATATAGAGAAGCAATTCAACAACACAATGAACAGGTAACAAAAAATAGGCATGTGTTAAATTTAATAATAAATTGCATTAGATTTTGTGGCGCGTTTGAACTGGCACTTCGGGGTCATGATGAACGGCAAACGTCGAATACCAAGGGCATATTTCGGGAATTGATAAATTTTACGGCAGAATTGGATAAATCGCTCAGAGATCACATCGAAGCAGCAACGGTTTTTAATTGAATTTATAAATTATTTCCCAAATTTTAATGAAAAAGTGATAGAACTGCTCTGCAAGTCAAAGACACGCAAAATGGACTTCGTTTATCGTCAGATGTAATCAAACTGTAGTGTTATATTTAGTATTCCCTCAAAACAAACTGTACAATGAACAGTACCTGTCTGGAACAGTATGTCGGTGAAACTTATAAAGATTGGGTAAGCGTTTTTGTGTTATACCTACTTTTTAATTTTGAAATTATGCATTCCCTATGTGAACCACCCCGAGCCGCCACTGGTCACGTCATGCATTCACATACGCCAGGTGTACACTATAAATATGACGATTGGAAGCCTAGTAGTTTTTAGTAACCAGCCAACCAACGTGACTAGCGCATGAGAATGTCTGAAGTAACGAAAATTGAGTACCGCGCGGTCATTAAATTTTTAACAAAAGAAAGGCATACACCTTATCACATTAAACAACGTTTAAACGGCGTTTACGCTGATTCATCTCCTTCGTATTCAACTGTAAAAAAGTGGACAAAATGTTTCTGTTTGGGACAATTATTGAACATTTAGTGCTAGAAGATCGCCGTTTGAAAGTGAAGGAATTAGCAGTGATAACAAATATTTCCGAAACAAGTGTTCGGCGAATTCTCCATGACCATTTGGGTATGAATAAAATTAGTGCCAGATGGGTACCGCAACTTCTTTCTGCTCTCCAACGTGAACGTCGAGTCGAATGTGCGCAGTCGTTTTTAAACATGTGTGGAGACTACCCAAAACCGATTTTGAAGTCCATTGTTACAGGGGATGAAACAATGGTTCTGTTTTACGATCCTCTATCCTAAAGGGAGTCCATGGAATGTCGGCGACCTGATAAATCTCGTCCCAGAAAGGCGAAAGTAGTTCAATCAACGAAAAAGGTGATGGCCATAATATTCTGGGATTGTGAGGGCATTTTGCTAATTGACTTTAAAGAGAGCACAAGTGTGAACGATACATATTATGCGTCTTTATAGCATAAATTAAGGGACAGTATTCGTGCAAAACGTCGTGGAAAATTGAAAAAAGGTGTGCGATTATTGCACGACAATGCTGCCGTCCATACTGCCGCCATTTCACAAGCTGCCAACCGCGAATGCGGCTTTCACGAATTTGAACACCCACCGTATAATCCGGATATGGCTCCTTGTGATTTTTTTTTGTTTTCATATTTAAAAAAAGACCTTAGGGGACGTAGTTATAAGGACGACAGTGAGTTGCAAGCAGCTGTTATAGAACATTTTGACGGAAAAACTTCAGATTATTTTCACAAGGATATCGAATTATTAATTAATCGTTGTAATAAATGTATAGAAGTTAGGGGAGATTACATTGAAAAACAAAAATTCTTATATTGTTCCAAGCTCGTTTTTTGTATATCAAGCTGAGAATTTATGGCGCCTACCTCGTATAATATAAGTAAAATAAAAATCATGACGAAACAAGTATCCCTGTCAAATTGCTGTGATATTCTTTCTGATGTTTACTGACCCAATTTGGTTCACGTCTAATGAGATTTGGTGTTTTTGTGTAACCTTAAATAATTATAAAAATTGGGCCCCACGCAATGACGAAACTAACAACTGTAAAAGTTTCGTTCAAGCAATAGCATAGCTTTCAGTTTTGAAATATCAAAGTGAAATTCAGAAAACAAATAAAAAAGGTTCTATGCATGTTTGACTAAAATTAGTTTTTAAAATAAAGTTTCTGAAAGTGTGTTATGATGTAAATTTGGCCAACTTTGAGAGTCAAAACGTAGGAGTAAAATTTTAATTATAAGAAAATACTCCGAACAAATCCTTAAGGGTCCTCGCTAGTGAATGGGAAATGTAATATTGGTTGCATAGCACATAATTTAATAAGCCAAGGATGTCCGAGTACTTATTACACATAGGGAATATGTAATAAATATTTGAAATAATAACTCAATATCTAAGCTAATAAAAATTCATTTATGACCAAATATTTAACCGCGGGAAAGATTTATAGCAGAATAACAATTCATTGTAATGTGGGTTGCGTAATTTTAATTTATTTTATATTCATTTTAAACAAAGTAAAGAATAGTTCAACGAAAAATAAGTGTACAGCCGGGTAGCTTTCTATTCAATTTATAACGTGAACCCAAGCAAACAAATCTCCTCCAAAGGATTTTTGAGAAAACTGGTTTTTAATATTTTGACATATTAATTAATTTTCTTTAATCCGTTAATTTTTTTCTAAATTTGATTATTCAGCTGGGTAGATTACTAAATTCTTCATAAGTTGACGTTGAAAGGCTTTCTCCATCTTTAAAATCAACAAACTGAGTCGCTATACAATGCAAAATTTTAGAAATACTGTTATTCGATAAGAGTTTCACTTCAGGTCCGAATTTTAAATCTTTCTTATTCAAAAAATTATTCCAAATACAACTCGAAATATTCTTTTGTGTTCACAATAGAATGCGAAACTTGCGATATGTTTACAAAAACTGTTATTTAATAAGAATAAAAGTGTTACTTCCTGTCGGTATTTTGACATTTCATGTATACAAATAGTATATTACATACCGAGGTGAAAAGTGTTTCATTACTGTCGAGAGATTAAGTTTTCATGATAGCGGACTTTCTTTTGAATAATAGAACTTTAATTTGGAGATTAGAAATGTCCTGTTGACAACCGAACTTTCTATTGACGATATCGGAATTACTTATGAATACAGCGGAAAATCAATTGATTTGGACTGTATTTGTAATAAAAAATCCGGAGAAAGTTTTGACACATTGAATTATCAGATTTGTGATGTTCTAGCGTAAACGTCAAATAAATGTACGTCAGTTCTTTCGGTGAATAGATTATAAAAGAAATGTTGATTAAAAGAATCTTGAAGACTTTACTTCAAGGACTGCACTCCAGTAGAACTGAAGGAAACGGTCCTCCCGTAGCAATTCGGATATCTTAGCTCGAATGGAGAAGAACAAGAAATCACTATATCATCACATCAGCAATAGCAGGGCGGTCTATCTATATTAGTTCAAGCTTCCAATAATTCTAATGTGACAATTAATTTTATTTACAACCATACAATTAATAATTATTTGTGATAATTTAATGCATGTGTAAAAAACCCATAAGTCAGAATTGTTTTGTCACTTTGACAGCGATAAAAGTTTACTTTAACTTTTATATCAGCAAAAAAGTTGTTTTCCTTTGGTTGGCCTAACAACAACTTGTTTTCTCGTTATGTCATAAACTCACCGAACCCACTGTCAAAATGAAATGTCAAAGTCGACCCAACCGTAAGCTTTGCGTCTGGTTGATCAGACATAAATTTGCTTACTTTATCATCATAGTGTTCGTTGTGAAGTGTTGTTATGACAAAATTTGCAAACTCCTTGTAAGTAATCTTCACAAAATATATAAGAATAAGAATATTTATTTACATCACGTTGAATATACAAATGTAGTATACATATATGATGTGTCGTTTAAGAAATTCGAATGAATAATAAGTTAATCTGACTTTTTCCAAACAAACAAGAAACATACAAGTAACTTAAAGCCAGAAACCAGATAAACTGTTCTCTGCACTGAACGTCAAGGCGTTTTACTCAAATTAAAAAATTCTTCCAGGCTGTAGAGAGGATAGTTGGTAAGGTACTCCCTGCACAATTTCCGAAAGCACCTGATCCTGGTCTCTGATCGTATATGCGGTGGCAGCGCATTATACACCTTTGCGCACATATAACTTACTCCCGTCTGACATACGGAAAGTCTCTGATAATCGGCCCGAATTAGATCGCCGGCCCTGGTCGGATACCTATGATGTTCATTATTCGTCTGTAGTATCAAGTGTTGAGAGAACACCAGTAAGTTGTATATATAAAGTGAGAACACCGTCATAATTTGATATTTCACAAACAAGTGTCTGCAATGCGCCCTATACGCAGATCTCTCCATTAATCGCAGCACTTTCTTCTGCAGCTTCAGGACCTGATAGACGCGGCCGCTGGAACCCCAGAAAACCAGTCCATACGACATCACCGACTGGAAAAGTCCGTAGTACATCTCGCGCACTACTTCCCCCGACACAGTACCTCCGATTGCGAAGAACATGTACACGACCGAACTTAACTTGGCGCATACCCAATCTATGTGTGTTTCCCATGTAAGTTTTGGTTGAATGTACAATCCAAGATGTTTGACACAGTCTACCTGTTGGATGGATTTACCCCCAAGCCTTACAAGTAGGCTTGTATCGACTGATTTCGTCTTTGGGTAAAATTGGATCAACCTGGTTTTGCTAGTATTGAGGAGTATGCCGTTTGAAGTGCACCAATTTAGAATGCTGCATGCCGCTGTTGTGCCTCTTTTCACCAATTCCTGTTCATTTTCGTGAGCAACCGTGATGGTGGTATCGTCCGCATATATATTAATACTGGTTGCTGCAGGACATCTCTCTGGCAGATCGTTAATCATGATGCTGAAAATGATCGGTCCCAGAATAGTGCCTTGGGGCACACCTCTCCCAATCAACCCTCACCCGCTGCGAACGACCCTGCAAGTACGACTTTACCCACGCATTAGCTGGGCCTCTGATTCCTATTGCCTGCAGCTTCGCAAGTAGAAGAGCGTGGTCCACCGAGTCGAACGCCCGGTTCATCTGTGCAGGTCGACCTATTCCTTCGATATCCGTGCTGAGAGTCATTGAGAATGTGATACTTCTTAAGGAAACCGTTTAAACGCGTCACGAAGCAGTGCTCGAACACCTTTGACAGCTGATTCTGTACAGAGACAGGTCTGTAATTGGTAATAATATTTCTGTCACCTTTCCCTTTGTAGATTGGTACTACTTTCGATATTTTGAGAGGTGACGGATAAATCCCCGTCTGAAAGGAAACATTTATTGCTCTACAGAGAGGGTACGCAATATACTCCTTTGCCGCTCTAATGATATTGCCTGGGAGTCGATCACAGCCGGACGACAACTTTGTGCAACACCTGCTCAATGCCTGCTCGAACTCCTCTATCGTGACCGGCGCAATGAAAATGGTATTCACAACATTTGCCCCTGGCGTAACTGCTTCACTTGGGTGCAAGCTGTCTTCAGACTGTGCCACGTAGTTGTCATTGAACATCTCCACCATTTCCTGTTCCTTAATCTTAATGCCGTCTATTGTCAAGTTTAAGCTGTCATGTGTTTCGTGGTTTCTTTGTTCATTGATTATCTTCCAGCAGGTCTTATTGATATTGTCTGCGTTTAATATTCTGTCGTTGTTGTATGAGCGCTTCGCTTTTATTATCATATTTCGATAGTATGTTTTGATAATGTTATATCTCTCTGTATAAAAATCGCTCTGTATGTGCTTTTTCACCTTTGCCATGTCTCGCAGCAGCGCAGATAAATCCTTCATTTCTCTGGTGATCCAGGGCTGTCTACGATCTTTCTTGTTTTGTACAGGTGTCAATGGGAAAGCAATCTCGAAGTTCGACACCAATGACCCCACAATTTCATCATATCAGTCATTTATATTTTGTGACTCTGTGTCCCAGTTCTCACTGCTCATTAACGATTTAAAATTCAAAATATTTTTGTAACTATATTTTCTGATATATTTCACATTTTGATCGTCCACTGTTTTTCTACTTTCTAGCGGTAGTGAAGCCAGTTGAAACATATGGTCCGATAGATGGTTACTCACCACTGCTATTTCTGTATGTCTGATATTTGTAATGAAGAGATCTATGCACGTTTCGCTTGTTGCTGTTATTCTGGTGGGGACATTTATAATCTGAGAGCAATCACGTTGTATTAACAAATTGCGTATCATCGACTGATACCTGCTACTCACCGTCCAGTCTATATTGAAATCACCGCATATGACGACGTTCGAGTCAGTCCGAAAACGCTCCTCCAAAAGCGAATCTAGATTTCTAGGCAATGATAAATGATTATTCGGCGGAGCATACACACAGTACAGTAATAAAGTTGTTCTACCCAGTGTAATGTTTAATCCTGCAGTTTCAAACTCTCTTTCGCGAGTTGTAGTACATGTAAGCTCTTTCGTTTGAAGTTCATTTTTAGCGAAGATACATACACCGCCTCCTCTGGCTTCCTTTCTGCAAAAATAGCTGCATTGTTTGTAATTTACCAGTTTCAAAGATTTCATTTCCATGTCCTTCAGCCAATGTTCAGTGATACACAACACATCCACATCTTCCTCGTCAGCCAACAATTGAAGTTCATGCAACTTTCTTCCCAATCCCTGTACATTCAAGTGCATTATTCGTAGCTGTCTATCTTTCTGTAATTGCTATGTATGTATTGCTTCAACTTTACTCGCCTGTAAGAACTGTGTTTCTAATAACTGTATTTTTAAATAGTATGATTACTATGTAATAAATTTTTCAGTAATTGTTTACACATTTAGTAAATTATCTTACCGAATTACATTCGAGCTTCCTTTTTATTTCCAAATAAATTTTCCATTTTTAATCTCAAATTTAGTTGCTAAATGGTAACTGAACTCAACAAATTGCCTCTTCGATAAAACGACTCGTCGGACTCGTCGTTTTATCAGGCAATTTGTTCCGTACAGTTACCCAGCAACAAAAATTTTCGTTAAAAAGTGAAAATTTATCCGGAAAAAAGAAAGCTCTCGTGTAATTAAGTGATAAAAAAAAAATTTGACATAGCGTGTTGACAGTTTTGTGATTGACATTGAGGTTGAGAAATGAGGGCAGTAATAGCGGACGGGAAGTAAATGAGGGCAGTAATACAGGGCGGAAAGTAAACGTGAACAAAGTCACACTTCCCAACTTTTAAAAAGTCAGAAATGCCAACATTACACGTATGGTTGTAAATAAAATATATATTTTTATCGCAAACCGCCAGTAAAGCGATGCGTTACCATAGCGTTTTACGGTGGTAAACAAACATTTATTGTACTGTACAATAAAGTACTTTACCTGCCGCTAATATCTGTCAGCGTAGCCATGACTGATGACTTTAAACATAAATCATTTGTCAATGTCATAAACTGTCATAAGTTATTATATCTTTATTTCTTAAATAAACAATTTTCACGGTTGGCGATAAAATTTTGTATGCACCACGTCAGTAAAGTACCTTTACCGAACTCGTCTGTTACTCGCCGCGCTCGCTTCACTCGCTTGGCTCGTAAACCAGACTCGTTCGGTAAAGTATCACTTTACTGACTCGGTACATAAATAACTATTATCGCCAACCGTCAGTAAAGTGATGCGTTACCATAGCGTTTTGCGGAGGTAAAGAAACACTTTATCGTACTGTACAATAAAGTACTTTACCTGCCGCTAATATCTGTCAGCGTAGCATGACTGATGACTTTTAAAAATAAATCGTTTGTCACTGTCATAAACTGTCAAAAGTTATTATATCTTTATTTCTTAAATTAACAATTTTAACGGTTGGCGATAAAATTTTGTATGCACCACGTCAGTAAAGTACCTTTACCGAACTCGTCTGTTACTCGCCGCGCTCGCTTCACTCGCTTGGCTCGTAAACCAGACTCGTTCGGTAAAGTATCACTTTACTGACTTGTTACATAAATAACTATTGTACGCTTGATACATATATATATATAAAATGTATAATTTACGACATATTTGCAAAAAAAAACGCTATTCGATAACAGTAAAAGTATTACTTCCGGTCCGAATTTTGCTTCTAAATACTTTCATACTCGTAATTTACCTGCCCAGAATGTATGACTTGCGAGATATTTGCAGAAAACTGATTTTTGATAAGACCTGAGCATGATAAGAAGAAAAAGTAGTGTAGTGTCTTTGTGTCTTTCACTGAAGTAAAATATTACTTCCGGTCTACCGATTTTACTGAAAATCTAATCAGATCTCAAAAGGGAGATTACATTTGTAAATATATAAATTTTGGTATTGACAGCTTTAGCAGTATGGCCGCTGTCGTCACACGCACCTATGCATGCAAAGCAAATCAAAATTCAATTGATGTGTGAAGAAGACTCTTAATAAAATATATATTCAAACATACCAAAATAAAATAAAAGCAAATTGAAATCAATAAAAATCATAAAATTGACACGCAAAACCCATGTAATGGTGACTTGCTTCAAACAGCTGACTGCTTAGATCTGTTTCACTTGTCTATAAAGGTTAATGTTTTACTCTCTACAGCGCATCTATCATTGGTCGCATTCACCAGACGGATAGGGAACCGTTCCCGCTCTAACTATTCACTTGACACCAGCTGAGTGTTCGCTGGACAGGTAATTTTCTTAAGGATTGTGTTACGTTGATGTTGGAATGCGTTAATGGCGCATGCGGACAGGATACACTAAGTAAGCGTTGAATTTTTCCGCTCGCAAAAATGGCGACCGCTTCACATCATGTTCAGAGCAGAGAAATAGAGTAGGGGAGAACGCGCTTAAAGATGCGCCAACTAAGTTAAATTGAATTCCGCCATTTTGAAGGTTATATTTATACCTAGCTCAACAATTCGCATGTAAAGTTCATTGACTTAGAAAAATGTAAACAAACTTACGTGTGAAAAGAAATGCCTTCCTGCAAAATGGCGACCACTATAGCGTTTGCTTAAAACTGGATGCGCACTCGTCGAAGCGCGTTCTCCCCTACTCTATTTCTCTGGTTCAGAGTAAGCGTACTTCTTCTGAATCCGATCACTGAACTGTTGCGCAACTGTTGTGTCTGCTGAATGCGACCATTGAATTTGATTTTAAGCGGGGGTCGAAATTTTTAAACGTAAAAATTCCTAAAATAGTAATGAATACTATCTTGAATAATATAACCTATACCTTATTCTGAAATTCTGAACAGACCCAAGTAACAGTTATTTCTAACTGGTTGACAGCAAGGCGAAATAACACCACATACATTCGCTTTTTGCTATCAATGAGTATCAATTGTCAAATATTTTGACATCGATGACGGTGTTTGTTTTCTAGACAAATTTGTTTACTTTCATGTGTTGTGACTACTACATTTACCATTGTATTGCCTTAACTGTGAATTTATCTCTGAAGAATCTATATACAATTTCATTTGATACAGACTTTATATTTCAGACAGATAAATAATAAATTTAATTTTACCGCCTAAAATTGATTTCTCCAGTTATAAGTTGTAATTTGGGCTGGGGGTCTGTTCAGAATTTCGTCTCTCTCTTTTTGGAATAAGGTATAACATTTTATTACTAAATCAAAATAAATTTTCAGTGGCGGCTCGGTACATTTATACATGTGTGAGGCAGATTAGATACCCCCCCCCCCACACACGCACATACAAACCAATAGAAATATATGTAAAACCCAAATTATCAATATAAGCATTAACTTACCAATAAGCTCAATTATGTTTTGTATGCAAGATCGATTTTTCTGTCTTTCAAAGACGCGAACTTATCAATTATGTTGTAAGAAAATGATCTTGCTCCTGACAATTCTTCAAGTAATTCATTTTCAATTACAATTTTTAATAAATCATCATGTGTGTCTTCTTTCCTTGTTTTACCCATGCAAGCATTGACCCTTTCCAAGCAAGAAGGACTTTGTTTAACTGGAACGTATGGAATGGTTAGGATTAAACAAAAGAGCTTATAGGCTTCCTTAAAAATGTTGTTGTTTTCTGTTAGAACTTTCATGAAGTCCTCTTGTTTGAGATTTCTGAACTGTTCATCACCATAAATAAGTTCCAGTTCGTTCTTTAATCTTGTCAGGTCGACATATAAATTGGGATAAGACATTTTTAAATTATTTAGAGCGTCCACGGGAAATTTTTCGGAATAGAGAGCGAATTTCGAATTGTCCATTAACGTGACAAAATGAAGTTTTTCCATATCTTGAAAACGTGTGTCTATTTGTAATAAAAGAATATCAATAATGTCAAAATATAGTGCTTTGTAATGTTCAAAATCGAATTCAGTTGGTAGTGCTTTCGAACAGGCCAAAACGAAAATGTCCATAAAAGTTTCCCTAGTTCTTTTGTTCTTCAAAACATGTTGTGTATTTTTGATTTGCTCAATGCAAAAGTGGATGTCAAATGAGTTATTTTGTATAACATGAAAGAGGGCATCCGTGAGTTTAAAAATGTCGTTAAAAACTGTAACCAACAGTGCAAACTCAAAGTCGCTAAATTGATTTAAAAAACCATTAGCAGATTTGATAGTACCTTGGCTGACACTTGGATGATTTATAACCTTAGCAAGCACTTGTTTTATATCATTCCAACCCTCAGAGATTACACTTAAGGCGGCGCTTGTAGGTGATGTAACGCAGCCAGTATGAGGCTGGCTATGTCGCTTAGTTACATAGGTGCCTAATAATGAAGGTAAGCCCTTGTAAATTGCAAAAAATATACGGCACGATCTAATGCCGTCCCAACTCTTTTCTAAGACTTCACTCAGACGATGTTCAAGACAATGTACAAACACTGCTTGTGGTGCTACCTCTTTGATTTGTGCCTGCAGACCGTTTAACTGATCTATGCATCTGAATGCACTATCGAAACACTGCCCAACAAGTTTCGATTTATAATCAAAATGCTCAAGGCAGCGTGTCACAAGATTAATGAATGTTGCCGCAGTCATATCAGCACCAACGTCATATAATCCCAAAAATCTTTCTACCAACTTTTCGCCAGGAATAACGTATCTCATTATGATGGCACAGTGTGATTTTTGGCCTACGTCATTGCAGTCATGTACCTGAATTGAAAAAAAGTTTGTACGTTTTATTTCCTTTTTGACAGATTCGGTAATATATTCCGAAATGCAATGGATTATTTCATTCTCGATGGTCTTGGAATTATCCTCGAATACAGCCTTGATTTTTTTATAATGTTCTCGAATATCTACCGCGCTTATAGATAAAAATGCTTCTAACAGTTTGTTGAAATTGTCACAGTTGTTAAAGGACGCAATTTGAGAGCCTTGTAAGTTTAATTTTTGCTTTGCTAAGTAAAGCACTGCCAGAATAGGCAGCTTCATGAAACGTCTGTTATGCTGGACATTTTCATTGAATTCCTTTTTACACAATACAGAATTTTCATTGAGGGCATCGTCAATAGTTTGCAAGTTTTTTTTTAATTTTACATAATCTAATGTGCAACGCATGTGCTGTGAAGAACCTTCATGTTTGTGCATGGCACGAGTAACATTGCCGATATTACTCCACACACTCGATTTTACACCAATTAGACACGGCATACAAAACAGTTTATTTAAATAATGGCTGCCACATAACCAATCGAACCGTGTATACCACGACTTTTTAAAATGTCGGTTAGATATTTTGTTTTTCATTTTTACGCCTTCATTTGGTTCAATCAGGGGCGTGGGCTTTTCACTATTCAAAAAGTCCTCTTTGTCATTTTCAGACCACTTCGAAAACGGCCTTTCTAGTAAAACACATACAGGATCGTATAATGGTAACATTGTTCATGAAAACTTATCAGTAGATAGTTAAGAACACAAGAGACTTAAATAAAAAAAAAATAATAACCGTGCGAATCACTTGCGATATTTATACCAACTGATAATTGAAGCAGTCCATATATATGCGTCACAACATCGTATTACCACCTATTTCCTATTTATTGACGTAGTCTGAAGCAGAATTGCAGTAGTCAATGCCTGCTTCACTTGTTATCGCAATATGAACATGACGAATTAAATCGAATTTACAAGTATGTTTACGTACGTATGTACTTGCGATATTCTCGAAACCAGTTTGTCACCTGAATTAGATTAGATTAGATTACATGGGCGTAGCCAGCGAAAGGCAGGGAGGGGCAACTGCCCCCCCTCCCCTGGAAGCAAAAATAAATTAAATAATTTTTAAATTTTAATAAACGAAAAATTAAATCTAAAATATACATATTTTTCTGTTCTGCATATTTTTTTTTGTTATCTGTTTTTGTTTGTTGTTGTGGTCGTTTGGTTGTTTTTATGAACATTTTAAAATTAATTAATAAGCTCTAATAAATAAAATTATTCGCGTGTCCTTTGTCACTAAAATATATTTCATCAGCAAAAAACCAAGCTGTTTGAAAAACTGACATAGTGCTAAATATATATTAATAGCGTGTTCGATCTATGCATTGGTGCACACCAGAATTGTCCCACACCAGAATTGGATAAAAAGGAGTGTTCGATTTGCTCTCAGGATACGTCAATTTTTAGTGTTCGATTCAACCACTTAACAGTCGGACATTTTTGAGAAAAATGGTAAAAAAATTGTCACTTTTTTTTTGTTTTCATTTAACTACATTTTTTAATCCTATTAATTAAAATAAATTTACTCAATAAGTAGTTTTAGCGTGAAATATTTTGAAACATTCAATACACAATCCTACATCAGAATCCGAATTAAATACTCTTATAACAACTATTGAGTTCTTGAGTTGGTGTGTAAGTGCTCTTGTCTAGCGACAGTGTCCTATTTAATAGTGTAACAAAACGCCACTGGTTTTCTTCGAGTTCGAGAAAAATCGAGATACAAGTGAGGAATATACGGGAACCGTACAACAATAGTTTTACCACAGAATAAAGAGACAGAAAAGACAATATGTATATAAGAAATTGGTTACAAAAAGGTAAGTTAAATAATTTCAGTAGAAAATTAAATTTTTAATTAAAACTTTAGAGTCAGAGTCATTCCATTAGAAATGGTCCAAAAATTTGAAAATTGGTTGTTCGACCAGCACCAAATAAAACAAAACTACCATGTAACGATAGCTTATAATGCAGATATGTTATATCCCATGTTAATTTTTGTTCACAATTAAAACTTGAAATTTGTACATATTAAAGATCAAACAGCACTTTGTACGTGCTATTAATTTCATTTTGTGTTTTTAATCTAGAGAAAAAATATTAACATCAGATATAGTATATCCACATTATAAGCTATCACTATCACTAGGGACTAAGAACAAGAATGATATTAGGTTATTATTTTTAGGTCAAAAATCTCTAAACCGGAAAAAAGTTCATGATGATAGTAGTGGAAGTGGAAGCAATGATTGTGATGAAGATGAAAATAAAATGGTCGGAACATCAAAATCGGAATCTATTTTTGTAGAAGGCTCAAGTAGTTCTTCATATCTACATGAAGCTGTCTCTGGATCTGGGACCTCTAAACAAACTGAAGAACGCGATGGCTACCATGAAAATGACATTGGTCGTTATGTTAGTTGTGCTAATAACTTGCCTTCTGAAAAAAAGAAGGAATTGTTGACAAACCCTTGGGTTCCATCATCCAATTACGATTTTGCTTCTGATGCCATTCACTTGAAAAGAAAATTTAACCATCACTGGTTAGATCAATATACTCCATGGCTGGTGTACTCAAGTCGTTTGAAAGGTGCTCTATGATTGTATTGTGTTTTATTTCTGCCAAGAATTGCTACAGTTAAAGGAGTTTTGGGGTCATTTATGGTAAGGCCTTACATGAAGTTTAAGGATATACATGAAGATTGTTGAAAGCACGTTGGCACCCATTACCACAAATCTTCAACAGCTGCTGCAAAAGCATTTCTTGAAAATGCTCCTGTTGATGTCCAGTTGCAAATAGGGCACCATAAGACGATTGAAGAAAATAAACAAATATTGTCAGCAATTATTTCATGCATAATATTTTGTGGAATTCATGATTTGCCGCTTAGAGGAAAAGTAGGAAATGAGGGAGTTTTCTTTGACCTTTTAAATTTGAGGATTGACTCTGGTGATGAGAAGCTAAAGAGCCACTTGGATAAATGTCAAAAAAACGCAGTCTATACCTCACCAACAATTCAAAATGAGATTATACAATTATGCGGTGAAGTTATCAAAGAAAAAATAATCGAAGACTGTAAACGGGCAAAAGCTTATGCTGTAATGGCTGATGAAACAGCAGATATCGCTGGAAAAGAGCAGCTTTCTATTGGATTAAGGTTCTATGATGAAAGCCAAAAAATAATCAGGGAGGAATTTGTAGGCTACATTGAGTTAAAATGTCAAGATGCTTCTACAATCGCTAGCGCAATTCAAAGTTTTTTGGAAGATAATAATTTTCCGCCGATAATTGTGTGGGATTCGGATTTGACGGGTATTCTACGATGGCCGGCAAAGAAGGTGGTGTACAGGCCATTCTTAAAAAAAAGTACGCTAAGTCTTTATTTTTCCATTGCTCCAGCCACAGACTAAATCTTGTGGTCAATGATACTAGCAAGCTACCAGAAATAAGAAACACAATTGCAACGGTTAAAGACACAATTACCTTCTTTTGTGAATCGCCAGCCCGTAGGAAATCGGTTCCAAATCTTTCAAGGCTCTGTGAGACCAGATGGTCGGAAAAATACAAGAGCATAAAAAAATTTTCAGAGAGCTTCACTGACATTGTTAAAGCACTAGAACATCTATCTGTCGAAGGAAACTATGCAACAAGAAAATGTGCCTACCAATTGCACTGTGCAGTTACTAAACCAATTTTCATCTTAGGCTTAAACATAATTGCAAGATACTCTGCAATTTTGGAACCCGTTGTAAACGTTTTACAAGGTAAAAGTATGGATTTGGTTATGGTGAAGAAACATATTGTTGATATTCTAAATGTAATCAAAGAAGATCGACAAGATGTCGAAAATGTTTCTTATGAATTATATAAAAAATCACTTGATATAGCAGAGAAAGAAGGGGTTGAGTTGTCAGTACCACGAGTCACTCAAAAGCAAGTACACAGAAGTAATCCACCATCTGAGTCTGCAGTTGTATACTGGAAGCGGTCAATAATCATCCCCTATCTTGATTCTTTAACTTCGTCTTTGGGTGCTAGATTATCCAACGAAAATACACCTGCTTTTGCTTTAACTTATCTTCATGCTTCAAGCATGCTCAAAATGGCTTCAAAAGATTTCAAAAATAATGCAGAATCTTTCATGGAATTTTATAAGTTGGGTGATGTCTCTGCAGAATTAGATTTGTGGTACAATATGTGGAAGAAGAATTTAGCAGAAGACAAATTAAAGGACATTGAAGTGGCTGCACTTTCGGAGGAAGCTAATGTTTTTTTCCCTGCAACAAGGCACGCACTGCTAATATTAAGTGCTTTCCCATCCACTACTGCTACCGTGGAAAGATCGTTCAGTACCCTACGAAGGGTAAAAACCTGGCTCAGGAGTACAATGGGTGATGACAGACTCACTGGGTTGTGTTTGATGAGTGTGCATCGACAATTTTTTACGGAAAATCAGGACTGCATAGTGAAGAAAGTTTTGGATAAATTTAGTTTCAACCCAAGAAAAATGTTATTAATTTAATTTAAGTATAATTAAAATCTCAAAGTTTTGTTTTCATTTGCCTTTTCTTTTTATCCTAAAATTTTACATTTTGAACGACCATGGACCATGGTTTGCCCCCCCCCCCCCTGTTATAAATCCTGGCTACGCCCATGTTAGATTAGTCTTTGTTGTTTTAAATAATACAAGATAAAGGTCAGTTTTACATACTGATAAGTACAATATTATTGCCAAAGTAAAATGTCTATAAAAATAATATGTATATAAGCATAGATAGTTAGAGTAACAAAGAAGTACCAAATAAGGACAGGCTACACCAACTCATCACGCAAATACTCCTCGACTGAAATAATAATAATAATAATAATAATAATAATAATAATAATAATAATAATAATAATAATATAATTTATTTCAGAGACATGTGTACATACAAAGAAAACATACATGTGTGAAAACGTCAAAAATAAAAACTACATAATATAGGTAACAAATCATTAATTCAAGAAGTCCTCACAGGAGTAACAATTTAATGTTAATAGTAATTCCTTAACTTTGAGTTTAATTTTTTTTAAGCCTTCCTGTTTTATCTCGGATGGAAGTTTATTGTATAGTTTACAACCACTATAAAGAAGATTTCTTTGAAAAAGTGCTGTTCTATGCTGAAATGGCAGCAGGATATTATTTTGCCGTGTACTGTATTTGTGGTCTATACTGGAGGTGAAAGATGACCTGTTTTCATGTACAAATGACACTACTTCCAATATGTATATGTCAAAGAAGGTTAGAATTCTTTCTTTTCTAAAAGCAGGTCTACAGGACTCTTGCAATCTCAGGCTATTTATGTACCTTACAGCTTTTTTTTGCATCAAAAATACCCTCTGGACATCACTGCAATGACCCCAATGAATTATACCATATCGAATTCTGGAAAATATATTCGAGCAGTATTTTGTGTCATTAACTAATAGCGCTAATAGCTTATTGACTGACATCCAATCTTTTATCTGTGTGTAGATCCTGTCTGCTTGAGATTTTAGATATAATAAGTCATTAGCATCAATGATTATATTAATATCAACCGCATACAGAGAGACTGCGGCCAATGGTTTTATAAGTTTTGGCAGATCATTGATGTAAATTAAGAACAATATGGGACCCATCACCGAGCCTTGTGGGACCCCCACTGTTACCTCTCTCTCAACTGATATTTCTCCATAACATGTAACCCGCTGCCTTTTGTCCCGGAGATAAGACTCAAACCATTTGTTCACTATACCACAAATACCATACCTATGTAGTTTATAAAGAAGGATTGTGTGATTTATACAATCAAAAGCCTTTGACAAATCAATGCACATTGCTAAACATGGCAAATTAGAATCTACACTAGTAATGGCCCTCGTAAGGCATTGAAACAAGGCAGTATTCATAGAATGACTAGGACGAAATCCATGCTGATCATCAGAAAATAAATCAGAGTGTTTAAAGTATTCAGTTAATTTAGTAGTAACAATTATTTCAAACATCTTTGAAAAGATTGACGCAACACTTATTGGTTGCAAAATCGTTGCAGTCTCCCTTCTTATAAAGTGGTTTTATCAGTGCTACTTTTAGAGTTGATGGAAAGATCCCACGATTAATCGACAAATTAAATGAGTATATAAGAGGCTCAATAATTAGCCAATAACAGTATTTAATTATACGGGGTGAGATATGCTCATATCTCGCTGAGGAATCTGCATTTAAGTTACCAACTGCAATTTCAGTATCATTTTTGTCTATATTCGGCATGAAAAACGAGTTATTTACTAGGTCAATATGTGTGTCAATTGAATGAAAATCAATATCAGTTTGATTAAAGTTTGTATTAACTAGATTGGAAGCCAATGCTGCAAAATAATTGTTGAAATATGTAGAAGTATTTTCCCGATACATACTATAATCCGGAAGAGCTGTTTTATGTTGATGTGTTGGGCATTTATTTTTTATCAGCGCCCAAACGGCTTTGTTTTTATTTTTTGATTGCAGTATAAAACGGTTATTGTATTGTTTTTGTTTGTCAATGATAAATTGTTTATAACATTTTTCATATTTGAGAAAATCAGCTTTAAATATAGGAAATTTTTTACGCATATCACTTAAGAATGTAAGTTTATTCTTTACATCCAAGACTTCTTGATAAATCCACCCATTTCCCGAGCCATAACCAACGTGGTGGTACTTAACTAACGGAAAGCATATACTCATATAGTAAGCAAATATCTCTAGGAAGGTTGAAAAACTAGTATCTGGACTCGAACATTGGTATACTGGTAACCAAGTTTCCTTTTCCAGGTAATCATTGAACAAAATTAAGGAATTACTAGAAACTTTCCGTTTATAAATATAATCAGCAGCACTTGTTTTTAGATCCAATTTAACATTCATAAATTGACTAAAATGATCGGACAAACACTTATCCAAACAAGAAGAGTTGTAATAGTCAAGCGGCAAATTAGTCACAAAATTATCAATACCTACAAGAGGACGATGTATTACAAACTCTAGTGGGCACATCAATCACTAGAAATCAAGTCAAGCAAACTCGCGAGGCTCCCAACAAACATATCAAAGTCAGCCTGAGGTGGGCGATAAATTGCTCAGTTAACATTAAAAGATCAATCTTATTTGAATGAATTACAATTTCGAGTTGCTGTATCTTATTACTAACACAACAGATGATTTGATGCATAATGTTGATACCTTTTGATGTGCAATTTAAACCTTGTTGGAAAGGCGATCTAAAAAAACGATTAATACAAACATTTTCAGGCCAAGTATCTGGATTTTTATTTTATCTAAGGATTTTGATGATACAGAGACTTTAAAAGACGAATATCCATCCGTCTTCTATATTTTTAGATTTAAGAAATTCCATGAATTTATCGATTGATAAATTTGGTTGAAGGTTGTAAATGTGAAAATGGTAATACCTTGTAGCTCCTTTAATTGAAGAGGCTGCAACATCACTCCCACGAATAACTTCCATTTTTCTTGATTTCTTAGGTCCTACTGTTCTCCATTCTAAGGAATTTTTTTCATTATTTTGTGTAGCCGCAATCTTTATATCAGCATCATTTATTTTCGGTTTATTCATTCCAACTTTTTGTTTGGTGGATTTTCGACAATTCTTTTTCTTGTTCCTTTTTATCATGAGTACTTTTTTCTTGACTATTTGTAACATTTTGTATATTCCCTGCATTTATATTTGTAAGCAGATGAATTAAATCAAAATTAGAATCCATCAAGATCTGTATCGATTGAATAATTTGGAAATTATAGTTGGAATACGGTCGCAGGACGGATTGAAAAATAAAAATTGATATTATACCGGGTGGTGCAATAGTGTGTCGGCGGAGCTTAGTGTGAAAACTAATAACGCTGCAGCAATGAGACTTTACGTACGTATGTAGTATGCGACTGTGCATTTTCTAATTTTATTTACAAATATACAGGCTGTTCCAAATTTTCGCAACCACATTCAACTTTTTTATTTTAAATACATTGCTATACTTTCTAGATATTATAATGATAGCCATTCAAATTATCTTTGCAATGATATATGGATATGTGCACTTCAGACTGTTCGTTTTGATTTTATTGATAATATTGTTAAAATCTTGACAGTTGCAGCATCTAACATTTTAAGCTGTAGTCTGTAAATGGGTAGAATGCCTCACGTAACTCTTGTGTTACTAATTTATGGACTAACACGTTATTTGTTTTGAGGTTGAACAAAGTGAATAAATATACAGGGTGTTAAATATGTCGTGTCTAAGTTATCGATCTTTATTGGTTATTTTCTCGTTTTTTTTAAATCTAACCTATAATATTTTTATAAGTCAGCATATTCCTTGTAAAATCGCCTTTAAAATGGTACCAATAACATAGTACTTATTTCTAGTATTTTCAAAGTTATAACCCTTTTCATGGGATATACTCATGTTTATAACATGCAAAATGCGGGGCATGTAATAGTTGGTTGGCCATGAAAATAAAACAAAGTAATTTTAACAAACACCTGTTTTTTAAATGCTTTATCATTAGTTTTAGAAATACATTTTGAAAATTTTCGATAATAAAACAATCTTAATTTAAAATGTGTTCAAATATATTTCCATTCTGCTCTACACATGCTCTCAACCGTCTCTGTATCGACAGACTTACATTCTCAGCTAAGTTATTCTCACTTACTTGAAGAAAAGCGTTTCTTATTCGTTGCTGCATGTTCTCTGCCGTTGTAGGAGGTGTTGCGTAAACAATGTTTTTTACAGTTGGCCACAGAAAGAAATCACAAGGTGTGAGATCTGGTGATCGTGGTGGCCAGCTTATCAAACTTCCTCTCCCAATCCACTTATTGGTGAATACCCTATCTTAATGTGCTCTTGCAGCAGCACCATAATGTGCTGGTGCACCATCATGTTGGTACCACAATCTCCTGATGACGTTATCTGGGAGGCCTTCTAATAGCAATGGTAAATTATTTTGTAGGAAATTTGTGTAGATTGCACAATTTAAAGTATTATCAAAAAAGAATGGACCAATAATAGTGTTTCCTATGATGCCTCCCCATGTGTTAACAATCCATTTTTGTTGATATAAAATGGGCTGAACAAAATGTGGGTTTGTAGTGTCATAATAATGGGTATTTTTTCTGTTTGTGGTTCCACAATTAGCAAATGTTGCTTCATCTGTGAAAAGCACAGGATCTAGAAAAGTTATATCGTGTCGTAATTGTAAAAGTAGCCATTCACAGTACACTAGTCTCCTTTCAAAGTCCGTTTGTAATAAGCCTTGATGATTTTGAATTTTGTAAGGGTGAAACTTATGTTTTTTTCAAAATCCTTTTTACAGCAATGACTTCTATCCCGTGTTGTTTCGAAATTATCCTTGTAGATACGTGCGGATTTTCCACAATGGACTGGACGACTATCACTTCATTATCTTCTGTAATCATAGTCTTACTTCTTTCATGTTCGACGTAATTCACTGAACCCGTTCGAAGAAACCTTATTAACAAATTTTCAAACGTTTTACTATCCGGTGCTCTTCGGTCGGGATATTCCATCGCATATGTTCTTGATGCTAAAAATGGATTTCTGTTGCTAGCGCCAAGAGCAAATACCATGTCTATGAGCTCCTCTTTCGAAAAATTCATTTTAAAGCAAAAACAACAATAAACTATTATGGTATCTAAATGAGAAATAATGTCAATAAAGCGATATAACTGATAACAAGGTAAATACAACACGTAACAACTACTAACAAACAAACGGAAATTAATAATTCACTAGCCGAACTTAATTTATAACAACAAAACGCAATTACAGAAAAGAGAAAATACAGAAAACGACTTTTTATGGACTTTTGAAGTAGAGATTTGACGTTTGGTTGTACAGCCATTTTTTTTTTTAAACCAAGGCCAACCAACTATTAGATGCCCCACACATTGCATATTATAAACGTGAGTATATCCCATTAAAGGGTTATAACTTTGAAAATACTAGAAATAAGTACTATGTTATTGGTACCATTTTAAAGGCGATTTTACAAGGAATATGCTGACTTATAAAAATATTATAGGTTAGATTTAAAAAAAACGAGAAAATAATCAATAAAGATCGATAACTTAGACACGACATATTTAACACCCTGTATATTTATTCACTTTGTTCAACCTCAAAACAAATAACGTGTTAGTCCATAAATTAGTAACACAAGAGTTACGTGAGGCATTCTACCCATTTACAGACTACAGCTTAAAATGTTAGATGCTGCAACTGTCAAGATTTTAACAATATTATCAATAAAATCAAAACGAACAGTCTGAAGTGCACATATCCATATATCATTGCAAAGATAATTTGAATGGCTATCATTATAATATCTAGCATATCTAAGTATAGCAATGTATTTAAAATAAAAAAGTTGAATGTGGTTGCGAAAATTTGGAAGACCCTGTATATTTGTAAATAAAATTAGAAAATGCACAGTCGCATACTACATACGTACGTAAAGTCTCATTGCTGCAGCGTTATTAGTTTTCACACTAAGCTCCGCCGACACACTATTGCACCACCCGGATTTATTAGTTGTCTGCGAGTTACAAAATTCTTACAAATATTTTTATTACACCTACATCATAATCATAATTGCCATTTAATAATGCTATGAAAATTATGAAATGCTCTAGTTTCAAGTAATTTCAATTCAAGCCTTTCAGATTTCTTTTATATGTATTATAGAGTTTGAGCAAGGAACCACTGGCGTCGGAAGGGTCAAATATAGAAGGGGGCAAAGTAAAATAGATTAAATTAACTATACACCTTTATTGTTAAAAATACATACATTAAAAATACGGTTATTAAGAATAAACTTTTATGTTATTTTTCTAATCGGAAAAAAGTAATAAGAGATTTCTTCTGTTTTGAGAAAATCTATTAATTACTTTTTCAATAAATGTGTCTTTACTTTTATTCACAGATTCTCTGTGAACGCTAAGCATACAGAGACCAGAAAGTCTCTCTTCATATATGATTGATCTCAACCAGGTTTTTAAATATATATTTTTTAAATGTAATATAGAACGAAAAAAAAAGTTGTATTTCGTATTATTAACCTCGCCTTGATGAAGTTTTCACTTCTGCCGTGTGGTCTTAAGTACAACCAAATTTCTTTTTATAGTAGCTACTGAATTTTGTACATCCTGGATTTTATTTAAGTCGTTGACCACCAAGTTACGTCTGTGTGAAGCAACATGAAAAAAAAGAGCTTTGCTATATTTCTCACGAATTATTTTCTGCGCTCCGTTTTTGCGGCCTGCCATTGTCATACAACCATAAAATCCTAATCCTATTAGCTTTTGTATATTTAAGCTATAATTTTCGCAAGCTTGTCATTTTGTTGATGGTATACCTTCTGCATTCATAGAAGTAAGTTCAGTAAATCCCAAGAATTCCTCACGTGGGTCCTGAATTATTGAAGTGTAAACTTCATTGGGCGCGTTGCGTTGATTGTGGGCACTGAACAAGACTGAGCCGTCACGCTCGGCTATGTAACGCTCGTTCGGGTAAAGTCGGCTCGAGTCGACTAAGGGAACGAGGGAAATATATCATATAGAGGTATTTAATTTCAATTACATTGAAATTTAAATGAATAAATAAATTCATGTCCCCGAGCAGATTCGATCCCGAGCCGCACGGGCGAGAAGCCGGCACGTTAGCATCAGACTAGCGCGGGACTCGTAAGCGAGTATTCATATTGTCTATTTTTATATATATATATATATACATATTCACTGCCATAGCAACGGCCGCGAAATTGTATTTCGCGGACTGTGTTGCGTTCGCTAATTGGTAACTTCGCGGACGGTTAACCAAAAAATTTGTCATGTGTGTATGAGACATTATTTCTATAATAATATAATATAATATTTCGCACTCAGGTAAGTTTTAGCATGTTTATTAAAATGATAGGGATGACTCGGAAACTGATCAGTATATTCCGGGTGTTAAATAACGTCCACACGCATTTTCTATAATTTGTATACCAATGCAAAACAGAAACGTTGAGAATAGAGCATTGCTTTAATTGCTCATTATATACGAATTTATAAGCATTTAATTCTTTTCTGTTACACAGGATGGATGAAGAAAATCAAATCGATGACAAATTAAAACGAAAAAGGGAATTGTCTAATGCGCGCGTGAAGAAATATCGTCAAAAGAAGCACACTAAATCTCAGCAACTGAATTTGTCGATGCAGGATGACCCTAATGTAATATAGAACGAAAAAAAAAGTTGGATTTCTTATTATTAACCTCGCCTTGATGAAGTTTTCACTTCTGCCGTGTGGTTTTAAGCACACCCATTTTCTTGTTTTTATCCACGAATGTTACTCCTATCGAGAGCTGCTCAACACCAGAAATATCAGCATATTCATCAGCTAACAATGAAAAACCTTCACTGTTGTTCACTTCTGGGGCCAGATTCTCGAACTTAAGAGAAGTGAACGTTCTATTGAGAGAAGTGATAGATCACATTCCCATTCCTGGTTCTCCTAACTTCAAGAATAGCTATTTTTAAGTAGGGATGTGTGTTGATCGTGTAGGAAATAGCAGTGCAATGTTGCCAGGTTGAAAATGAAGGCAGATTAGGACAATTGTTGTATAGAACAGTGTATATTAGGTAATATGTAATACGAAAACAATATCTTTTAAATAGCTTGTGTAATGTTAAAAGGGTTTATGAGTTATGTTATAATGTGTTGGTTTTCCGAAAAGTGTTAGGCTAAACATCGAAATGTAAACTATTATTAATTTTTCTACAAATCATACATGTTTAATATTATTTCAATATAATACAATAACATATGCTATATTTATTCACATTATAGTATCAATGCATTGTGGAATACTGGTTTAAGTTTGCATTTGCACCCCATGAGCGGTTGGACGTTGATAGAGTTCCTCTGCTTCCGCAACATCGATTAGTACTTGATTCACTATAAAAAGCTCTTCTTCATCGATGTTACTCCAAACATGTATAATACTGTGATAATGCACGTATACTATTCTACCGTACTGCTTATAACTATCTATACCGGGGTGGCCAAGACGTCGACCGCGGTCGACCGCGAAGACATTTTAGGTAGTCCGCACGACCATCCCGATAATGACCTCGGATATTAACAATTTAATTTATGACTTATGACATAGAATTAATGAATTATTTAAAATAAAAATTTACTACAGTTTACGCTTTAAAACCTAAAACAAACTGTGCAAAGTAGTACAATGAATTTGTCGTTTTACAGTGGAGAATTAAATAGAAACAACTTGACAAAGTGGGATGCTTAGATTATATCCAGTAGCCGGCGCGATGATAGCGACGTGACGAGTCGACTAGTCTAGCCGTCACACCCGCCCGTTTAGTTTCAGTTCTCAGTTAATCGTCTTACGTTGCAGGTCGCTCGCTTTCTACCGCACTGATACGATAATTTGTTGTTTCAACAACCCTTCCAAAATGACTCAGCCAGGTACCAGTGCTAAGAGAAGTAAAACATACCATTATCACAATGAGTGGGAAGATGATTTCTTTTTTGTTATGGTGAAGGAGAAATGTGTTTGTCTCATATGTAACTCAAGTGTGGCACTACCAAAAAAAAGCAAACGTCGAAAGACATTTTAAAGCCATGCGCTTAAAATACGCTACAGACTTTCCAATCGGCAGTGAACTTCGAAAAGTTAAAGTGCATGAATTAAAGTCGAATTTACATTTACAGCAATCGTTATTTACGAGACCAGGCACCAAAGCTAAAGCAGTAACATTGGCGTCGTTTAAAATTACAGAAGTTTTGATAAAGCGAAAAAAATCATTCGAAAATGGAGAATTGATAAAAGAAGCTTTCTGTAAAGCGGGAGAAGTGCTTTTCCACGATTTTAAAAACAAATCTGAAATAATATCGTCAATAAATAATATTTCTTTGTCGCGTAACACTGTGATGCGACGGACTGAAGCTATGAATAATAATTTGGAGGATTTATTAAATGACGATTTAAAAGCTTGTAAGTTCATATCACTTCAATTTGATGAATCCACGGATATTAGTGACATTGCACAGTTATGCATTTTTGTGAAAATGGTTTTCGAAGATATGACTTCAAAAGAAGAGTTATTAACTATAATTCCATTGAAAGGACAAACGAGAGGCCAAGATATTTACAATTCATTTAAAAACTTTATTGATAAGACAGGATTTCCAATATATAAATTGGTGTCTATTACAACAGATGGAGCTTCAGCAATGGTCGGGAATCGAATTGGTTTTATTGCCTTGTGCAATAATGATGAGGAAATTCCCAGTTTTACCAGCTATCATTGCATTATCCATCAACAGGTATTGTGTTCAAAAATACTAGTCTAATGATATAATGCAAATTGCTTTTAAAATCGTCAATTCAATTCGTTCAAGAAGTCTTCAGAGACGATAATTTCGGGCGCTTTTGGAAGAAACTGAATCAGAGTACGGAGATCTCTTATTGCACACAGACGTGAGGTGGCTAAGCCGTGGTGCTTTTTTAAAAAGATTTCGTATTCTGTTACCAGAAATAAAAATTTTTCTACAAATGAAAGGAAAGGACATTACTGAATTGGAAGATGAGAAATGGCTCATGAAACTAGCTTTTCTCTGCGATATCACTGCAAAACTTAACGATTTAAACCTAAATCTACAAGGAAAGAATAAATGTTTAACAGACATGATGAGCACGATTAAAACTTTTAAAGAAACGATAAAAAGGTAAGCGTCTCAATTAAGAAAACATGAATTGAGAAACTTCAAAAACATGGAGGAAGAGTGCATCCATAATCCAAACAGAGACTTCGAAGATTTCGCCCAACACTTAGATGTTTTGTTTGAAGAATTAGAAAGAAGATTCGCTGACTTAATTAGTTGATGAAGTATCTGAAAAAATAGAACATTTAATAGACACCACATCAGTCACGGTCGAGGAAGAAATTATGAAATTAAGATGCGATATATTTCTTAAATCCAGAGCATCTAGCGATACTGATTTTTGGAAATTAATTACTGAGGAAACGTTTCCAAATATTTACAAATTGATTTTGTATTTGAAATCATACTTTGGATCGTCGTATCTTTGCGAATCTGCTTTTTCAACCATGAACGCCATAAAAACCAAACATCGGTCGCGTTTAACAGATGAACATTTAATTTCGTGTTTACGCATTGCAATAAGCTCATACCAGCCACAATATGATAAACTTGTCGCAGATATACAGTGCCAAATTTCAACTAAACGAAGTGAATACGATGGTCAATTTTTGATATATGAATACTTTGATTATTTTCGTCAGTAAATTTTTATTTTGTAAATATGAATATTAAGTTTTTTTTTATAAAAATTAGATAATTTACCATTATTTCTTGTTACCGAAAATAAATATATAAACATGTACGTTACGTTAATTTAGCTCTGCCATTGGTAGACCGCCTTCGATTTTTTTAAATGTGGAGTAGACCACGGATCCCAAAAGTTTGGCCACCGCTGATCTATACCATAACCTATACTACTCTTGTATATACATTCATCGCTGTCACATGTACAAAATAATTTAAGTCGATATGCGCATGCTTCTCTTAACTTTTAATATGTTCGCTTGACTTGAACCGATAGATGTATATTCTCACAACTCTTGAGGGAAGGGATCGTTCTCTCAAGTTCAAGAATACGATTTTTAACATATCAAGAGAATCCCCTCCATTGTTCTCTCGACTCGAGAATCGGGCCCCTGTAATAATTTCTTCTCAAATAATATCACTACAAAACTTAATTCATTCATTGTGAGTCTGCTGAGAAGTATAGCATTAGCATTTTTTGCTCAATTTCCAAATGATCTTTTATCTCTCGATTCTAAAATTTAGGAGATCAAAATTTCCAGTGGTTTTACCACAAAGAGGTAAATCGTGGGTACCACAAATAAATATAATAAATATAGCTACTGAGCTGTTCAGTGACACAAGTACTTTTACCCTCAATAACATGTCGAAAATGTATAGCTTTTATTGTCGATGAACGATGCCACTCCGACAACCAGTGGCGGCTCCGGGCGTGAGCAACCACACAGACAAGACCGACTCGCCCATTATCGGCGATGTACTCCCAGATGTCGAGCATATCACCGACAACAAACGAACCAGTCCCGTCCACGCAACTGCACCGCCAAAAGGCGCTCACCAGCCGCCACTGCCGACAACATATCTTTTATTGCATTTTCATGGAAGTCTTTGTAATTTTTGAAAGGTTTTACAAGAAAGATCCATAAACACCGCTTCTTAATTTCGGCCGAAATGTAACACAAGTTTTACAAAGTCCACCCTTAAGTTTACTATAAGCTAAGCAATCGTAATTTTGTAATCATTCTTAACGAAAAACCCTTTTTCCTCCCTCTTAAAATTTGAACTTGTTTGCTCGTGTTTTGTCGCATTGAAACAGTTCTCGTATTCCACTAACTTACCCAACACTAGTGCGCATATTGTTTTAAGTTGGCTATAGTTCGACAGTTTGGACCATTGAGAAAGAATAGGTAGGGAGACGACGTCACGTGATCAAACCGGGTACAGGTCCGCCATATTGATACTACACTTATGTCAAACAGGTAGTGTTGGTAAAAAGTGGACCGTTTGTTAAGTGTATCGTGTATTACGAGTTATATAATAAGTTAAATATTAAAAGACATTATGGTTTCTTGTGCTCTACGTAGCTGCAACAGCAGAGACGGCGTTGATAAGAAGAATTCGTCTGGAATAACATTTCATAGGTTAGTGTAGGCCTGACAGGTGAGGTAGTCAGGTAGTCCGGACCAGGTGAGGCAGCCATTTTGGTCCCACACTTAGCCCCGCCCAATGCTCCTGTTTTGAGCATACAGCAAAGATGCTTTACAGCGTCTCCATAGTATTTTTCCTCAATGGTTTGGACGGAAGGCCACGATATTGAACAGTTCTTTCAGAGCTGTTATTCGTTCCGAGTCTGCAAAATGAAATCTCGTTTTCTTTGATTTTATTTGATTTAATGATACTGTAAATGGCACGCACCAAATACAGACAATTTGTTGGTTATGTTTATACGTTCATGCCTGTTGATATCATGCACATTGTTCATTTTCGGCCATCGTCGTATATCCCCATGCGCAAATTCACTATTAATGCAGAGGGAATAGGCTATAAGAATAAAACAAGCATGTATAACATTTCGTAATTTTTGCTTTATTTAATCTACAATTATAATAACATCGGCCTATTAACAATCTTTCTATAAATATTTTTAAATTAAATAGCTATTACATAATACATTTCATTATGTATTAACATCGTAAAATACTTCCTAGGCATGATTATAAAACTATATACATATTACTAAGCTGTCACTGTTGCAAATTACATATAGGTATCTTTTTACTCGAATCTCCTTTATTATTTTATATAATGTATTTATAATAATTATGAACATCTCTCCATTCTTTTTTTTACCACAATATACTTAGTTTGTCTAAAATTAACAACATGAAAGACAAGTTAAATTACATAGCTCCTGCAAATATTATAGTAAAATTACATCGCATAAGGTCTCTTCATTGTTATACGTGAATGCATTTTCTTTACCATTAATAACACAATACATGGTGGATTGACACACAGATGGTAAGTATTTATTATACGTATATAATATTTTGAGTTTAGTATATAATTTCGAATAGCGGTAAAATTGTGGGAATTATGTTTTTTGGTAACATTGTTTATTTTAATTTAGGAAGATTTTTGTGACTATAAACTATTCATACTTGTATTTTTTTAGCCCGCAAGCACTATTATTCTCTTATGTAGCAGTGTTGTAATCTTGATTTTTTCTCGGAAATATTTATTATGATAATAATAATATCCAATACAACACGGGACATTTTGTTATAAGTGCTGTGCGGCCCATTCGGTCTTAAGCTATTGAATCATAAAAGTACTGATATTAACTAACATTAGTTTTATAAAAGTCATTTATTTTTACATTTTGGGTTGATATTGTTTTCAAATAGAATAACGAAAGGCTTTTCGTTATGAACCAGTCCTTTAGAAAATGAAATTACATAGTAGCTTATCGACTTGTAAAAACAAGAATACCTTATACTTCAAAAATCTTAGCAGCAATCGACAGAGTTAAACAATGCTATCATTCAGCAGACACAACAGTTGTGCAACTGTTCAGTGATCATGTCCAGTAGACGACCGCTCACTCTCACATGTTCAGGAGCGGCCGCCATTTTTATGAACGGAAAAATTCTTCGCTCACTTACTGATCGTATTCTGTACGCATGCGCGAAGACCAACCTAATACATAATTTTGAAGAAAGTTACTAGAAAAGTAAGATACAGCAAATTAAAGGTATTGTGCAGAAGTAAATATATTATAATATTGGAGTTAACCCAGTATTTTATTCGGGGTTGGAAAAACCAGCCTGTACGTGTACACTAAAAACCACGCCAAAACTTAATGCAGAAAAACAATTTATTATTATTGTTTATTCGGTTTAATTTGTATAATTTTAACATACGGTATCAATGAAAAGTACCAGATGACAGATGATCACATAAAGGTGAGCGGTTCTGTCCAGCGAACATTCAACTGTTGTGAAGTGAACGGTTGGAGCGGGAACGGTTCCCGATCCGCCTGTTGAATGAAAGCAATCATAACGTCAATGATAGACATACCACTCTAAACAGTACATATGACTGGATGATAAGATTCTATTTGTCCTATAAGACATAAAACCAATTGGGTCTGTTCTTTTAATCAAGAGGAGAAAATCGACGGTTTGGTTTTTGAGCCACGAATAATCTATAAAATCATCATTTCAATCTATAAAATCATCATTTCATGAAAACTTGTAAACTAATAGGTTAGATAGGTTTGTAACAAGAAATTTCTGAATTACATACAACATTATGGGATTTTCGTCATATCTTTGGATATTATTGTTAAATAAATTTAACAGAACTTTTTCCGTTTATTTCCTGAGCCGCTAATTCTTCTCTACCCTTAGAGAGATTCTTTTGACATTTAGCTAGTGGTGCTAGTTCATTTTGCAATTCGATAAGTAATTGTTAACTTACTTGCACTATACTCAAATCGCTAAACAAATTCAGTGATCACACCAAAGTCGTATGCATAGATATGTAAACGATCTTTGCCGCAGACCGGTTTTATGCATAGAATGCCCCTGATCACGTTGTGATCACGCAGTTTTATTACTGAATCTCTTCGGCGATTCTAGTGTAGTCTCTTAGTGGTTTCCTAGTGTCCATTTCCTATGCCTGATCATTTACGTATTATATATATGACTGTGTTGCTTCTAGTGTTTGTTCATAATATATATATACAGGGTGTTTAAAAAATATGCGGCAATATTAAAGGGGTTGATTGTCCAGGTCATTTTATACAAAAAAGTTTATAATAAACAAGGTCCGCAAACGCTTCGTTACCGATTTACAGCGTGTTGAAGTTTAATTAAAAGAAACAGTAAAAATTAGATTTTTCCAAGACGGCATTAAAGATCATAATGAAATTTTAGGCGTGTTATTTTTCAAGAAAAAAATAGGGCGCCGCTGATTTCTCTAAAAATAAAAATAGAAGATTGGATTCTTGCATCCGAGCTCGAGGTGGTCACTTTGCACAGTTATTGTAATTTTTGCTTGCTAAAATTGTTGGTATGGTAAAATATTTGTTTTTGCCCTTAAATAAAACCCTCGTTATTTAAAAAAAAATTTCTGTAATAAATGAACCTACATGCACTAAAATGTGTTTTTTTTACTAAAAAACGGTACGTCGTATGATAGAAAGTTAAGAGAGCTTTTTTCTTCACAATTGAACAAAGAATAGAAACATATTTTTATTTTTAGAGAAATCAGCGGCGTCCTATTTTTTTCTTAAAAAATAACACGCCTAAAATTTCATTATGATCTTTAATGCCGTCTTGGAGAAATCTACTTTCTTTTAATTAAACTTCAAGACGCTGTAGATCGGTAACGAAGCGTTTGCGGACCTTGTCTATTATAAACTTTTTTGTATAAAATGACCTGGACAATCAACCCCTTTAATATTGCCGTATCTTTTTTAAACACCCTGTATATATATATATATCCTCTTCTATATATACCGCATGTGTCAATTTTCATTAGCCACAGGCGATCAATGCATGCAATACGTGGCAACGTGGTACCCCTACTTTCCTTTCCAATTCCAGCGCGACTGATACATGCTCACAAGTATTTGTTTTTCTTTTTCCTTTCAGTAAATGCAGAGAATTATTAAGCTGCGTTCACGCTGCATGACATAAACAAAAGCGTAATTCTAATAAAATTAAAAAATAACCATAATAAAATAAAAAATAACCATAATAAAATAAAAAAATAACCCTAAGCGGAGGCCATTTGATGTTTCCCATTCCACTAATAAGACGGCTTTTATTGCAGACCGCAACGTGTTCGCAGCTAAACATTGAATGTAAAATCTGGTGGGGAGTAGTGGGAAGATCGGAGAATATCGTTGTTATGTCAGTTGTTGTCGGCATTGGTGACGGACAGTAGGGGTACACGTTGCCCACGTATTACATGCATACGTATGATCGCACGTAAACATTGAATCCCTATACCTAATGATATTGGACACATGCGGTATGTAATTGCTTTTCTCTGTTTCGGTATTAGAACACCGTTATTCTCGCACCCATTTTCGTGTAAGAATGGACTCCATTCTTAAACGATTTTTGGTAACTTTCTATTTTAGTAAAAGTAGGTTAGTGCCATAAATTTTTCATATTCTTTTTCATTATTGCTTTTCGATTTACCTGATAGAAAATTCGGGAAAAACTGAAAGTGCTTTTTTTATAGGATTTTTGAATGAACTCAAGATCATAACTAACGATTCGAAAGATGGATATACGCAAATCTTTTTTTTATTCTGGTCGTTATGCTCCTGGGATGAACATAACTCAATTGATTGTTTTCAATTGAGGAAAAATGTGGAAAATATGGAGAAAAATCTATATGTATACAATCGTTGGTGCGTCTGTTAGTGATCGTGTAACTTCTGAATGACTTCACCGATTTAGGTCATATTCACACAATATATTTGTCTTGTCGAGGTGATGGTTTATAATGGTTTATAATCATGTTATTAACAAATTCTAAATTTATGGATCAAAATGACTCATATTTACAATATATGTTGGTTTAGTGCCACAAAAGAAAAACCACAAAATCTGGACATGATAGCTGGCGCTGTGGTCGAATTATTATATATAATATATATATCATCTACCGGGAAGGCCAGGTAGTAAACAATATAATCAACCCTGCTGATTTGAAAAGATAAACCAGAATAAGATATGGAAAATTACAGTCGATTTATGATAATTGTATTCAAATATTTGACAAATGTGTAATTACAGGGAAAGAAACATTCTTGTTATAGTGTTAAATTAAACAAATGGGCGTCAAGCAAATAGGAAGGCAGCACGACCAATCAATTTGTGTGATACCGAAATATTTCGCAATAATAGCTGAGGGCTAAATAAATACAGTATATATATTGAAACTACAATTACTTAAACTCTTATTGACAGACATAATAGGAAAATGATTCAACCTGTATATTATGCTTATTGTTTGTCCTTAACAAATCAAATTTGAGTATTTTTTTAAAATCCTTCACGATGGTAAACGATGGTAGAGCAAATGCGACAAAATGTCATATCTTTCGTGGTCAACAATTTTTCTCATTTTTCTTTTAAAATGTCATTACATACTAAGCTAAAAATTACTAATTAATTACTGACTAATTTATAATATTACGGTATATGTATTGTATGTACACAACTATGCTTTTTACACGACATGAAAAATAACCATTAAGGCTGCAGTTATCATACATTTCTACATATATGAATGTTAATTCTCTATCATTTTTTTTCATCGTTTAATACATTAATGGTGGAGATTAGGGGGAGGGAGGTCGGTAATAAAGGTAGCCCCCCACCTTTACTTTTGAAAGATATTTTTTTAAACGTGTCCTTGAAAAATTAAATAATTATTTCAAGTAGTACCTGGCTCCCCCCCATGCTTACCCGTCAATTTGGAAGTTAATCACCGCAACTTTTTCAAATTCATCTTACACGTATAATTATAGAGTTTATTGAATTTTGTCTTCTTTAGTTTTTCCCTTTTTTTTTTTTCATCAAAAAGACAGTAGGAAAATAAACTCAATCGAAAGGATAATCTTAACTATTGTACCTTAAAATTCGTTCTAGGCCCCGCTTTTATATACATCATATAAATCTAAATTTTATTCGTATTATATTTATATGTAGGTAGTTGTGAAGCGAAAGTGGGTAATTAGATAATATAGTTTCTTCCGTCCTGTAATATTTATTTCTGTGGTGTAATATTTTTATAAACTACTTACATATTTATATAGGTTATGTCGGTATATGCATACAATAAATTAATCTGACACTATCTAGAACATTTACCTATTAAAGCACACAACTTTGCAGAACTGTATCGGCATTTTGTTTAGTTTTTGACTATAAATGGTAGTTATTATTATTATTATAACTCCTGTTTTCATTGATTCATTATTTATAATTCTGTCTCAAATAACAATATTTTTTTCCTACCATATTTGATACAGAAATATAGTCCGATTTTAATAAAACTTTGTGCATGTCTAAATCCTGTGGATCTCTAAAAATCTTAACCAGGGCGTTTTCGGAAAGTATATGGCATTTAACCTGACGGGTTCACAAATTTTATCCGGTTTTCTAAAACATTTCCGAGCGCAATTTGCTATCATACTGTACCTATGTATAAGTAACGTAACATAAACATAGCCTATATTTATAGCTTAGAATCACAGGGAATACTCAAACTTCAAATACTCGTAAATATTTTTATTAGCAAATTTGTTTGTAGTTGAATCTGAGGATAATACAGGGTGTCCCAGAAATAAAAGGACGGAGTAGCAGGAATCCGAAGCTAGATTGTATAAAAACGTATCCTCAAAATATCAAGTCTTTATTCGTGTGCAGACGGCAGAAAAAAAATAATAAAGAATTCAATTGGCCTTACGCTGACCCTGGACTAAATATCCACCTGCTTCACTTTCACAATCGGTCCTTTTCAGGGCCACCATATTACTTGTGTTAAAAAAAAAGTAGGAGGAATAGATACTTCATAATAAATATCAAACCATTAATTACTTTAATTTTACACCTGCTAGAAAAAAATAATTACATTCTCGATCTTTACTACGATTTATTGAATATTCTAAAATAACAATAATCAGTTGTTTCCGACTACAAACACATTAAAGAGCAACAACCTTCCTATTTTAAAAATAAAAACAAACTTTTATTGTCTGAAATAAAGTGCGTCGCCCATCTGGGTCAACAACCCACTGCATAGCTGCGTTATGTAGACGCATCGGACAAAAAATATGTTTTATATGAATGAGTACGATTTAACGTTTTTTTTTCGTTTCATACAAATAAAAGCGTATTTTTCTATGAATGCGTGTTCGTTTCTATTTACAAATGAGCATTCTTACATGTATTTATAAACATACATTCTGTGCCAGATACGTAATGTAATTTTTTTATCTAAAGAACAACATAGAAAATTAAATTTTTAATTTCTTCGTTATTGCGGTATATTTGGGCGTGTTTCTGTTCGGACTTTACATACTTGCTACTCCGTCTTTTTATTTCTGGGACACCCTGTATACTAATCTGTATGCAACTCAACGTAAAGCGGAAAAGAAAAAGAATTTGCAGTACAGACTGAAAAGCAATTGCGCAAAATACAATTTTAAGTTTTTTTTAAATTTCTTTCGTATTAAAAATATATACAAGTTTTGTGCGTTGACACTAACGCTTTGTATAGAAGGGAGTAAAACAACCTGCACTACCCTACTCATTTACCAGGGTTATGAAAACCGTACCGGGTTCTTAAACCCGGTTACCTTTTCGATTTTACGAACACGGCATATATTGGATTGTTTATGATACGATTCCCTGTTCATGTTCTAGTATTATGTACCAACGAAAAGTGATGAATCAAGGCGCATTTGTGGTTGAGTGCAAGTTATTGCAGTACCTATTTCATCTGTAATGGAATGTATTTCACTTTTTCTTTAAAGTTTTCAGCGTACTTTATTAGTTGCATGTAAAATTGTTCAATACATATTCGATTTTAATTGGAAACTTGAGAGATTAATAAAGGTAAAATAATAAAATAATGCTTGGATACAAGAAAATTTGCACATTAATGAACACAAATTGTTTAGGCACTCTATTACTAAACTTATATCTCTGAACAGATTCAGTGATCACGTTGGGTCCACGTGATCACGCCAAAGTCGTATGCACAAAGGCAACTAAAATCATTCAAGGATCAATGCCTGTAAAATAGTTATCGTCGTAGTACCTATATGACATAAGAAATTGCTGATATTCAAATGTTTTCTAACAAAACGTATTAAAATTGTATTGTCTCTATAAAATATCAAGTAGATCCTCAAACACCTATGATCTGTGATACTATTACAGTCTACCTAATCACCTAATGAAAACAATATTTGCCGCCGACCGTTTTTATGTATCACGTTGTGATCACGCACTTTTATTACTGAATCTCTTCGGCGATTCTAGTATAGACAAAAGCATTTGTATTAGTACGGTACGCGCATTTCGATCTTTTTCAGCGATGAACTAACATTTAGTTCGAAAGTCGATTGAAGAATGAGAATTAAAATGTAAATTCTATGTTCACAAATTCAACAATCAACATTTTATGAAATAAAAGGTTAAACGTTTCTTATGGAATGAAATAATATCTTAATAGATGTACATCGTCAAATGATAATATGTATATTGCAAACATTCCAGTATTCTAAGTTGTTTGCAGTTGCGGGTGTTCATCTTCTGCAATGTGTGATTGATTCTTTGTTGGTTACTTGTGTTCCAACATCCTCTCCTTCTTCTTGCTTGAACTCATAACTCCTATATGGAGTTGGTCATAGTTTCAGGATGCATTAGTAGGTATGACGTCCAACTATCTTAGTTGGTTTTTTCCATACTTTTCCTTAAAATTGGCTCCACTGATAATTCTAAATCATCATTTTGATCAGTTATTATTACCTTTCAATGTCTTAAACATTTTGTCTCCACGCTTTTTACTTACACCATGTTCATCATCACATACATTTCGTTTCTAAACATAAATGTTAAATTGTTTCAAGGTTTCAATTCTTGTATTATTTTTGTTTCACTGGAGCCATTGTTATCCATCTTCAATTTTTCTTAATTTACCATTTTTTCTTTCAGGTGTCATTTTCATTTCTATCATTACTTTTCTCTTTTTTGTACAGACAAAAAGTAACACTAATATTCACGTGCATTTACCACAAAAAATAGTGCTTGTTTTGATAACAATATTAACTTTCAATTTATTTTTCTCGACTTCTTTCTCGACATGTATGTCTTCACATCTGTTTCAAAAAATTTTATTTATTGCCATATCTCCAAATTATGTTCTACATTTTAAGTTAGAATCTCACAAGCGGTGCAGAATTGTGTATATAACACAGTTCAATATAGCATTTTAAAATATTATCGCAAATAGTTTTCTATTCTTCATTTAATAGATAACATTGGAGTTGTATACAGCACGTGTCAATTTTCATTAGCCATAGGCGATTAATTCATGCAATACGTGACAACATGGCACCCCACCTTTCCTCTTCAATGCGAGCGCGAGACCGATACAAGCTCAAGTTAGCAGTAGCTGTTGGACTATTGACTAGGGTGTTTCTGCGCTCAAAAATAATATTTACGCATTGAAGGATTTTTCCTTTCAGTAAATGCAGAGAATTATTAAGCTGCGTTCACGCTGCATGTCACAAACAAAAGCGTAGTTCTAATAAAATTAAAAATAAGGTAAATAAAAAAGGATTCTGAAAATAATAATAAACTACTAGATCGCGGCGGCCATCGGAACGTGTTCGCAGCTAAACATTTAATGTAGAAGTGGGAAGATCGCAGAAAGTCGTTGTGATGTCGATTGTTGTCGGGATTGGTGACGGATAGTAGGGGTGACACACGTTGCCACATATTATTTGTATACGTATAAATCGCATGTAAACATTGAATCCATATACCTAATGAAAATTGACACATACTGTGGTATACCGAGTATCTCACGGAAACGTCCACCATTGATATCTAATAATTTAGATACCGAAAATTTTAATATAAAAATTATATTTAGATCACCGATAAAATTTAAGAAAATATTTTCAATTATACAGAGTGTTTCACAACGAATAATTAGAACATGAAATGCAATGTATTTTATTACAGACGAGACGAAAAAGTGCACAAATATTTACAAATTATATTGAAGGCTCAATATTTATCCCCAGCAATTTTTTCAAAATTAAAAAAGAAAATCATTAATTTGTTCAAGGACTTCTGAAGAAATATACAAGGTTTTACCAAAATCGGTTCTTATATGTTAGGAACAAAAATTATTACAAATTTATAGTTAGCTTCAGAAATTTTAACGCGTATTATGAGAGTTTTGTTTGCAGAATCAATCATTTTTTATATAATATTTGTTTATTAGGTTTTATGTCATCTCTATGAAGTAGACATGCTAGATTTGTGATTTCTAGATAAGTTTGTGTTTATCAACACAGAGGTATTTGGAATTTTATAATAATTATATAATTATATTATATTAATTTTGATAGCCTCTACAGTTCGTTAGAGTGTGTTTCTCATTTGACGTGTGACGTATCCAGAAGAAGTTGAATCAGTAAGGTTTCGAATTTACTCGCAAAATAATTGACTGCAAGGATCTTTTTAATTTTGAGTCTTATTATTTTCAAATGATGCTCAAGCTTCTGAATTTTAGAGCAAGATGTCAGCCGTGTTACATCTACTGCTTATAAGATATTCCCCACGTTTTTGGTGCCAAAATGTAAGGGTAGAAATAATCTATTTACAAATTACTGAGAAATATCTTTATTTATAGTTGAATGTTATTTAGACGGCAAATCAAGTATTTTATTTAATTCTTCTAATTTAGACTCCTGGATTTTCATTACATTTTAACAGATATTAATACATATACAAAATTTCTGCTAAGAGTTTGAACGAGATTGATTTTGAAAATTAAGACCACTTCAGTTAAACTTTCATTTAAATAATATTCTGTTTTCATCTGGATACCTCACTTGCAATTTTTATACTTATCAATAGCTTATTCATTTTTGAAAACGTATGGAATGTGTTATTTCATATCATTATATTCTGTAGAACTCTTTTTTTAAAAAATGAATTGGTTATATATGTATATCTTAACATAGTACCTATTTATTTTTCCAATAAGGTGCCTAAATTTTTAATAAGTACACGACATTATTATGAAGTTGTGAATGTATGGTATTTCAATATGACAGAAAACTGACTTACAATTCGTTTTTCTTTTATAGAATCAATTATATACGTTACGATGTTATAATTATGGTGTTTTCATTTAGCACAAGTTATTATTTTGACATCTTCCTTTAAATAATTTATTTTACTACATAATACTTAGGTTATAAAGATCTATTTTCGTATTTAAAATTTGATTCTTCTTTTTGAGCAGCTGTACAATACCTTTTAATAATCATTAAGTATGCAGTTGAAAGATTAGATTCGCCAAAATCTTATCACAAAATGAAAATCCACATTCAATTCCTATTAATTCTTGTTTATATCCATACTTTGAAATATAGGTTAGAATCACGTTTGAATACTTACGAACTAGAACTATATAGAGTGTATATATCCTCTCATAAGTTGTGATAACACATAACATCTGAATATATTCAATATATAACATTCAAATACATACATATTATATAGGTATTCCACATGAATTTATATTATATATAGGAGGTTACAATGAATAAGTAAGGTTAGAACAATAATAATACACGATTTTTCAAGTGATAAGTGCATTCAAGACAATGATATATATTTATGACATTCAACAATAGATATATATGTAGGTATATAATTTATTTAACATTAAATCTATGAATATATATTATATATGTAAACATCTATATATTTTTTTGATTACGAAATACTTTAACAGAAGCTGCACCACATCTGCAAAGTACACGTTATTTTTTTGTAAGTTTTTTTTATATTGCACATTTATATAGTGATAAACACATATTATATACCAATTCAACATATATAATAACAATTATAATGACAATTTGTAGATAGTTCAGATTGAACACTGCCACCTACCTACATTTTCTCTGTTTGTTTTAATACGTTGATAATTACATAATATGGTTATATCGATAGAATTATATTCTTGACTATCAATGCTTAATGTAGATAATTGTAAGTGAATGCATATTAAAGTCTAACATCGACAAACACGACACCTACTATGTTGTATCAGACGCATTTCTAACGTGACACGACGGCGATCTGCGAACAGGACCTTCTATTTAGTTAATTTCCGACTGCTGCCAATACTGAGCGCAAACCAAGGGCTCAGTTTAGGAAGCTCTCAGTAATCTGCAGGTTTCGGATACTATCGTGGATGTCTGGTCAAGTCACGGACGTTGGTCGTGTTATATATAAAATATTGAACTTTTCGTTGATTGTTTTTCACAAGAATTGTAGCGTACCTTGATTTTGACGAATATAGTAAGTCCAGTTAGATTAAGTAATTAGGGATTATTGTTTTCTCTAAAGCAATCATCATTGGAAAATTCCTTAACCTAATCTCTAAGCATATTTAAAAAGCGCATTTCCATACATTTAAAACAATAAAAAGGAAGTATTTTATTAAAGTACTGTGTTGTATACAAGAAAATAGATAATCCATAGGTTATACAAGAAAGAGGATTTGCTTTTAAAAAGAAGAGGTAATAAATAGGAACATTTTTAACACATCAATCAAAGCATATAAGTACTATGACATGAATTAAGTCAATAATTTTTCAAGTTTTTTTTTTTTGTGTAATGTGGATATAATTGCAATTGTCATGTAAGTTTAATGTAGATACGTTTTACAAAAAATTCCTATCACAGATATTGCTGAACTTAGAAAATGAAACATGTGTTTCACTTTAGCTTTAAAGTTACTATCCTTTTTTAATTCAATTCAATTCTTCTTCTTCTATTGCATCTTCTTCTTTCACGATCAGTGCCTGTCTAAATTTTGTCGTTTCTGTCTTTGTACTTAGTTCTGCTCCCATTTCAACCGATTTTACCGTATGCTTTTCTATATGTATTCATTTCTCTTCTTAATCAACTTCTTCTTTTACATTGTTTGTCTAATCTTTGCCAATTTTATACCTGTACCTATCTTTACATGTTTATCGATTTAACTTTATTTTACGTTTGCTGAGACCAGTACCCTAATCATATTCTCTTGGGAAATATCTATTTTGAAGTTTATGCCTACATATTTCGCTGTTCCTTCATGAATATCTATTCTCATTTAGCATTTAAACATTATTTTGATAGTTCCCTTTTTTGTAGCTGTAACTACTACACCATGAGATATATCGTTTAGTTGTTTGAATTTGTAATAGGTTTGTTCCACCACAAATCAGGAACAAGTCGGAAGCGATTTGATTAGTTGAGATAATGCCTCGACAATTTTATAGTATACCTTGAACTTCCGCAAGATACTATCTTGAATCCATATAGTATATCGTTATTATTAGGTACATCTAAATATGTAATACAAATTTCTGATATATATATATATATATATATATATATATATATATATATATATATATATTGCTGAGGTTATGAAAATTTTTAGATACCCTTTTACATCCACTTCCACTTTTGCTGGAACCGCTAATCAAGCACGAATTTCTATTTTCAGGTTTTCCATTCATGTCAAACTCTATTTTAAATTGTAGTAAAAATTTATAAAAATATTATTATCCAGAACTTTTATGCGGTGAACGGCTTTGTAAAAGACTAGTATGGGAAAATGAAGCGACGCAAAAGGCTGCTCTTTATATTAATAGGAGCAACTGCGCATGTACAGTTTCCAAGCAACTTGCACACACACCAATGCGCAACAATTCTCTGCAATCATTATTGAGAGTGGTAAGTATTTTAGTAAAGAGTGCTAACATAAATTTACTTTTTTAGTGATAGGTATGATGTTTAAAATGTGTTCTAATGATTTAGTATAGTTTAACACAGAAAATACTAGTATTTTCAGATTAAAAGACAATACAACATTGTGTTTACAACAAAGTGTGTCTGTTTTTTTTGAAAGATTTTATTTATACTTACTTAGTAAGTAATTTAATCTTTTCACAATTAGATTCTTCAAACAAACACGAAATTATAATTATCAAAGAATTTTTCTAAACTTGAACCTTTATTAAAATAACTTTCTCTGCTGGATACAATTTACATATTGTGTCTTTCCTATATTGCTTTGTATTATTGATATAGTTAAACTTGCAAGTTCATAAAGATTTTCAACAGAATAATGAAGAAAAAACAGCCACTGTTTGTTGTAAACACAAAGATATAATGTCTATAAATCTAAAAATACAAGTATTTTATGTGTTAAACTATAATGAATCGTTAGAATACATTTCAAATATCACACCTAACACCAAAAAAGGTCAATCTATGTACACAACTCCATCTCCAAACGCGAAGCCTATCGAAAATGTTTGGGGAATCACTCACCACCGAGTACCTATACTGAAAAACCGGTTAAAAACATGCAAAGAAGGTGCTAGACGATTCTCGATGCAATGTTTTTGACTTTCTATGAAATCACGGTAGTTTTCTTGATGAACATATTGTAGCAGTGTCGTAGGGTTGCAGTCAAGATCCATAGTAGTAGTATATAATCGATGCTTAGTGTTTTCTTGATGTGAAGAATACATAGTTTTTTTTTATAGGTGTTAAGTAATAAAAAGAACATAGACATTTTAATTTCAAGAGGCGATAAAAAATGGCTATAAATGTACCTTTATATGACCTATATATACATATACATCTTGTATAATGGAACACTTGATATAGCAAGTCCAAACAAAATACATCAGAATTGCAACGTCACGTAGTGTATCCCCGCTCTCGCTATGTTTACGGCATTTGATTACCTCTACCCCTCTACCCTCTCCTGTCTTTCGTCGCACGTCCAGTACGACCACAGAATACGACGTTGCTATGTTTACTTGGTAATATCAAGTGTCTCATTACACAAGCTGTATATATGTAATAGGTTCATTACTTTATCCTCTACAATTTTATGACCAGATTATTAAATTTATTATCTACATTTAAATATAGCACTACTTTTCTATACTACGTTATTTATATGCTCTTTTTTAATTAGCTTTTGCAATGTATTTTAGTCTATTAACCATATATCAATTGTTTTTATTGGTTATGTCCTTATACGTTAGTAGTTACGGACAATGGCGCAAGAGTCAATATTTATACTCTATAAATTCATCCAATACATAACAAATATTGATTCTAATTCTTGTTATACATATTTATATTAATTTATAACTAGATAGTCTTTTTAGGATATATGTAGGTTAGCTCGATTCAACGGCTGCTCAAAGAGAAGAAAAACAACTGCTATGACGTCATTTCCTGGTGTATTTATAATTTATATGGTTATTTTCTGTTCCGGTTTTTATTACAAAACTGATTTGTACCTAGTTACTTTACTCCTGTTAATTCTCTGTAATTTTCCATTTAAATAGTAATTGGTTACCACATGATATAAAAATAATATACATAATAACATGAATAATAGCTAAAAAAAAGTATACATTTCTAGCCAAATTATAGAACAGATGTTAGGTATTCTTCAATATATTAAATACAGTGTTATTTCTCTAATATCTTTACTTTTGTAGTAACTTAACAATGAAGAATAGATTAGCATATAACACATATATTTTTAATGCAATCTGGAATTTACAGTTGAATTAATTTGGCAAAAAATGCAAATTATTTAAAGGAAGACTGATATTATTGAATTATTTATCTCGATTTTTTCGTATTTTCAAGCACCTTTTGTGGATGTGTTGAGCTTTTATAACCTCTTTTCGTTTTTCTCTTCAGAGAGTTATACTACCATTGGTGTTTCTCTTGGACAATGGAGTGGCTATATTAAATAGTAATATAAATAATACAACCACGAAATTAAAATGTAATTTCATTAACTTATGTCATTATATATATGTTTTTTTTGTATCATGAATGTATTACCTACTTATTTATATTATATTGTAGTTTAGACACTAATTAATGAAAATGTAAAACAGTCAAGTTCTGAAATAGTTTTTTTTCGTCGATGCTGAGTATATTATTATAGGTAACCTAGAGTGGCATATGTCTTGACGAATGGCGTGTCCACTTTGCAAGTTTCCCTGTTGAGCAAAAGATATAAAAGGTATTTAGAGTGATGAGGATGTGGATGAATGACATGGATCTATGTGTTTCTGTTCGCATGTCTAATGAATTTGGTGTCATATATGGTATGGTGGAAGCTCGTGATGTGGTGTGCTAATGCTGTTTAATGCGTTAAAAAAGGAGAATTATAAACAAAGCATAAGAAAAAACACTAGTACATTTAATAATAGATATTATCTAAACAGATGTTATTAATATACATTTACAGTTGTAAATTCTTAATAATTTGGTAGTACGATTAAAACTATTTCGATGTTTAACTTATCTGTATAAAATTACTTTCATCATTATCTAATTCTTTATTCTTTCATCAATTAGGTATAGTTTATTTTAAATTATAAGATTATAACTTTGAACGGCTCTAATGCTTTTATTGCACAACCTTCTGTGACGATAATTATTTTTGTTTTTTCAGTTTGTTTGCGTAAAAGATAATCGTATTGAGCGGCCAGGTAGTTATTGCCGCAGGTGGTGCAATAAAAGCATTAGAGCCGTTCAAAGCTATATTCTTAAAATTTGAAATAAACTATACGCTTGCTTTCTATTTAAGACACGGAGCCATTGAAAATAATCCAGCCAGATTGTATGATTTAATAATCAATTTTTAAAAAGAAAATTTATTCTAACTCATCTTGTTTAACTATTTCTACTCATGATGTATCAAATCTGAGGAATCAAGGTTAGTAGCTTTTATCTCAGAAATTTAAGGTCAAAGAAATAGATTGTTTTGAAAGTATTTTTATACTTAAAAATAAAAATTAAATGTTTAAATTATACCATACACATAAATGCAAATAACCTACTTTTTGTCCAGCATAACTTCAGAATATTATTAGTGGTTACAATCACAATTCGTGATAGTAAAGCATAATACCGTGTCTTCAAATACTTTCCTCATTAGAGTAGGCTGTTTTTTTTCGATTACATAATTAAGTAGGTAATCAATGTTGGTGGACATGCGAAGATTTTGCAAACTTCAAATTCTGACAGTTGTCATACTTAAATTCAAATTATAGACGCTTATTATTATTTACATGACATAACCAAACTATCAAAATTATGCGTTTGTGCCTGCACTGTCACCAACCATTAAGAAAAGCATGGCCGTCTCCAATGAGGAAAGTATATGAAGGCACGGTAGTTTGATAGATAATATTTTAAATTACGTACCTAGTAAAACTTCCATGTATAGGCCTTGTTTATTAATACTTTTTTTTCGCAACTGTCAATTATAATACGTGATAGTAGTTCCTATGTAGATGTCACTGTAAGTATCCTTTATCATGGCCAACTGAATCTCGCTATAGCTGTACTTTATTATAGCCGTAACTTAACTTCGATTTACATGTAGAAAATGTTACTTCTAGCCTCAAAATATCCCGTCCTTTATGCAACACCATCTAGTATTAGAATTATAAACCCAAAACGAATGGTTTCTAAATCTTTATTGCAAGATTCAATAATTCAATAATAATTTTTTGTTTTTCAAAAGATAGAATTAAGTGCGGATCAATTATGTTATAAAGTGTTGCTTTGGATTTTGTAGATGATGGAAAATTTTGAAGGTTTTACTTTTTGGAATCACAATATTTGCCTTAAAATGTATTGAGCAGCTTTGACATCTTGTAGTACCTATCATTTGTATCTCCTTTAAGCCTAACACGTGAAAATCTGTCTTCTGCAGCATCGAAACTATAATAAGTGATATTGTTAAGACACAAGTAATAAAACGGTAAGTTTGTTGTTTAGAAAATTCAAATATTTCAATAAACTGATTTACATATAAGTTTTTTAAAAGAAATTCAGAATATTTCCAAATAACATAGATTTGAAATGTAATACTCTCTAAGCTCATTCTTCCATTCTTCCTATTTCGGTACATATTTGATGTGTTTTTTCTACTTTGGCAGTGTCGCAATTTGCTAACGTTGCTACTTACAGCAACATGCCATAGTCTCTATTGCTAGACGCCGTCACCTCCTCAATAAATTATACTAAGACCAAGAGACATTTTTCTTTGAAGAATATCAGAAAACAATTCGTAAAATATACACAATACGTGTCAAATCAGTCAAATATCAATAACTGAGTTAATTAACAGGGCTCGGTATTACCTAATCTTATTGTATATTTTTAACACGCGATTACCGAATAGTTTAAGATACTTTGGTCAGATGGCACCAGTCAGAGAGCGAAATTTTTAGGTTATGGCAGAATAAGTCAAATAATAGCACGCAGCGACAGTGAGATCCAGTTCACCTTATCTCTATTACCTACCACTGTTACGTATTAAATAACGATGATGCATTATTAATAAACAAGGGTATAGAAGATACTTCACATTCCGTAAGGATTATTTTTTGTGTAACTACATAAATCATTAATCGTAAGACATGTGTGAATTGTAGATTGTTATCTTTGTTGGGTTTTTAATCTTTGTATTTATAGTTCTTGGCCAATACCACCTAATATAGGTATTATGTTTTTATTATTTTCTCTAAAATTTTATTTTATGAGTAATGCCGTTTATACAGTGTGGAAGCTACTTATGGAATAAATTCAGTAACTTCCAAACTAATAACATTTGTCGAAAATGCTGGAATAGGTCAATTTCTGTTTATCATAATACTTATTGTGTGTTGTTACACTTGTTCAAGGCCTCATCCATTTTTGAACTATGACGTCACAATCATTTTTTTTAATGTATTGCAACAATTTTTGTTTTAGTTTTGGATAGTACCCTTAGCAGCTTTTGTAACAAATCCTACATATCTTTATACAAAAAATATGAAAAAGAAAAAGTCAACACGAAAAAAACTGTGTGATAAAATTGATAGCACCTGATGATAGTAGAATACAAGAAAAATAGTAATTTTGCTTTCATCAAAAAAGAATAAGTAAACTCTGACGTTTTTATAATTGTTATTGTTGTTGTTGTGGTTGGAACGTAAAAATGTCAAAAACTGTGGAAAATAATGTTAACAAGTGTAAGTTCATTGAAAAGGTATTTAATAGTACTTATCTACGAATTAATAAAAAAATATAGCATTCCATTAAAAAAAATGCGTATGACGTCACAGCTCTAAAGAAGATGACGTCACTAATAGGTGCAGTGGTTTAAAACCAGCGCAATTTAAAATAAAAGTTGACCTGTTTCAGCGTTTCACAAAAATATTATTCGTTTTGAAATTAGTGAATTTATTCCATATTATTTTTACGTAAAACCATGTTTTAGTTGAACAGACTGACTGGACAAAGAGTAGTATTTAGGATCAAGAAATTAGAAGGTCTTCATTAACTTTTGTGGGTAAGTATAGGTACTATTTCATAACAATTTTAAAAATGTTGCACTTTCACTACTTTTTACTTGTTCTGTTCTGCTAAATAATAAGAATCAAAAATATTGATCTACATCATACTAGGAAGTGGAGAGGTCCTCAATGAGATTAGATTGCAAATAGTAGGGTTATGTAGCAAATAAATTTTATTAAATTAATGATGGATGAATTACATCTCAGTATTTTTGTGTGTAAACATGAAAATTTTAAAAGAAATAATAATTACTTCAACCCAAAAAACATCAGTGTACAAATCTAAAGTGTAAAAGAAGGGAATTTCTGATAGGAAAAATCAAGGATAATGTTTCGGTTGAAACGAGAACTTTTGGAATCGATTACGCCTTTGAGCAATGATTCAGAAGTAGTTTTATTTTCGGTATTTTTTGTTAAACTTAATATTCTTCATTATTACAAAGTGTTCGATTCTATTAAAGTTATCGTTTTTTTTTACTAGACTAGTAAAGTGACTATTGGAAAGAACCACTTGGGGACAAATAAATATATGTTTGATATTTAAGTGTTATAAAGGAATACAGCAAAGTAAACGATCAGTGCCGACAATGCCTGTGCCACGTACTACTGGACGAGTGGGTGTTTGGTATGTTAACTTACTCATCTTCCCAAGGACAAACATCGTTGCTTTTCGCTTCCAGTTGTTCTTGCGAAGATGCTTCCTCTGGGGCCGATTCACTCACAGGCGATTCACAATCAGGAACAGCCAGCGGTGCCAACTGTAACTGTTGCGGTGGTACTGGGGGCGGTGTACTTGGCTTTTGACTGCAGCAAGCTTCAGCTGCTTCACTGCTAGCGTTTACTTCACCTTCCACAGTAATTTCTACTTCAACATTAAGATTTTTACTTTCGTCAAGGACGACGAGTTCATCGCTTCGAACTTGATCTTGTCGTCTGTCCTCTGCCACTTCAGAAACTTCATCGACGACGTTTCCGCGCACCAATACTTCCTGAACTTCATGATCGTCCGCCACTGAACTAACACTGATGATTGGCGCGTTTGAACCAGAAATCGAACAAGTTTTTACCAGACTGTGATTTTTTTTCAAAGTTTTCGCCATCGAAGAAGTCGTTGGTTCTTCGATTTTGTCCGTTTTATCACGAGAACTATTTGGTATTAACGAAAACGATGCGATATTTTCACTGTCACCAACTCGGCCGCATTCTTCCGAAGATGACGGCACACCACGCCTGTCGACGTCTTTCATCAGGGCCAATGGAGCCGATACGGAAGCTCTTCTCGCCTCGGTGATACAGGAAGCCGCCGATAATTTCGACTGTCCGGGTCTCATGCGATCTCCGTCGAGTGTGTATTGTTGAATTAAGCCGCACTGACGCCTCAAACGATCCGAAACCTCACCTACAGTGACGCTAATGTCTGACGATGAACTTTCCGAGTCTAATTGCATGGAATTTTTCCGAGATCGAGGTTCAGGTCCCAATTCCCATGGGCATACGTCTTCGGACGTGGACGCTCCTGCTACGACTTCGATTCCCTGTTTCTTAATTCTGCGAGTTGAAGATTCTGCATTCGGCTCTGGATTGTGCTGCTCTGTCATCTCCACCCTGTTTGCATACATGACAGATAAATTAGTTAGAATAAGCTAGCACATCTCAAATTTCAAAAGTAATTTGTATGATTGTGGTATATTTATCGGTATTAAAGTAACGTTTTCAAAGTGTTATCCATCAATAATGACTTCAATACTATTTAGATGATCACATACAGATACCAATATTGAGAATCAAAATATTTGTGCAATATTTAAAATTTAAAAGGTGAAATGCATTTAATGTGTTTCGGAAACGAGAGATGACGCTGATTTTAGTTCCCGTTTTTTTCAAAAACTATACAATATATTATGTATTTCATTGATTGTATATATAGTTAAGTGTATTTAGAAAAGATACAACGTTTTACTTTTTTATATTTCATTCTATAAAAAAAATATATATAATAACTTCCAAAAAAAAAAGACAAAAAGAAAATTCGAGAATGGGCGACATTGTAGAGTTAATTTTTATGTACTTTAGTGTTTTTATTGTTTTTCTACGATGAATATTAACGTCCGAAACGCATGTTTTCATCATTTTTCGGTCCTTTTACACCCCTCACCACTACCCATCCCGAACGCGCCAGATTACGATGATCGGTCGTGACCACACCACATGTCTTGATTCAAAACTGTCACGCACCTGATGCAGTACAAGTTATCAATTTAACCCTCTAACCGGCAAGACCGTCGCTAGACGGTCTTCGAATTTTTGGCTCCACTGCTACAATACAATTTTTGCTTGTTTCCAAGTAGTGAAAACTGCTTTAAGGCAACACTTTTTTATATTACTTATTCTTTCCAAAAATGTCTGGAAAGCCGTTTGTCAGTTGTGATCAATCAAGTGCAAAAAGTCAACAAATAAGCATTGAAAATTATTTCGCAAATTTAGTGTTTCACAATTATTTAAAAAAACATATTTAGAATAAAGTGATCGACTTCAAAATTTTACGGTAAGTACATAACATACTACATTGAAGTTCTATTATATATTTAAAGTGAAAAGTTAAAAAAAAATGCTTTTAGAACAAAATAGTGAAGACCGTCTCAAGACGGTCTTACCGGTTTGTGTGTATAAAAATTTCCCGCTCTTTTTCATTATTTTTTTGTCTTTTGTTTACGAAAACACAATTTTTGCTCGTTATTCAGCTATTTGTGACTTTTTATTTTATTATTGCGTTGCAGATGGATCTCAGTAAACGTTCTAACAAGAAAAAAATCAATTTGGAGCAAATGTCAGATGAACAGTTGCTCGAATTCATCGATTCTGTAGAGAGTTCTGTAGAAAGTTATGATAGCGATGAGAGCGTTGCTGATTCCACTTACGTTTTCGATAATATGGAGACCGATACATTGGTGGAGGATGCAGAACACAAAGAATGCGTTCAAAATATGGGTGTTGCTTAGTCCACGAATTCATTTGTGGAGGCAATAGATTTTTCATCAAATTTCAAAGATGTGGCAGCGCTTGAAACCGTTGCGACACAAAAACCATCGACATCAAGTACAACAAAAACAATCTTTAAAAGCAAGAGGGCCCGATCTCCATTACCGACAGCTGAGGCTACTGGACCATCAGTTCAACCTAATCCCGGTGGTTTCATTGGAGGTATTATAGAACCCATCCCGATGAACAGCGATCAATGGCTCCTCGGTATGATAGAAAGCAAAAGAAATTCATCAAAATCGATTGCCCTCAAATTATCCGAGAGTATAATGCTCACATAGGTGGAGTAGATCTCATGGATGGTCTCATGGACCGATACCATATTCGAGCCAAGACTCGCAACATTATGGTTAGGCTGTTTTATCATTTTATAGACATGGCCTCTACAAACGTTCTCATGCTGAAAAGGTCAATGAGCCGGACAGTGTTTCCGCTGAAGAACTAGTTTTGAAGCTTCCAGATTTCCGTGAGGAAATAGCTGCAGGACGACCATCTGCCCAAAATCTTGCTGAGCCTTTGTCAGCACAAGCTGTTGTATAAAGTATTAGGAAAAGAGCTGTTCACCCAGTTGCTGATATTCGGTTTGATGGTATCGATCATTTTCCAGTTTGGGTGGGTAGAAAAGCCAAAAAGAGACTGTAAAAAACACAAGTCGTTTGTTGTAAATGTGAGCTACATTTAGGCAGTCAGGTCAATAAAAATTGCTTCTGGGACTACCACCATCAAAAGTGATATTTATTCTAACTTTTTTGTACTCTTTTCTCTCAATAAAACTTTTTAATGAAAAAAATTACCCGTGGTGTTTTATTACGAACAAACCGACAAGACCGTCTACAGACGGTCTTCAATATATTTTACCTCGCATTCGCTCAGTATGTTTTTTCCGCCTGAAAATTAAAATTTACTCCCCGTTTAACTATAATTACTTAGAAAAAAAATATTGGCTTCATCCGATCATTTTTACGGTCTTGCCTGTTAGAGGGTTAAAGTTTTCGCATTTGTGAGTTCAGTTCTGTAGTGATAAAACAGACAGGATTAACATGGATAAAAACTACTTCGACTTAGTGCCAAACGTAATAATGAGGTGTGGTCACGTTCTTCTTATACATACGAGCGTTCCATATTATACAAAATTGTTCTAAATTGTTTTAAATAGTTTTATCTTCTTAGACAAATAAGCCGAGTTTTAAGAATTTTTTTATATATAAATTATTCAAAATCCTATTATAAATACTTCCATTGTCTTAACAAATCTTTATAGAATGCATACTTTGCGAGATGTTCGAAAGAAATTGCTACTCGCTAAAAGTAAAAGTGTTACTTCCGGTCCGAATTTTGAAATTTCACTTACACAAAAAATATTCCAAAGTCAGCTGTAAATGCTTTTGTACTCTTGATAAATATATATAGAATGCATAATTTACGACATATTTGCAAAAAATCGCTATTCGATAAAAGTGTTACTTCCGGTCCGAATTTTGAAATTTTTTTTATACAAAAGATATTTAAAATTAAGCTCTAAATACTTTTATACTCGTAACGCACCTGTTCAAAAAGCACGATTAGTATCACCAGATACAGGGGCAACTTTACGTAACAAAAAAGAATTCTGTGAATTTGTTGTGTGGACCCCGAAAGACATACATACATACATGTTGAAAGAACTTTTCCACACCAGTAACTATGGGAAAACAAGATGCTTAAAAAAATGTTTTTTTGAAAACGCTCTCTTGCCCGAAATTTTAAACCCCAGAAAATGCAGGAGCATGAATATAAGGGAACTACACAATTGATTGCCTCCACTTTTCCACCAACACCCTTGCCATCAAAGTTTAACAGGTTCTGTGGAGCCCTAATTTCTGTTGATATCTTTTGTCAATGTTGTTTATTCGAAATGTAGTTTTCGTCAAAGTCTTTACCGACGAGGATGGTAAACAAAGTGTCGACTGGCATTGTTTTTTTACTTTGCGAATATTTTCTGGTGCATGATTCAATAGATACTGCTTCAGACGAAATTCAAAACTAGTGGTGTATAGGACAAATGCAGGCTAAAATAACGAAAGAGTTAAAATTACGGGCATTGTAAGAATGTGAAATGTCGAATTGTAAACAACAAATTTGGTTTAAAATTATTTGACAGCACTGGACACTCCTATATTTTAAATTGAATATTTTGACTGATATGCTCTTATCCATTTATTTGCCAATTCCACATCTTTCAGGAAATTAAAATATTGTATACTAGTTCAAGTAATTTTCCGGTTGTAATTTGAGCACCCAAAAACTGCAATAACATCGTATTCTTAGATGATAATAACTAATAAGAGTCTATTGCAATAACTGATAAATTACCACTACAAACACACCTACAGGTAACATACGTACATAAATACCCAAACATGAAAACAAACCGCACTTGCTGCTTCGAAGATGACGTCAAACAATAAGTCAGATTTCTGACACGCCCTTATACTTATATATTGGTGTTTTTGTCATTTAATTTAAAAATTACCTACCTATCTAAAACTTGTAGTATACAACACGCTCTGAAAAGAAACTCTTATAAAACATACCATAGTTACTGGTTTTGAAAACCGGAGTGCGAAACGAACGAGGGATTTTCAAAGCCGGTAATTGGTCTGACTATAGCCTTTTTGGATAACCTATTTTTCTTCACTATTTATTTAATTAATTTAAATAAATTCCATTAATCAAGTCATACTGTTCTATTTTAGTAACTCAAAACAGTTGTCCCATATTTGCTTCTTTTACTATTGCATAATTTTAAAAATTATGAAACGATCCATCCACTAAACATTTACGTAGACATTTCCACACCTAGCTGTCTCATAATCACGCATAATGGAACAGAACCACAACCGACCGTTCGCTGTAAAAAAACTACATGAAAAAAAAGCATGAGAGAAAATTACTATTTGCGTTTCGGGCGGTAATTTTCATCAGATTTTTTTTTCTTTTGTGGACAATATTTAAAAATACTTTCTTCACATGTGCCCTTTATCAGAATTAAAAAAAAAAATTAAATACCGAAATTAAACAAAATATCGCAACTATTATAAAAAAAATAAAAAACGTACGATGCTGCTGCATCTCTCTAGAAGAGCATTTTAAGTCATATACTACTTTAAAAATGGAAATAGGTTTTGTAATTGTTTATAAAAACAGGAATAATTTTCCGATACTTTTATCTCTCTTGCACACTTTCGCCTTAAAGGACAACTTTATACAAAGACAATTTTCTTGTTTACTACGAATTTAGTAATAATTCTAAATGACTGTTAATTACATTACTCATATAATTTAAATAATTCATCATAAACTTTTATTAAATTCGAGAGCAAATTATATACATATACAGGGTTAGTTAAAAGTATGGAGACGGCGATTTATTGTCGTTAATATTCATTTTAGAGAATTATGTTCAATATAAAAGTTTGTTAGGATATTTTGATCTACATTTGAGAATATTTGATTTTTTTGTTTCTTCAATTGTTTTTTAGTTACGCCTATCCGCGCAGTTTTTTTAAATGGGAACTAGTAAATTTTACTCTATCATTCGATAGAGAATTTTTTTCTCTTTACAATAATATTTTTGTTTTTTTAAAATTCATTTTAATAACTTTTTTATAAGAAAAGGCCGGTTCAAGTGTTTCACAGATGTTCGGTACATCGCAGATAGACAGAAGCGATGCGATAAACAAACTTGAGCGACATAATTTTATCAGTGGTTATTGTGTACGTCAAATCTTTGACAGAAATAATTCATTTGTGCAATTTGTTGCTGTTAATATTGACAATGGCGAGTTTAAGTGAACATGAACGAATTGAAATACTTATGATGTTGGGTTATGGAGATAGACGCAGAAGTTTACAAGACGTTTGTAATTTATTTAATGATACGCATCCAAATAGAAATCCAATTTCTAAATCCGTTGTTGGTAAAACTTTAAGACGCTTTGAACAAACTGGTAGCGTTAAAGATTTGCCAAGGAGTGGTAGACTTAGAACAGCAAAAAGCGATGATAACAAACTGGATATTTTATTGGCTGTATCTGAAGATCCTCATTTATCAACCAATCAATTAGCGGCCAATTTCAATATTTCGCAGTCATCGATCGTGTCATTTTTAAAAAGTGAAAAGTATAAACCTTATAAGGTACACCTTGTACACGAGTTAACGGAAGATGATTTTGATAGGAGATTACAATTTTCTGAAGAAATGTTAAATATTTGCAATAATAATGAAAATTTTGTCAACAATATTCTTTTCTCTGACGAAGCTACTTTTTGCCTTACCGGTGAAGTAAACAGACATAGCTGCAGATACTGGTCATCGGAAAATCCCTTTTGGTTTTTGGAGCACCATACGCAGTACCCCCAAAAGGTTAATGTTTGGGTTGGCATTCTTGGCGGTCATATTATCGGTCCCTTTTTCATCAATGGCAATTTAACTTCGGGTCTGTATTTGCAGTTATTGCAAAATGAAATAATACCTGCTTGTGCTACGCTCTATCCACATGAAAACAATGAACACCTGCCCAATGACAGTATCTGGTTCCAGCAAGATGGCGCCCCACCACATTATGGTGTAAATGTTCGTCAATATCTGGACAACGTTTTTCCCCACAGATGGATTGGAAGACGAGGAACCATTGAATGGCCAGCCCGTTCGCCAGATTAAAGTCCTTTAGATTTTTTTCTTTGGGGATACGTAAAAAACAAAGTTTACGAAGATAAGCCCGATAACGTCGAAGATTTACAAATCCGAATTACCAGAACGATACAAGAAATTCCCCGAGATTTTTTACAGAACTCTGTTCGGGGTTTTGTAAATCGATTGGGTCATTGTCAAATTACTAATGGACGACAATTTGAACACTTACTTTAATTTACTTTGTTATTAATTTGTTTAATTTTTCTTATAAAAAAGTTATTAAAATGAATTTTAAAAAAACAAAAATATTATTGTAAAGAGAAAAAAATTCTCTATCGAATGATAGAGTAAAATTTACTAGTTCCCATTTAAAAAAACTGCGCGGACAGGCGTAACTAAAAAACGATTGAAGAAAAAAAAAATTAAATATTCTCAAATGTAGATCAAAATATCCTAACAAACTTTTATATTGAACATAATTCTCTAAAATGAATATTAACGACAATAAATCGCCGTCTCCATACTTTTAACTAACCCTGTATGTGTAGAATTTAAGAGATCATATTTGCCATCTGATAATACTAATAACGAGTAAAATGTTTTCGAAGATCGAAATTCGGAAATTATAGCGGTATCTAAAATTTCAATAGTATGCGGCTACAGTGTTGCCAAATGTATGTTTCTTTCAAATGGTTCGTGAACGCATACGAAGCATGATACGACATTTTAACAATATTTTTTTTTTATTCAAAACCGAACGAAGAATATCGCATGTAGCTTTTGCGACATTTTTTACAGGCGCTGTATACCATAAGACCGCGTGCGTCTGCATTATCGCGATACCTGTAGAGTAAGCGAAACAGATAGAGATGTCTGTGTATTAGAACGGTAAACAAGTAGACGCAGTGTTATACTGGATTACAACAGAGCTAGTATTTCGCATATGCCTATGATGCACTCGTATTTGTCCCAAAAATCGACATTTATACGGTGTAGTCGGGCAGTCGCATTCCCCGTCGCTTCGACATATGGGCGTCAGTTCGAGTTTTATTATTGCTTTAGAATAACATTTTTTTAGCTAATTACAGGTTAATTGCAATGTTGAATTACAATTCTGTTTTAAGAAGTAAATATTTTATGTTTCAATAATTTATTATAGTTGAGTTTTTAGATTATAATATTTGTTGAAAAATATTATTTTAGTTAAGAAGTTTTTTTTATTTTAAAGTCAAGGAGTTATTTATTATTTATTTTTGCTCTTTTATGTTGTTTATGAAGCTGTGATGAGTTACTTCACTGACATATTATCAGTGATTATCTGATGCTTCAAACAACTACAAATAATTACTTACAACGGGAACGCAATACCTATTACACTGCTCTTCACTTGATTTGCCTACGAATACATTTATACGTATAACTTATACGCCCGCTGTCGTTGTGGCAATTCAAGTTGGCACGCCCATTTATAGTCGACCAGTAGTTACTAATACATGCATTGCGCTATGAACGGCGGCCACACGGTATACAATATAAGAGACAGAAAATATATTTAAATGGTTCCACAGATTCACTGTGCATATATATAAAAGAAATTTACTGTTTCTAATTATTCATTCGATTATTTTAATACCTAATACGCACAACATTTTCTACGAGACTAAACTGAATAAACTTTAGTTACCGAACAGAGAAGTAGTGAGTAAACAGATGACACTTTCGATGTAAGGTATTAGAAAAAATTGCAAAAAGAAGGAATAGGAATTGGTCACCGACATTCCAGAAGCCACAAGAATTATCGCAAAGATAAGGATGTGTATAAAAAGATGTTTTCATTTCAGACTTTCAGATGCAGGGGGGATTGTTATTAGTTCAGTTCGCAACGTAACCATCAGATATAAAGTAATAAATATAAATAAGTTAATATATATTTTTAGTACGTTTAAGAGTATTTTAATCAATCAGTGTTAGTTTCTTCTTCATTTTGTTACTGTGGTATTTAATATCACCCGGTTCTATTTATATATCCCAACTAGCGAAGGTAAAAACGTTAAAACAATGATGACTACTCCGGAAAAAGTGCGCGCGATAAGTTTGTACGACAGTGGCTTGTCCGCATGAGCTGTTGCTCGAGAATTAAACGTTAACCATACATCTACAAATAAATTGTTACGTAAATGGACGGTTGAGAATACATTTAGTGGCCAGTTTTCTGTAAGCGCCTGGGGATGGATATCTTTCGATAGGTCAGGGGTTATACGGAAATAGAGGGTCATTTAAACGGTACGCTAATGTCATGTTGCCTAGTGTTATTGTACTGCGTCACAACTTCCTGTTTCAACACGATAACTCACCGAGACATAAATCCAGACTGGTTCAGCACTGGATGGAAACTGCAAATATTGAAACTCTACTCTCTGTGGAATCTGAAGACTGAAACTACCTGGGAAAATGTCAACTTGGACTATTGCCAGACACTTGTTGACAGCATGCCGTCTCGTTTAACAGCAGTAATAGAAAATAAAGGAGTGTGGACATACTTTTAATTAATTTATATATTTCAAATTTATTATTTCTTTGCATTCTTTTTCTTTATTTATTATCTTTTGTTTTATTATGTTATTTTTAAGTTTTGTGTAAAGACATCTCATTTCCTAATAATTGCTAAAAATATAAAATGCCCTACGTTTGCAAAAACATGAGCGAAACATCAATCGAGAAAAGGAAATAGAAGTTCTCTTATACATGTGTATATCAATCTCAACAGTAGAAAAATCATATGAAATTAAACACATAAAACACAATATCCACATAGGTAAATATGTGTGGAGGTAATATCCTGAAAATTAGAGATGGGTCGAATTTAATAGGAACTGAATTTTTGTGGAAACCTTTTTTTGCAACAAAGTGAACATATATGGTATTATGACCAAGGGCGAAATGCTAATAATAATGTTACCCAACAACAAAATCAGAAAAACACTGATAAGAGCGGTCAAGAAGTTGAAACAGAAATTATTTTTGAATCTGATGTGCTTATTTAATTTTGAAAAATTAATACAATAAAAGTAGTATTTTTTGAAAAAAAAAACGTTTTGAATTGAATCAATATTTTGATTTTGATTTTTTTTTTTTGGTACAAGAAACGCACAACTCCATCATCTTAATTTTTTCTTTTTACAACACCTATCGCAACAACACCTTATTTTGTTTAATAAATAGTAGTCGTTACCTGATTTATGTAAAAAAATAAGATTCAAAAAATAAATTCCACGTTTCTTCTTCAGAGTTAGTTTTTATCGATTTCTGAATATTCTTAAAAATTCGAGTCGGCGGGTTTTTGCATCGAGACCTTCAGTTGTGCATATAAAATGACCTCGAATTGTTTCCTGCTTATCAGGTTTGCACTCTTGCATATAGAAATGTATACATAGATTCTAAAACAAATACGGGTATTTTCTGTTGACGCCACTATTATCCTAGGTCAGCTTCGCAATCCAAACAAACCGGATACTTCTTTTTATCGCGTGTAAAGTATATAGAGTTAAAGACCTTTTTTGGTCTTAGATATCATATTTGAAATGCATTCTAGCGATTCATTATAGTTTAACACATAAAATACTTGTATTTTTAGATTTATAGACAATATATCTTTGTGTTTATAACAAACAGTGAATGTTTTTTTCATTATTCTGTTGAAAATCTTTTTGAACTTGCAAGTTCAACTATATCAATAATACAAGTTCAGTAAAATTTATTGATAATTATAATTTCATGTTTTTTTGAAGAATCTAAATATGAAAGGATTAAATTACTTACTAGATAGGTATAAATAAAATCTTTCATAAAAAAACAGCCACAGTGTGTTGTAAACACAATGTTGTATGTCTATAAATCTGAAAATACAAGTATTTTCTGTGTGAAACTATAGTAAATCATTAGAACACATTTCACATATTCATATCTATCACTAAAAAAGTCAATTTATGTAGGCACTCTTTGACGTCAGAGAATTGTCGAGCATTCTTCACGAATCAGGACCGTGTGTCGTGTGGTGCTCAATTTTTTATGATTTTTTTTTGATTGTCAATATTGGTTTCCTATATACTATAACAATAAAATAAGTGCGTTTATGGCATTCCAACGTCATGGAGTAGTAATAACAGGTATTAATAGTTAGTAGTAATAGTAGAAATGTGCAATAGAAAATTAGTGCATTCGTCAATATTTAATCCAACATTTACAAATAGTATTAGGGAGTGTATGTAACGTTGCTATTCTTTAAATGATAAATAACGCAATATTGGATGAGGATACCAAAAATGAATATATAATTATTATAGACAAAATACACCAAAGAAATAAGTAACCTCAAAGTACATGCAACTGTTTACGTTTTGGAAGGTTTATGTACAATACAATGGTAAAGTATGTTTTAAATAACAGTCACATTTGACATAAAAGTACATGATTAGCTATTAGGTAAATATTTTTAAAAAATATAATTCATATACTTGGTCTGAAGGTTCCATTTTAGTGAACACAAATTGTTTTAGCACCCTATAAACACACAACAGCATTTGGTTAAACATCGAATGCAAAATTAGGCAGAAGAGAAGGTCGTCTTCTCCTAGCAGGTAGAACATAGTTCAAAAGCCGATTGAGGAGTGTTTTATTAAAAAGGAGCCTTTTTAATAAAACATTTATATATGCAACAAATATTAATATTGCGTGCACATAGATTCTAAGGCAAAGGATGTTGCCTGTGTTGCCTGTTAATTAATTTCTTTGGAATATTTTCATTATTATTATATTTCAAATTTGTTCTAATAGTTTTATTAATAACTTATTCTTTTAAGAATAATACTTTCATTATTACTATATACTTAATAGGCTTCTCTAAAAAGCATATTTTTGCATAAAATATTCATTTCCTAATGGTTATTTTTCAATTTTAATACTGCGTAGTTGTGTTTTTGAATTTGCTGTACGTGGATTGACGCCAAAATATAGGTCAAAATTTGGTGGAAGAAGAATGCAAGAGGGAACAAAAATTCTGAAATTATCACATCGTAGGTCGAAGAAATGATTAGTAATTCAGTAACAGTCAATAGCAGCAGTCAAAAGGTAGTATCACCGAAGACGGCTTCAGCCGCCAATATTTTAAATAACAACTTATAGTCTGTACAGTCTGAATCTTAGACCAACTAATAATATTCATTGCAAATACTCCAGAGTCACAGTTCGGATTTAACAAGGAATAGGCCTTCGAGACCGCTAAGGCCGCATGTGATTGCATGCAGCACATTTCTCGAGATATCACGATTACCGACCTTCCCCTTCAATAGATCAATTGTTTGACCAGCTGTATGGCATGCGTACTTTTACTACTTGTGAAGACACAATTTCTGACAGCAGCAATATGGCGTTCCGAAGTTTACTTTTATTTAATTTCATTATTATTATTATTGTTGGTTGAAGTATGAAGACACATACGCACTTTGAAAATCTAAACTAAAAACAAGGTCAACGTATTTGGTGTGTAATTAGGTTGTACCATGTATGATAGCAATATAAAATCCTTATTTTAGAATTGAGACCGAGGAGATGGTAAATTATTCACTATAATATACAGGATGTCCCAGAAATACAAAGACGGAGTAGTAGGTATGTAAAGTCAGAACAGAAACAGGCCCAAATATATCGCAATAACGAAGAAATTAAAAATTTAATTTTCTATGTTATTTTTTAGATAAAAAAAATTACATTACAGACCTGGCACAGAATGTATGTTTATAAATACACGCAAGAATGCTCATTTGTAAATAGAAACGAACACGCATTCATAGATAAATACTCTTTTATTTATATAAAACAGGAAAAAAACGTTAAATCGTACTCATTCATATAAAACATATTTTTTGCCCGAAAAATCTAGATAACGCAGCTATGTAGTCGGTTGTTGACCCAGATGGGCGACTCACTTTATTGCAGACAATAAAAGATTGTTTTTATTTTTAAAATAGGAAGGTTGTTGCTCTTTAATGTGTTTGTAGTCGGAAACAGCTGATTATTATTATTTTAGAATATTCAATAAATCGTAGTTTTTCTAGCTTTATTACAGTAAATATCAAGAAAGTAATTATTTTTTTCTAGCAGGTGTAAAATTAAAGTCATTAATGGTTTGATATTTATTATGAAGTATCTATTCCTCCTCCTTTTTTTTAACACAAGTAATTTGGTGGTCCTGAAAAGGACCGATTGTGAAAGTGAAGCAGGTGGATATTTATCGTCCAGGGTCGGCGTAAGGCCAATTGAATTCTTTATTATTTTTTTTCTGCCGTCTGCGCACGAATAAAGACTTGATATTTTGAGGGTACGTTTTTACACAATCTAGCTTCCGATTTGTGCTAGTCCGTCTTTTTATTTCTGGGTCATTCTGTATGTGGAAGTTTTCGATCTATTATCAATATTAGAAGTTTCGGTTGGAATATTTATCGGCACTGTGAACAGTATTCATTACAATTTTAATTAGTTGATGAATTTTCTGAATGCTATGTTGCAGTAAGAGTATAACCACAGAATTATAACTGATAACTAAATTTAATACAAAGAAATAACTTAATTCTAAAATTTGGGTTATCCTTTGACCAATATCTACAATTTTGTGAGGAAACTGTACTACTTGCCGAAAACGGTGTTTCGTTACTGAATATTAAATTCTGATAAAAAAAGGCGATGTTCCATAGTGTTCTCACCAAACCATAAACAAATCTCGAGTCTGAAAGTGTGATCTGCATTTTCTAAGGTGTGCCTGAATCTAGGATTATATGGATAAATTTATAAATTGTTGCAATAATATATTCCTAACATTGAGTACATTATGTATAATTAGATCATTAATTTATCATTATTAATTAAAAATATGTAATATAAATTTAACAGTCTTTTAATGTACTAAATTTAACATACCCCAAAATAAAAACGATAATAGAACTTTATTGAGAAACAACCAGGCTACAAAACAAACAAAAAGTATCTACATACATTAAATAACATGTGATTGTTGATGGTGTTTATGCATTTGTAAAACTGTAGAAAAATAAGTTGAACAATATTTTTCACAAATCACAAAAAGTGTTTAAGAAACATTTGAGGTAGGTCATCTTGGAACACCTCAGCTCTAGCCAATATGTTCCTTTCAAATCAATGTCTCATTGCTAAGCAACATTTCAATAATTGTTCTTCCTTCTTCTGTGGCAGCTACATGTAAAGCTGTATTATTATAATTATTTATGGCCCCATATTCTAGTAGTAATTCTAGAGTGTCGATATTTCGGCATCCTAATGTGATGAATAGCAAACAAGGGAATGGATGTTAACTGGAAAGGTTCTATAGGTGGTAATACAACCTTTCCAATTAACATCCATTCCCTTGTTTAATAGTAATTTTATTACTGTAGTTGTAAAAACAATATTCTTCCAATATTTAACTAATTGAAATCTGATGCTAGCAAATTTGTTGGATTATTTTGAGGTTTTTGTTGAAGATGATGTAACGATCAACACTATTATATTAGCAGTCTTGGCTGAGATATTTATCGGCACTGTGAATAGTTGTTCATAACAATTTTAATTAATTGATATATTTTCTGAATGCTACTTTGTAATAAGTGTATAATAGCAGAGTATACAACTGATAAATAAATATGACATAAACTGATAACATTTTGTGTTTGTTTTATTGTAGTAGTTGAGAAAGCAATATTATTTCAACATTTAACATATTGGAAATCAATCAAATCAATGTCTCATTGCTAAGCAACATTTCAATAATTATTCTTCCTTCTTCTGTGGCAGCTATATGTAAAGCTGTATTATTATAATCATTTATGATATTAACGTCAGCCCCATATTCTGGTAGTAATTCTAGGGTGTCGACATTTCCGCATCCTGCTGTGATGAATAGCAAACAAGCAAATGGATGTTAACTGGAAAGGTTCTATTGGTGGTAATACAACCTTTCCAATTAACATCCATTCCCTTGTTTAATAGTTATTTTGTTACTGTAGTTGTAAAAACAATATTCTTCCAATATTCAACTAATTGAAATCTGATGCTAGCAAATTTGTTGGATTATTTTGAGGTTTTTGTTGAAGATGATGTAGCGATCAACACTATTATATTAGCAGTTTTGGCTGAGTTATTTATCGGCACTGTAAATAGTTGTTCATTTCAATTTTAATTAATTGATATATTTTCTGAATGCTACTTTGTAATAAGTGTATAATAGCAGAGTATACAACTGATAAATAAATATGACATAAACTGATAACATTTTGTGTTTGTTTTATTGTTGTAGTTGAGAAAGCAATATTATTTCAACATTTAACATATTGGAAATCAGTCAAATCAATGTCTCATTGCTAAGCAACATTTCAATAATTGTTCTTCCTTCTTCTGTGGTAGTTAAAGCTGTATTATTATTATCATTTATGATGTTAACGTCAGTCCCATATTCTGGTAGTAATTCTAGAGCGTCGACATTTCCGCATCCTGCTGTGATGAATAGCAAACAAGGGAATGGATATTAATTGGAAAGGTTCTATTGGTGGTAATACAACCTTTCCAATTAACATCCATTTCCTTGTTTAATAGTAATTTTGTTACTGTAGTTGTAAAAACAATATTCTTCCAATATTTAACTAATTGAAATCTGATGCTAGCAAAGTTGTTGGATTATTTTGAGGTTTTTGTTGAAGATGATGTAACGATCAACACTATTATATTAGCAGTTTTGGCTGAGATTTCAATTTTAATTAATTGATGTATTTTCTGAATGCTACTTTGTAATAAGTGTATAATAGCAGAGTATACAACTGATAAATAAATATGACATAAACTGATAACATTGTTTGTTTGTTTTATTGTTGTAGTTGAGAAAGCAATATTATTTCAATATTTAACATATTGGAATCTTATAGCCGATCTTGTGTAAAAGTTTTAAGTTACATTACCTAATGGACTATGTAGCTATCTATACTTACACATAGGAAAAAAGTTTACAGAAGGCAGTACTAATGTGTTTTAGAACACGAAAATATAATAAGACGATAAGGCCCAAAAACAAGCATTATTATATACCTACATAGCTCGTTAGTTTCAGTAGCAACTGTTAATATTTTTGATTATATTTTGTGCCAAATTAGAAGGAATTATGCTGTTTATTAATAGGAATTGTGCTGTTTGACATTACTTGTTAGTAGAGAATACAATCCCGAGATCGTGGGATTAGACTTCGCAGAAATATCAAAGGATTCAAAGTTTGACTTCCAAGCCTGCTTCGTAGTTTATTGCCAACATAAGCAGCAGCTGAAAACGCTCGCTCAGTTTCTACACTGGTTGGTGGAATAGACAATAGATATTTATATGCTAATTCTAAGTGATATCCAACATTCAAAACACCAGTTAAGTCATCACTTCGTCGTTGCTTTATACGTTCTACTAAGGATGTTTTCATTTTATTGGCGATTGCTGAGTTTTTACAAGACAATTGTTTTACAAGAAATTTCAAAGCGGCATCAGCTGTGCATAAATTAGCATCTTGCCGACAGATTGCTTCTACTGTTAATTTAATTGAGGTCAGCACATCAACAATTTTATTTACCAAGTCAAAATCAGCATCTTCTAAACGGATTGGATGATTGAGATCTATAAGAGCTTTCTGAATGCAGGTTTTTAAAAGAGAAAATCGTTCCAGCATGATTAAAAGACTATTCCACCTGGTTTTACAGTCCATCTGGTTTTATAGTCCAAAACTTTGCGGATTTTCTTTATCAGCTCATTAATGTTTTCATCTTTTGTTAACTCTGGTATGTGTTCTCGCTCGGGATCAAAAGACGGCCGGGATCCCGAGATTGTATTCTCTACTTGTTAGTTATATCTATTTCAAAATACATTTCAATATATAAACATACCAAAAAGAATTATTAGGCACTATTTAAGATCTATTGTGCAACATAATTGAATATGTTTCTATTGATCGTATTATTCACAAGATTCAAATTAGAATTTAACCGCCTTGTTTACCGCGCTAGGTCATCGAGCGAAATTTAACCTCACCATGATAAAAATGTAAACCTTGAGTGATGTTTTGACATTGACAGATCATAAAAAAAAATTATGGTGCATTTGTATAAATCAAAATTGTTATGTCGCTATTGAAAAACTCATTATAACGTTGTGTCTGTAGATGCAATACATTTTAAATACAAGTCTCTTTCACCAACCACAATCTGAAAGAGAAAAGCGATTTTAAATTCTGCATTTCTATTAAATATTTCCTAATCGCTCTTGGATCGGCTTTGGACTATATTCTGCCGCTGGAAGAATGCGTTTTCGTCTACCAAAATGTACATATGGTGCTAAAAAAATGCTTTATTCTCTGGTGATATGGTGCAAAAACAATTTGCCTTTGACTGATAATGTAGGGAATTAGATTTTGCTCTTATACTATTACGCATCATTGCCTATAAACACTATTAACGATTATAAACAATGTCTAATACAAAATTTCTAAATTTGGCGTTTTGACGTGGGGCTGTTCACATGGGAAAATTGACACGAGGAAAAGGATTTCGTTATATTTCAGAAACACGAAGCTAAAAATATACGTATTGAAATTAAATATACTGTACCTACTGTAACAGCTTAATACATACATTACATATACATACGGACAATAACAAAGGTTGTACCAAATAATAATAACAATAGCATATGGTTTTATACACACATAAACAAATAAACTGAAATATAGAGATTAATAACGTGTGCGGAGAGAGCGTGAACACATTTTTTTGGCCGGCTCGGCATCAGGCAAGGGTCACAAACCACATCGATGACACAACACCTAGAATAAATACAATGGATCGCATATTACATGGCTGTCGTCACTTACTGATGATGTCTCTGCATGATCCCGATGGGACCTCTGACTGCCGTGTGCCCGGACGCTAGGTCTCCCCTGAAAGTGAATATTCACTTTCTTTACTTAACATGTATGACGACTGGTAACTTGGTTTTAACGTTTACAGTTTGCTTCTCTGTTTGAAAAACCTTATCATATTTACTGTTATAAATAATACACGGGGACAATTCTAATGACTTTTAATAATACAAGAGATGTAGTAGTTCAATTTCTTCAATGACAGCAGTAGCATTTAAAAACTGAATATGCTACAAAACAGTAAATACCGCTTGTGAAAAAAAACGAGCAGAAAAATAAGGACAATCCTTGCAGAATGTTTACACAAATAAGGCGAACTTTTCAATATATTCTTCCTATTCTTTTGCTATAGTAATCCTAACAGTAAAACTTATAACCCAGAAAGTTCGAAACGCTTCTGAGCTCTGAGTATTAAATAGCGTTTAATATGCAAAGTGGCGATTTTTTAAAATGTTATTCAATTCTTGACAGACTTACTTCATTCATCATAAATGGATCTTCTTCTGAATTATAATTAGAGAACGGCAATGACTTGTTAGCGGAAGTGTAAGTAAACGTACACCGAACCATGCAAGTAATTATTGTTGCTTTTACATGACAAGCATCCAATCGCTCAGGAATAATTGTTTGTTTCTGCAGATTGTTATTTCAATAGAATATAAAATATCAAATAATAGTTACAAATAAAATATGTTGGTGCAGTTATTTTGGTGACTTTACAAAGACAATGACTATTTCTAACAACCACTGACATTAAAGAGCTTTAATTTTGACTTTTACAAGACTACTTGTGGCCTGGAAATTAATAAAAAAAATTAAATGAAGCTATTAACGAAATAACTATGAGTATATTGTCCAACAATATGATGTTTCACGAAAAAGTGAAAGAAAACATGTTCACAGTGATAGCAAGAGAAAGAACTTGATCTACATTTAATTTGAAAAGATTATTTACAATATATTAAACTAGACTGTTATTTTCAAAACCATAAGAATACCCGCCAATGGGAAAAATTTAATGATTTGCATAAAATACTAAAACACATGAGGAATTGCGAAAACATGCATTCTTTTGTATAAAATAAAAATTATTTATAATTGAGCAACTTATACTTCCTCCAGTATATACCAACCTTAAGACTCAAAACTTTATTATTAAAGTTATATTCATAGAGAATAATTAATAATATGTATTATCGGAAATATTGATTACCTGTATGGTATATCACTGAGGTTGCTTTGTGAGTGAGAATGTGGTACTCTGGAGTCTCCTCTTACGCCAGAAACGGCAAGTTCATGAGCAGATCCCGAAAGACTCCTGTCACTGCCTCTTCTCTTGCTCAAGGCTCCACAACTAACGGTGCCGGTCTGGGGTTGCTGCAGGATTCCGCTTGGGTTAGGGGGGACTGGCGTAGATTTCTTCTTTGCTTGCCCGAATGTGAAAAATCTAGGAGGATTAAGGAATAATAAGAAGATGTTGAAATTAAAAGCAATAAGAATTCAACATTTTCAAAAATATTTCAAAATTTAATCGGGGTGAAAAATCTAACTTTTTTTAATTTAATTCTTTTCAGGAAAATTGCAGCTTCATATGCTTTTTCTAAGTAAGCCCATTTTTCCTATGAATTTTGAACACACCATACATAGTACCTATATAGGTACTACGTATGGTGTGTTTTAACGATAAACATTTTCATTTCAAATTAAGAACTTTGTTGCCTTTGTTATTAATTTGACAAATTATTGACGTATAAGTAGGTGAAATAATATCGTGTTATTCCGCTGTAGTGCAACTGCAGACACGTGTTTCAGACTTGTTGGTCATCGTCAGTACGGTGTAGCCATGGCATAAGGTGGGGTATCCTTGGATATAGAAACAAAAGGAAGGCCATCGGGAAGATGGACCGCCAATGACATTGAAAAGTGGAAGTAGATATTGATGTCATGCTTGCGGAAAATAGAATAAGATCATGTCAATCAATTTCTATCGCATGTTTACTAAACACACAAGAAATTGCTCTTTCTCTGATAGTATTTATATTAAATAAAATCTATGTATATGTTTAATAACTTTATGCAAATAATATTACCTACTTAAACAAACAGAATTCAGAATAAAAAACTATAAAATACAAACATTATTTTTTTATAACTTATCTATATTATTAATATTAGCTTTAAGTACTTTGTATAAAATTTACAAAATTCATTTCTGGAAGCGATACAGTGTATTGCAGTACGAATTTAAGTTATGCTTTTACAAAAAAACTGTAATGAGAATTAACTTACCGTTTCTTCTGAGAAGGTTGGATGCCCGCGGCCAGAAGGTTTTTGTAATGCTCTGATCTTATGAACCTCGGATAACAGTCTTTTTTCAGTAATAAAGTGTACACATGTTCCTGAGCTGCATCAAATGTAAATCGGCTGGGATTTTTGATTTCTTGGTGGACCTTTTCCATTGTTTTACCATCGATGTTGATTTCGCAAGGAGCTCCCGGGGCCAGAAATTCTCTGTAATTGAAGACATATCCAATATGCTAATTCCTATGCAACACTGTTGGACAAAGTGTTTTATAAAAATAAAGAGAGGTATGTAAATTATTAAATGAGTTAGAAGCGTTAGAATGAGTTATACAGCGTCATTCTAAATATATGCGACAAATTTTATGGGCTGATTCCTAGGGCTATTATGATCATAAAAGTTCATATGAATGTATGTCTTAAGCGGCATAGTTTTAAAGTCATAGGATATATAATAGTAAATTTAATAGTTCATACAATAAATGTACTAATACAACAAAATTAACTTATTAAAATTGTTCGAAATGACCGCCTTCAACTGCTATGCAAGCTTCTATCGTCCGTTGCATTGATTGGTGAGTGTGTTCAAGAATACCGGGGGCGTTTTGAATTGTCTCAAATGCTGCAACAATACGATTTCTCAGTTTATCAATATTTTTGATGGGAATATAAACTAGTTGTAATGGTACAACCTTAAAATACAATTAAAATTGGAAGCCATAATGTAAAGGTACAACCCTTAAAATGAATAAAATGCCCCAAAGTTGGAAGCCATAATGTAAAATTGCCCGTACAAAATATTAAATTAATGATATTAATAATAGAATTTTGCGCCACGTTGCTGCGCCAATAATGTAAAGGTACAACTTAAATTGCCCCAAAGTTGAGCACCATAATGTAAAGGAACCACTAAAAATAAAATTAATAAATTTAATGTAAAGTTAAATTCTAAAATAAAATAAAATTGATTGTTTTGCCTGCTAAGCTCAGATCGGATTCTCGAGGGCGATTCAGATTAATGAGAGACGATTAATTAAAAGGTTCCCAAACATTATTTAGTGTTAATAAAAATAAAAATCCATTTTATAATTCAAATAATACTTATATTCAAAATCAATGAATTTTATATATATTTACCGACAAAAAAATAAAATCTCACACAATATACTGCTCTTAATATAAGAAGAATCAAAACACGTTAATAGACAGGTTAAATACACTTTTATAAAGATTACATTGAAGCAAATTTATGTATACCATTCGTTATATTTAAACGTAAACAACAGAGGCAAGAAAGTACAACGTATGCTACATACAAGATTTATGTATGATTATATACATGCCCCACAATGCCGAGACATATTAAGTTACATTATACTTTTTATTACCGAGACGGTAATTATTTGACAAATATATGCATTTCATCCCTATTTGAAATTGATTTGTAATGTTTTGTTCTTTATTTCTGAATACATTTATATACAATAATTGTTATTATTTAAACAATACCTTATTTTAAGACTTCTTTTTGTCTTCTTTCTTCTATGCTGTATATAATCGGCGAAATCTTCCTTGTTCACGAACAAGACATACAGAATCGGCTTGCTCTGCCAAATGGAGCACCGTATCTTTATCGCAAAAGATATAACACTTTGCACATTTAATATGTATATGCAAATTTAACCACTGTTTTATTACTTTTACAATTAACAACAATACTTATGAATGTTGCCGACCCACTACAGGAGTATATTATTTATTTAAATTGCAATTAACAACAATACTTATGACTGTTGCCGACCCACTCAGGAGTCTATTATTTGGAGTTCGCCTTTCGACACAATGTATAACTTTCGACTCTTGCATTTCAATACGTATTCTTGCTTTTTATAAGTGGACGCCTGTGATTCCCCGCTCTCTAAATAGTCCGAGCCTTAATGATACGTTTTCATGCGCAAACAGTTGAGTCACCGTGTGAACGCAATACCAATCTTAAATAAACACGCCACTATACGTAAATACATAATAAAACTTATGACTAAATGTGATTTAACATTACAATAATATGTTAATTGATTGTAAATACGTTTAAAAATATTAATAAAAATTTGATTAATTAAATTATTTAATATGAAAAAATTATAATATTAATATTTAAAATTGGGCTGTACCATTACTAGTGATTTAAGGTGATTCCAGAAAAAAAAATCTCGAGAATTTAAGTCTGGAGATTGCTGAGGCCACAGTAGTAGATCTTCTCGCCCTATCCACTGATTTGGATACACGCCGTCCAAAACCTCACAGGCAATTAAAACGAAATGTGCTGGAGCACCATCGTGCATAAAATACATTTGCAATCTTAATTGCAACAGGACTTCTATCAACATTACCACTAATGTTCCTCTTCATTTCCATTTAACATCATTGGTAAAAAACATGGACCTAGCAAGTGATCTCCAACAATTCCGTCCCACACATTAACAGAGGATTGATGTTGATGACGGATTTCCGAAGTTTCGTGTGGATTTTTCTCTGCCCATGTGTGATTATAATGAATATGAATATAGCATGTATGGTGAAATTAGCCTTGAGTGATTTTACTATTGTATCCATTGACAAAAAGCCAACCAAGAGGTCGGTGAAAACAAGCAAATATCCAATGATATGGGATGACACGGTTCTGGTATCGTTCTTCATAAGACGTATAGCTGCACGTGAATTTGTATGTATGAGGTATGATCAAAAAATACGGTGAATAAATATTTATGTATATATTTATATTATTAAATATGATATTCTTTACAATCGACACTGATATTGTTAATTAGCGAAAATAAATTAAAATTCCGATCAGTCGAGATTTTAATCAAAAATTCTTTCTTGCCATTGAAATATAAAATAGTTGCTGAAAGCGATAAGAATATTGGGGAACTGCAAAAAGATTTCTTCTATTAAAGTAGGAAGGCGCATCAAATATCATGTAATAAATCACAAATGAACTCAATTATTTAAAAAATATTTTCTGTATATGCCAAATAATTTTCGTTTACAGACCAGTTTATGTATTAAAAAATTAAATACAATCTCTTTTTCATTTGATGTTGAAATTTACTACTACTTGCCCAGGCATACCGTTGGTCTTAGACACTTTTTGCAGAAACTATATATTTTGTTAAGTATTTTTTGTAGTATGTTGATAAATTCTATATCTTTTAATTAATGACTCATAAAATTACTATAATTTTTATCTTAATCACTACTAACATTTCTTCCATTTGTAAAATTCGGAATCTAGGCATAATAGGAGTCATAACAACGTATTAACAAATAGTATTGATAAATGAATAAGGCGACTTTAGAATCGCTTCTATAAACCAAGGACAGGGACCTTCTTCAATACTTACTCGAATATTTCACAAACTTTTCGTTGTATTTGCGACTGAGAAGATCTACGGAGGTCATTAACAGCCATCCAAAATCGTATATTTTCGTGACTATATTCCTTTCTTAAGTAGGCGGTAAATTCCTGAAGCCCCGTAAGATCAGACACCAGTTCTTCCATCGACAGCGCCCATCGCCTTACTCGTTTTTCTGTCGGTATTTCCACACTATGGAATAAATAAGACATGTACAATTACTCTTTATTTGAAGACAATTTATATCAAAGAATAAAAGTTAAGTGTCGTGTTGAGAAGTTATCAGAATAAATGATGTACAAAATTTTATATATATTAAAAGAAAATAGTATATTATCCAACGAAAATATAATAATGGCTATTATTCATAAGAGTTAATAATAGCTATTATATGCGAGTAGACTACTATACTTTGTCCAGGACTGCTAGGTAAGGGCGGGGATAAAATACGAATAATTCAAATATTCGAATATTCAACTCTGAATACTTTCACGAAATTATTCGAATATTTGAAATCAAGTAACAAAGAGGTATTACTTTAGACCACTATTATATGATTTGCGACCACGAGATTTCTGTATGTTTCCAAATTTTTATAAAAACGATTTTTCGAAATTTCTACCGGAAGTAGGTCTTTTACTCTTATCGAAAAATATTTTTTCGCGAATATCTCACAAGTCATACGTTCTATACAGAACATATTAAGACTAATTTAGAGTATGAAAGTGTTTAGAGAGAGATTTTGAATAATTTTTATAATTTTTTTTTTGAAATTTGTACAGGAAGTTAGGATATTTAGTTTTATCTAATAACAGTTTTTTTTTGCAAATACATCGGAAGCTATGCATTTCTGCAGACTTATCAAGAGCGCAGACGTATTTAGTGTATTTAGAGTTTGGATATTTTTTCGAAGTTCATTCAACAACCATTTTATTTATGCATTGCAGGGAAGACAGTTCTGAAGATGAATGAACGGTAATTGAAAATATTGTTAAAATATTGGAATCCTTTGAATTGGCTACAATTTTATTGTAATCAGAATACCAACCGATGACTTCAGTGGTGATGCCCATTTTGCAATCCTTGATAGAGAATTTCATTTCAAAGATTGATAAGGATCAACCCGAAGCGGTAAAAGAAATGAAATCTGTTTTGCAACGGGAATTTCAATGAGGGTTCACAAAAGTCTTTTCTAGTAATGTTTCGGTTACCGGTGTTTCATCAATTGAAATATTTGACATTTGCACATTTACAGATTCAAGGCTTAAAGAGATGGAAAGATTTTTTGAATCTCCGCTTAAAACAAAAAGGCACCTAAAAGATTTCTTGGAAAACGAAGGAGAGTCCATCAGTTGTATTTGATGAAAGTAACATGAATCAAGCAAAAAAATACACTTTGGATATTTTGTTCCTCAATGAACAAGTAGATTGTGCCGATGAAGGCGATATATATTCTTGGAATGTTGTATACCAAAAAACAAATAACTCGAATATTTAAATATTTTCACAAGTATACATATATACATTTATACGTAAACGTATATGCACACATGTACGAGTTGGGATACACAGCATACACTTAGGTGTCATTACCAACAGCGAACGCACAGACACGTGTTTCGGTCATTAAGGCCTCTTCAGTGTACGTGGTGCTGTTAGCAATGATCCACAACTAAAATCGTATCTTATGTCGGTATATCTCAGCGACATCTGCTATCCAAGCGCGACACCGAACACAACAGTTTCATCTTGCACACTGTGCTAAAGACAAAGCGTCTATGCTAAATGTGCATCTTCGCATATTTAGGCCAATAGGCGACACCACCATATCACAAATGGAATATTTATCAAAATAAATATTTGAATACAGTAATCGGGAAAATTCCCGGCCTTACTGCTATGTACTTATGAAAATACTTTTATTGAGGCAAATATTATGGAATATTATTTTTATTATATATAACATGAAAAATAATAACATTAACATTAATTTATAATTAATTACAAGTCAACATTAATTATTTATGTTAATATTTACATTTGAACAATTTGTTAGGTTAATTGCAGGAATATAATTAATATTCTGATTATTTGTAGAATTGCTTTGGTTTCTGGCATTATTAGAATTATTTATTTTTTATGGAGGTTGATATTTTTTTAGCGGCATCTATTTTGTTTCTTAAAAAGTCGTCTATGTAGCCCTCAGCTGCTGCTGACGATTTCCATCCGCTATGGCGTTTTAAAGCTGTTATGTCGCCGCCCGCATCAACAAGTAGAGTTGCAGAAGATGTGCGAAAACTGTGTCCAGAAAATGTTTCTGGATCTGAAATTTTTAAAAATGCACGATTTCTTTCCCCATTTTGGTAAATTTATTAATACTAATTTTTTGAGCAGTGCATTTACCGTGTTGACAATTTAAAAATAAAGTTGGGCGACTACTCATGTATTTTAACATATTTCATAGAAGTTATCGGTAATGGGAAATTTTCCAGTTATTTTTGTCTTGATTTTAGGCACATTTACTAAAAAAGGTTGATCCAAGATCTTGTAAAACACTACTTCTCATGCAATACATCTTATTAGCCCGATAAGCACCCATTGTTCCAATTATAGTGCAACCTCACAAAAATAAATACTTAATTGTAATTCATTGAAGAAAAACAGTAATCAAAGTCGTGCTTTCGTTGCAAGGTATTTGTCGTCTGATGCCTTAGTAAGAAAATCATTAATGGTTTCTCCAGTGAAAGTACTAGCGTTTATAGGTTGAAAACCTTCACTTTTTCGCTTTAATAACGCTCGCAGTTCCCTATAATTTTCTAAATTTATTCCTTGATTTATATTAATAGAACTTCTAAGCATTGAATAATGGGCTTATAGTATCGAGGATTTATGGGGTAACGCCACTGTAACGGCCTTAAAAAAAGCGTTTGTTTGACATTTTTTTTGGGGTGGAAGGAAAGGTGATAGAGAAATAATACATGGGGTAGTTATTGAGCATATATTTAAGTATGTTACAAAAAAAAATTGTAAGAAAATATTCCAAAATGGCGACAGTACAGCAATTCTCCCGATACATGTTGAACGTGAGGCGACGTGCGACACGCACTACAACTGGTGCCAATCTGAATTTGGAAAAAAGAAAAAAAATCTGTGTAATCTACATGAGTGTATCTAGTGAAACACGTACGGGATTTTAGAAATATTGATTTTTGTGTAATTGGCGAGTGTTTGAATAAAGTCGTTCAATTTTTACCCAAAAAATAGGACAATAATTTGTTAATAAATATTGTTTAAATTAACTAATCGAAAAACCCATACGTATTTCACTTTGAAATGTTATGGCAAAGTTGTGGTTTTAGATTTTCAAACAAAAGGATCGAAAATTGTTGGAGTTATGCTGCGTGCCGTTTTGAAAAATAATGTTCCGAGAAAAACGCATTTGAAGTTTTGAAACGTTTATAGACATGAACAAATGAAAAATTCTACCTTTAAAATTTTTTACCATTAATCTGCTATTCCAGGACCATAAAGTTGCCCTTCTAGGTTCAAATTTTCCTCCTGTATTTGTTTACTGGCCGATTTTATGTTGGAGTGTGCCTCCTTTGTTGCATCTGACAAGGCCTGCTCGGCGTACTTTATGCGTTTAGCATCGGCATTCCATAGAAAAAAATTGTTTTCGGGGATTAGACTTTTTGCTTCATATTTTAGAAGGTTCGAGGCATTTTTTAAGCCAATAAAAAAATATTGATTTATTGAACATTCTACAGTGGCGTTACCCCTTTTGTTTTTTATGTTTCTTTTTTTGTCCAATTTAAAAGAGATTTATAGGCCCCGCCTCATACAATTTTCTTGTTTTTTTGGCAATAAATTCAGTAATGCAATTTCAGCAGATTCTTTCACTTCTGGCTGAGTTACAGTCATTTCATTTTTATTTTCTGTGCTCAATGCTTAACATACTGTATGAGTTGTGATAAAAAGTAGTGAATAATTTAGTGAAATAAATCATAAATAATTTTGCGTTCAAAAATTGACGTTTCAATTTGAGTAATTAATTCGACTTTTAGATGATACCAGTGGCTTACTAACAAAATGAGTAAAAAATTGCTATCGTTATATCAGTGCTTAACATATTGGATGAGATGTGGTAAAAAGTAGTGAAATATTTCATAAGTTTCTTTGCATTCAAAATTTAACGTTTCAATTTGAGTATTTAATTCGACCTTTAGATGACACCAGTGACTTACTAACAATATGGGGAAAAAGTTGCAATTGTTTTATTAGCGGTTAACATACTGGACGAATAGTGATAAAAAGTAGTGAATAATGATTGTTCACTGCCATGTGGATAATATACATTATTATAATTGAGGAATCAAACGAATAATGTATATATTATGATGCAGTCGTGGATAAATACATATAAACATCAGCAAACACACATTAATAACATTAGAATTCAAAACAAGTCGCAGAAATTTCAGAAAATAATCGATTCCTCAAAGAATTCCTCTATTTTATACAAATTTTTTTTTATTGTAAAAGTATATTTTTAATTTATATTTTAATTGCTCTATTGATACACCATGTCTCAGAATGAGGAGCTATTCAAATACCCCGCCAAAACCAGGAGCACATAGTTCAAAATGTAGTAATCAATTTGATATGTCATCAGAACAGTAGAGAATGTAGTAATTTGTCAAACACTTTAAATTTCATTATTTTTTCTAATAATTAATATTAATATAACTATTATATAAGAGTGACTTTTATAAATAAATTAAATTCATTTCATCATGGTAGCCAGCTATTTTTAAAAGAGAAACTGCATTCTATCTTCCGTAACTTATTTTTGACATATTCATCAAATTCTAGTATACCTTGTCTCAAAATAAGAAGGAGTGATTCAAATATCGCGCCAAAATGGCGTATATTTTAAAAGTATTTCATTGGTTCTTACGTTTAAGTTTAACATGGGAAAAAAGTTTGACAAAACGTCATTTTATGTTTATAGCCAAGCCATAACCTAGTTTCTTACATTTTTACTTTGGTTTATTAAATATATATTAAAATCCGTACTTTTATGTACAACATGAGCATGCGTTGATCACACGGCTTAAGACCTAAGGAACAACTGATCTTGCATTTGAAACTTTGAATTTGATGAATCTGTCAAAAATACTGTTCGTCAGTGCAAAAATCAAACATTCATCAATTAATATCATTGCAAAAATAACTATAGGCGAGTTCATACTATAAATGAACTGAACAAATCACACATATTCTAGAATTGACTCATTAATTTCAAGTAAGTGTTAATTAAATACTAATTATATTACCACATGTTCATATACATGTTATATTTCAGATATGTCAAACGTAAAGAAACCTGTACTAATAGAAGAAGGTGAAAATATCTGGTGGAGAATATAGGAAAAAGTTTGGATTGCCACAAGTATAATGAGTGCACGACAAGATTTGTTGAAAACCTATAGAATTAAATAGCCATACCGATATAGATAGGCAATTAAGAGTACTTCATATAGGATCTGAATTGATACATAAGATGAAGTTGCTTCACAAAAATCCCCTTTCAGAATATCACTTATATGAGAACTTTTGACAGAAGCAATTACAAATGTTACAATAAGTATTTGGAAAAATTGTGCCGACCATGTAAATTTTTAATCTTTTTAACATGATGTAAACACTAAATTATTGTTAATTTTCAATATGTATATAGAAGAAATAAATATATGTTATACTTTATATATTTTCATAATAAATAAATTTTAATAGGGAATAATAATTAGTAATGTGTAGGTATATGTAATTACTTTGCAGTTCGTGTAAACAACTTCAGCCGATGTAAATTTTTCTATTTATTACTGTTGTATGCAAGATTCACATTTCCACGACTAATTGCTTGGATTGACCTCCTCAAGGTTTGTAGCAGTAATACGAATGATTTATCTGTAGAAGTTCTTTATTGATATTTAAAATAGAAACTAATAAGCAAAACATTTTCTGCAAGTTCTTAAGAACATTTTGATAAAAGATAAAAGGTTTGATTCATTCTTGCTCTCTGATACAAATATTTAATAATAAATAGACTTGATTCACAATGTTCATGTTGATATAGCACATTCATTAAAATCTGCAGTAATTATATATTTATAATGGCAGTCCTCCTCAAAACGCTCAGAACAAGGTCTATGTTTTCATTTGTAAATTGGGCCTATATCTTTATCCATAGATTCTTCTAATTTTTTTTTGTAAAACTAGAATGAACAGATTTGAATGTTAAGAGATTTGTATTCATCAAATTATAGATGTATGCACCTATATACTTGCGTTTATACTTTACTCTCCTGTTTCCAATTGCCGTGCACTCATATTGCTGCTTCGACTGGTAGAATGAAAAGCGGCACATTCATCCATTTTAACGAAAGCAGTAAATGGAACACAAAACAGCTAAATCCTTAGTTAGAATTAATACAGTTCTTCTAACCTCAATTGTCATGATGTCATATCAAATTGGCGGGATATTTGAATCACTCCTTCTTATTCTGAGACAGGGTATAGTTTGAAATGCCTGGCTACTCTCTTTTTAAATCTCACTTAGTTTACCTGTTCTTATTCTTTAATTATACTATATACAGTTGATTTAGCCAGTACTACAATATCTTAATTAATTAATATCTTTGAAAATAACATCGTAATGGAGATACATTATGAAACCTTGTATCACTCTGTACACTAGAGAACTTCATGAACTTAAAGTGATTATATTCCTCTTCCCACTAAATTTCCTTTTCATTATTTGTCACGAACAACTAACAACAACTACAACAACAACACCAGCAACAAGAGATTTCAGATCATAATTAGATACGCGGAAACAGAAAGCCACAAAGAAGTGTTGTCTGCACTACCAGGATACAATTTCGTATCACGAATGTTCTTCCTTTGGTCTGCTTTCAGCAATGAGACGCGACCCTGTCGGGCTCATTTGCGATTCTAATTTGTGTTTGTCCGTGTCAGAAATAGGTGGTGCCCAAAGGAAATTCACACAATGAATATTCCACCCGTTGCATTACAATTACTCCTACAGAGACAAAGACACAGACCGAATAAGTTAGAAGTATATAGTACACTATAAATGGATATTAATTAGACCAGTAGTGTATTAGAATTATTAAAATGAAGATGTGTAACTTGTAGAATTTTCAAGTTAATTTTAAAATATAATAATAATAATAATAATAAACATGAGAAGTAACAAAATGTACATATAAAAAACAAAAAACAAAAATAGTTATTAAGATTACAAAATTTAACAAACAAATTAATCATATTTGAACACTCGCACTATTCCATATTTACAAGACAACTTCGAGCCATTTATCTCCGTTGTTATTTGTGTTACATTGCTGATTTTTTCATATGAGTTAAGATTAGCAATACAAGGCAATATTACAAACTTAATATCTTTAGGTGTAATAGTTTCCAAGGTAAGAGGATCCAAAGATCACGATTTTGGGCACTGATCATAGCTGGTCCGGCAGACATTGTGCTGCCTTTTCCGATAGGTGGCACAATGAGTTTGATTTGGTACCACAGCGCCACCTATCGGGTCCAGATTTTGTAATTTACTTTTTAGGCACTAAACCAACATAATAATATATTGTGAATATGACTCATTTTTGTCCATAAATATAGAATTTGTTAATAACTAGACTACTGCGCCACCTATCGGATCCTAGCATAGTTATGAACCATCGTCTCGACAAGTAAAATATATTTTGTTAATATGAACTCAAACGGTCAAGTTGTTTAAAAGTTACATGATCACTAAGAGACGCACCACGTGCAGCTTCTGAACGACTTGACCGTTTGAGGTCATATTCACAAAATATATTTTATTTGTCGAGACGATGGTTCATAACTATGCTAGGATCCGATAGGTGGTGCTGTAGTCGAGTTATTAACAAATTCTATATTTATGGACAAAAATGACATGCATTCACAATATACCGGGTGTCTGTTTAGACTCGGCCATCGACCTTATCTCGGCAACCGTTCATCGTGCAATCTGGCGGAAAAAATCTTGATAGTAAGATCGACCACAGTAATTTCAATAAAAATATTTTTAAGTTTTCAAAATGATCGCATGGGGGCGCAATTTTCAAGATGATTTAAAAATTCGAAATTTTTTCATTAAATTCTAGATTAAGATAGATTAACATTTTTACTAGCAACATTTCCAGACGTTTTTATACAATTTTCATTCGAAACTTTTTGATCTAACTCCCATACGAAGGGGAGGGTGGAAAAAGTGGTTTGTCTGCGTACAAAAGTAGGTTTAATTTCGGTTTGTCTCAACGAATTTTAATGTTTCTGGGCTCGTTATATAGAGAATTTTACAAAAAATTGAAGGGTTATGTAGTACGAAATTACGCGGTTGCCAAAAATTAACAGGGGGCGCTGTTATCAATTTCTGTATATTACTTGTTTTTTCTTTAAAATTTTAAATGGAACGATATATATTTAATACCGTAATATTGAAACACATAAAAAACTGAAGAGAATGATGAACACCGGAAGTTGCTTCCATTTTTCTTGACGAAAATATAGTCATACGAAGACAATCGAGAAAAATAAAATTTTTAAATATAAATTTATTTATTTATTGCCGGCAATAATTTTATTTTAATTTTAAGACGATCACTAGACAGTGTATAGTTCGCTTTCACTTGAATTTTCATCATACTCATCCATAAATGTATTCATTTCAATCTCACCAATTTTTTAATTCACTGCATATGTTATGTTAGATTCTCCTTTTAAATGTTTTCAAATTTTGTAGCTATTTTTAAATTTCATGTCTTGTCTTTTCCGAAATTGAAATAAAATAATAATAATAATAATAATAATAATAATAATATATCTTTATTACTCAACACATATACATCTAATTATAGAAAAATAGCAAAAATAATTTCCATAACACTTGAACTATAAGTATACAATAATTGCATCTACATATAAATAAGAAAATATATTACCCAAGTAATATAAAGGAAACAAACAAATATATTTAAATCAGAAAGTACAAAAAATAAAACAAAAAAAAACTTCAACTTAACATATGTTCAAAGTGTTCACCATTATTTTCAATACACATGTCTACTCGTCGATTAGTAGAGAGCACAGTTACTTCAATTTCGGAGGAAACTATGTCTTTTATTCTGCTCCATAAATAAAAATCAAGAACATCTCACAAGGCGAATAAAAGCACAATAATGTCTTCTTTCGTAATAATTTGGGGAATATTGCCAGGAAGAAAGGACTGCATTTTCAAAGCATTGAAAATACATTCCTACACTAATATTTTTATATTTCGATTTTCATGGCCCACCTTGTAAATCTCATATAATGTAATTCAGTATCACGATATATGCGATATTGTATGAATGTATGGAAATAAAAAAAAAGCAAACTATGCACTGTTAAGTATTATTATTTTATTTGAATGTTGGAAAAGACAAGACATGATATTTAAGAAATAATACCAACAGAATTTGAAGATATTTAAAAGAGGAATTCAACGTAATATGCAATGAATTAAAAAAATGAGGTGTGGCCACCACATGACTTTCTTATACGTATGGGCGATTCAAATTATAGAATTTTAAGAATTTTTATACAAATATTATTCAAAATCCCATTCTGAGTACTTCTATAATCTTAATAAATCTTTATAGAATGCATACTTTGCAAGATATTCGAAAAAAATTATACTCGCTAAGAGTAAAAGTGTTACTTCCGGTCCGATTTTTGAAATTTAATGTATACAAAAAAATAGATATTGTAAAAAAAATGCTACTCGCTAAGAGTAAAAGTATTACTTCCGGTCCGAATTTTGAAATTTAATGTATACAAAAAAATAGATATTGTAAAAAAAATGCTACTCGCTAAGAGTAAAAGTATTACTTCCGGTCCGAATTTTGAAATTTAATGTATACAAAAAAATAGATATTGTAAAAAAAATGCTACTCGCTAAGAGTAAAAGTGTTACTTCCGGTCCGATTTTTGAAATTTAATGTATACAAAAAAATAGATATTGTAAAAAAAATGCTACTCGCTAAGAGTAAAAGTGTTACTTCCGGTCCGATTTTTGAAATTTAATGTATACAAAAAAATAGATATTGTAAAAAAAATGCTACTCGCTAAGAGTAAAAGTATTACTTCCGGTCCGAATTTTGAAATTTCATGTATACAAAAAACATTGCATATCAAGCTCTAAATACTTTTGTACTCTTGACAAATATACTGTATATATAGGATGCATAATTTGCGACATATTTGCAAAAAATCGCTATTCGATAAGAGCAAAAGACCTACTTCCGGTAGGAATTTCGAAAAAATAATTAATACAATTTTTCTGAAATTTAATTTTGAGTAAGTTCTTTATAAATTTGTTTACACTTAGTAATTGACGAAATATTGGCAAAATTCGAATTTTTCACTGAAGTAAACTACTACTTCCGCTGTGGCCAGGTTATTAATAAATTTTATATTCACAAAACGAAATGATTTACACAATATGTTCGCGTGATTAACAAAATTGTTTCGGTATATGCTGCCTAAAACAAACTTATCGCGCCATCTATCGGAAAGGGCAGTCTGCCGGGTCAGTAGTATATATAAAGCTTAGTGTCTAAGGTGCTGATTACGAGAAAATGCTTGTAAAAGTCCAATTGGTATCATAATTACCTCCTACACGGCAATTATGCGACACGCAATGTACGGCGGGGCGAGGGCAAACCGTAGCAGAGATTTCGGAGGTGAGTGCAGTTTAGCGGGTGGGGAGAGTGACATCTATAGAGTACCATGTTGAGCTGACACGGAGTGCGGATGTATGCTTAGCAATTGGATTATTTCGTCACTCAGTCGTAATATTTTCTTGACGTTTTTTTGTTACTTGCAAATATTTCTCTATTTATGCATTCTACAGAGATTTATTAAAGGAATAAAGTACTTTGAGCCGGATTTGGGATAATTTTCCGAATTAAGAACTTAATTTGGAACAACTTTGAAAGCACATACGTATAACAAAGTCGTGTGGTACTCATAACTCGTTTTTTATATTAAATAAAACATGGTAATGATATAAATAAAAGAGTGAATTATTTCCTAAAGATAATGTTTGGCAATTTTGTATAACATTCCTATAAATACATATGTACAGCTCACAGACTGAGACCTGGCCGATGCCATAAGGGTCGCAGTGAATCCTTATAATATTAGGATAAGCACGAGCAGTCTGGAAAAATTGTCAAGCGCTACACATATATGTATCTCTTTGCAGTATATTACAATTTCTTATCTGCATTTACTCGTTCGTCCGGCTAATGTATGCGATGATGAACAAATGTTATCATTTTTTTTCCCGAATACTTTCTCTGTCACGCACTGACCTATACATCTGCGCGACTTATAGGCCGAGGCTCCTTCCATCGGCCAAGACCAGTCTGTGAACTGTACATCATTTATTTTCAAAAATATCCATATTTTTAATTTTTCTTACTTACAGAGGGCTGTTCAACTGCCAAAACGTAAGGTCTTCAGTAACCCATGGGTTCGATGGTTGGGTTCCCGTTATTATTGGATCATACTCTGAATAGGTTTCAACGTGTTGGACCATGCTCTCGAGAGCTTGTGACACTTTAATGCGCGTTCTAGATAGACTGTTCTTTAACATTTCAACCTGCGGAAAAATACGAAATATTTAAACTGCATTTTCACAAAATTATTAATCATAATAATTATCACTATTAACTGTTCATTGACTGAACTTAATAACATATTTTCTAAATCCGGTAGCAGTATTGAATATACATTGCAGGCTGTCCACACGAAAACTTAATACTGAATTATTTCTGGTGTTTTTGAAGACAAAAATTTTTGGGTATAGGCGGACAATGATCGGGTCATCAGCCGCCGCCGCCAGCTATCCCCACTCCAAGATTTTAAATGAACCATGTATTTTTTTGCTGACTCTGAAAGAACTCAATTTTCTTGATATCTCTATGTGAAGAAACTAGTTACTTTCGTTAATTTATAAGATATTTAAAGTTAAGGGTTTCAGATATCAGGAATTATTAACTTGTTTTAAGTATGCTAATAAGTTAGTCATGGAAACACTTAAAACAAGATTTATTTACAACATTTTAGTTAAATTAAATGCTCAAATTGTACACTATTTACATTTAAACATAAATAAAGTCTATTTTCGAAAGCATTTCTATCATTTTCAAAAACTTGTGGCGTTAAATTTCGACATTCTGCTGTTATTCTATTACGTGAATGAGCTATTGATTGTGGCGGTGTCTTATAAAGAACAGACATCATCCCTACAAAAAGAAATCTAGGGTAGTTAAATGGTAGGAGCGAGCTGGTCATTCAATAGAGTCCCTACGTCCTATTCAATGTCCTGGAAAAGCATTATCCAAATAATTCCTATCTTCTAAACAGTAATGTGGGCCAGCTCCATCTTGTTGGAAGTATAATTGCACCTAACCTTTGGTGAAGTTGAATTTTATAAGGGTGCATTTTGTTTAATTTAAATATATTTTGGCAGGTTGATTTTGGTACTCCTGAAATTTCGGATAATTTTCACAACGAATGTTTTGTACCTAAATTAATACGCCCAAGAACTGCTAGTTGCGTATTGTTTCATCTACTACACCACAATAATTCGTATTTCGTTTTTTATTATTTACAGATTCAGTTTGCAAAAATTTATCTATTAGCGTTCTTAAATAAACAACAGATATCTTTCTGTTTGGATGGTGTTCATTAAATAACGTCGCTCTTTGGGAATAATTTTTGTTTGCAATCCCATATAAAATCACAATTTAATTTCTCTCTTCCAGAATGTAAACCATTGCAGCAAAAAAGCCGAAACTTTTAGAACAATTTTACAAGTAAAAATATTAATGAAACACAAAAGTCACAATTTGGACAATTCTAATTTAAAACAAACTATTTCTTTAATAATTTCTGATATCTGTAACTTTTAACTTTAAATATCTCGTACATTTCATGATATAAGTAACTAGTTATTTCACATAGGAATATCAAGAAAATTGTGTTCTTTCAAAATCAACAAAACAAAAATACAGGGTATCATTTAAAATCTTGAAGTGGGCGTGGTTACACTGATCATTATCCCTCTATATCCTAAACAACCACCCAAAATTTCGAGTTTTTGTCTTAAAAGAACAGAAATAATTCATTATTAAGTTTTCGTGTGTCCACAGGGTATATGAAATTGGCCTCAATCAATTATTATATCAAGTATGGTTGGGATTTCATATCTAGCAATGCACGTCATCGCTAGTAAATTGTTTAGCAATTGCCAAATTGTATACATTTTGTAAAACGTCAAATACTATTAACTTGTAAAGGTTATGTTTTGATTGTGAATGTATTGGGATATATGTATGACAAGGAAGAAATGAGTTATTCGATATGATGGAATGATATTCCCTGCACTTTTGGTGTCGATTACCATCGTAATATATTCAATTATATTTTTGTAGTCTGTAAAATACTATCTTAAAATGTATACGAAATATGGAATTAAATACCGTAGTCGTAATTTCGGTTTATACTTCTATCCCACACAGAAGATGACTTTATAATATGCAGCGATGCCTGCTTGCTAACAGTGGTGGGAGAGCAACGCAGTGTCGGGGGACCCTCACGCCTTACATTTCATAGGAAACATTTGTCGAGTGTACTGTCTTGGCAGCCTCGCTTATGTTTATCTTTAGTTTATTTCGTCGCGCTCTTTTCCTCTTTCTACTTTCGTATCAGAAATTAAAATATGTCGACTACGGTATATTGAAAAGGCTGTATAGTACTACAAAAACTATCCAGGTATCTTGATTAAATTGATTGAAGGAGTATGATGTGTAAATTAAATATACTGGTGCGACTTTGGCGGTAGAATAAATGAAGCAAGATATTTTAGCTTAGAAATATGAAAATTTCTAAATGGCAATTCGTGAATTAATTAAATATATACATATTCCCAATTTTTTTTTGATTTTTTCCATTTATTAACAATAAAAATTGAAAAAATCAAAAAATAAAATTATTACAACAGGGTTTGCGCTTTCAGAGGGGGAATTGTTTACTTGCAATATGTAGCTGTGTTTTATCTTCGCAATTCTCATTTAGATCCAAAAAAGACTAGAAGTGATGTAATGATGTTACTCTAATAAGTGGGATCCGGTATATAGTTAAAGCAAAGAAAACATAAATAAGTCTCGATTTTTTACATTTTTTAAATATATACGTTGTACCACCTAAAAAAAATTAATATAAATTTTATTATTTGTATTAGTTTCCAAAATTTAACGGTTTCATAGATATTCGTGTTTTAAGAAAGTAAGAGTAATTTCAATTTTTGTCTTTATTTTGTTTAAATATTTAAACGGATCAAATATAACTAACAAAGTTGTTCAAAATTGTTGCCTTCTTGATTGCTACATAACGTATATCGCCTTATTAGTTCTCTTCCGAAAACATTTAACAATGTATTTCTACTAATTTTTTGGACACTTGTATAAATTTTATTACAAAGGTCGCCCATATCTGTTATGGATTTCTTGTAAATTTCAGCTTTCAATTAACCCCACAAGAAAAAATCTAACGACGTTAGATTCGGCCACATGAGGACGCCATTAGCACCAATCCAACGACGTGGTAAGGTTTGATTAAAATAGTCAGTAACTATGTTGGCAGTATGAGCAGGTGCAACCACATATTGTTTCCCAGATCTATTGGTACATCTTCCAAAAGTAGTGGTTTTGCAGCAATTGTAAGTAGCGCACACCTGTTAATATTTCATGATAAAAGTGGGGGCCTTATCCTTTTTAAAATTCCACACCAAACGTTAACGCCAAAAACTGTTCTAATTTCTTAATTGCCTTATCCACCTAGGATTATCTTCTGACCAATAACGAGCAGTATGCTTCATTAGAGTACTATTGTTGTGAGAACGACATTCGTCACTCCACATGATCTGATTTGTAAAGTTATTGTTTTCCGCTAACATTACAGAAAATTATGCCAGAAAATCGAGTCTGCGTTGATTATCTCCTATTCTTAAATGGTGCACTAAATGGACTTCATACGGAAAATATTTATTTTCTTTTAGAATCCTCAGGCAAGAGGTTACAGATAGATCATACTGTTCTTTTACTTGCACTAATGATGTATGTGGATTATTATTAAATGTTTGTAGTACTGCTGCCGTAATTTCATCATCTCATACTCATTTTTGCCTTAATAGTTTTTGTTCTCTTAGGCTACCGGAATTTCTGAGATTTGCACACAGACTTATAAATGTTTTGTGATCTGACAAAGGCCTGTTTGGAAAGCGTAGAGCATATAATCGGACTGCTTCAGATGCATTTCTACGGGATCCTCCATAAATTAAAACCATATTCAGTTTTTCTTCATTGTGTGTCAAACCATATTTTTAATACATTCTCAACGCAAAGTGAGTAAATGTTTGAATGAAGCTAATTATAAAGACAATTAGTAATCAAATGCCATTAATGTCAAAATATTTTCTAAATAATCGAAACAAGCATACATACATATAATACAGACATGAATGCTTTTCTGTCTAGGTACCTATAGGTGCCTATGAAGTGGAATTTATAAAAAAAAGCTAATTATAAGATTCAAAATTGTGAAGGAACTATAATAGCAAGAATTGTGAATATGTTTACTGCTATTTTTCCCTACCTATTATATATTTAAACAAAATAACGACAAAAATTGGAAAACTACACAAATAACAAAATTTACATTTATTTTTAATACTATTCCAAATAAAAACAAATGAAGATTATGGCGACCAAAAAAATTCTTTTCATCGCAACGCCATATATAGGTATATTCACATAATAAAACACAATTGTGAGAGCAAAATAGAGTCGATCACATTCTTTAGTAACTGCTTTTTACAAATATCCTTATCCGTTTCCGAGATATTTGACCTGGGAGTTTTAAGAGGTACAGCCTGTATACTTAGTGAAATTTATAGTAAATTAAAATAAAAAAAATTTCAAGAATTTTTTAGTTTTTACCTCACGCTTACAATCTTCAATAGTTCTTTTGCGCGTCCTGTGACCATTCCTACATCTTGTTGGTACGGGGCATTGCTCCAGTGAGCTGACCATGCCCGGAGGGGGTCTGTGTACGCGCCAGTAGGCCCTCTCTTGGGAATCGCTCACGATCTTGTCACCTTTTTTCAGCACTTTCGCCAACTTCACCTGGAATACAGACAAAAAGAACGGAAGGAAGTATACTGACGTATTATTAGATTCTGCTGAGTGATGTGCTTGCGATAAACATTTCCGATACGTCCGGCATAAATTACAGTTGTCCATTATCATGTGTATACGCGGATATATTTATACACTTTGATTGAAGGTTTAAGATTATTTATAAGTACTGTCACATGTTAATTGCTTCATTCATTATCGATTATTAAATACAATGAACAATAAATACCATGAATTGAGTAACATAATATCTTATATCTTTTAGGAGGCCAATAAATATTTACTTATTTTATGTATTGTTCATCTTACCGATATTTACTATTCTTACTTTGTGTTATTATTATTACGTTACGAGCTCTATGAGTTAAGGTTTTCCAGATATACAGGGTGTCCGGGCAATAAAAAGACTGACTAGTATTTATACAAGAAACAAACCTATATATTATCGTAATAATGAAGAAATAAAGAATGTACTTTTTTTTGTGAAATTTTTAGACAAGAAATTTACATTACGATCCTTATCACTCGTATGTTCGATGTATGTAAATATACACATAAGAATACAATAAAAATACAAAAAACGTTCAGTCTGACCAGAATAGTCTTACTATGTGTATTCTAAATATAATAGGAATATTGACTGTTTATACCGAGCGCATAACGATAACACGGTTACGTGTGTTTTTGGTAAAAAAGAAACTTGAAAATGGATCAACAGCTGATACGGAAAATCGTGTGTAATTTTTATTTAACTAATGTAAGTGTAAATATTTTAGTAACTTTGTTATTGTATTCACTCTTTTTCTTTTCACATTAAGTAAAATTGAAAAGGACCGATATGTGAAACAGGTAGATTATTACTATTTCCTTCTTCATGTAGGAGCCTTGTCGCTGTAAAAATACGTTGGCGAAGATCTTCTTCCGTCTCAATTTCATCCCCATCATTCACAAGTGTTTTCATGTAACCCCAAAAAAAATTTCATGGATTTAAATTCGGGCTGGACGCCGGCCATAGTCTATGTCCTCCGCGCCCAATCCATCTAAGTTCCTGCGGAAGATCAGATGAATCGACGATCGGGATATTCCAAATCGCGTTGCTGCAGGTCGCGTGCTTATATGCATCTAGTATATTCAATAGCTGCTCGTCCACACGTAACACTCTCCCTTCTCTTTCACCACTCCTACCTTCGTAACTTGGATGTAGTGCTATTCGTTCTCTTAACCTAAACACCGTGTTCATAATCACCTGATCCGACGGACGCCTACGATAAGAAAGACTTTCCGCATATAAACGTTCAACTGCTCCTCCATTTCCACCTGTTTCACCTTACAGGTACATCATATCCCATAATCGGTGCATTGTAAAAGCCATGCCGATAACTAAAAACGAATACGCATTCGCGACTAAAAACATAATGAACATCTATCTGTTTGTGTGCCTAGATATGATAGATGAAAGCTCGCGCTGTCTATTCTTTCATACCGCGGTCGTCCAGGCTCGGCATAAGGCCAATTGATTTTTTTAATTTTTTTTTGTGTCGCATGCTTTCGAATAAAGACTTTATAGTTTGGGAATAATTTTTTAGCAAGACTCTATTTCTGATATTCCGTCTTTTTATTGTCCGGACACCCGATATATAGGGGAGACGCGTTATATTCAATTGCACGTCATTGATGACATTTACATGTTGTCATAACTGTATTAGTGAAACCAAAAAAGTTATTTTGTGAAATTATATTTGAGGGCTTTTATTTCAGTAGTTTAGATAGAAAATGTATACATTGATCGTAATATAGGCATTCATGGCAAATAAACACATAATTTCCTATTCAATATTAAATTTCTCTCTTACATATTGTAATGAAACAAGCCCACAGAGACGCAGACGTCCGGGCGACAACAAAAGAAAGGCAAATATTCGGCACGACTGGTGAACATCGTAAAGCAATAAATCATCCATTTGCGTTGTACTGCAAAGAGACAGAATGTCTATCGAATGTTCTACAAACATCGAGAGGAAGATGGAGTTTACGCGAATGCTTCCAGATGTTTCGTATGTGTATATAAGGCGGCTGGGTCACCGATGGAAAAATAATTCCGGAATAAGAAAGTCCTTAAGTAGTCTCGTGCGGAACAGTAAAATAAATATAAGAAACAAATAAATACTTCCTTGTGTGGTAGCCGAAGAGTAAATATAAATATAAGGACAATACAAAATAAATATAGTGGTGCGTTGTTATGTAAATAGAAGTGATATAAATACGGTAGTGTTACATAAATATTAGTAATAGAAATAAATACCTGTGTTAATTTAAATCGTAGTAGTTTAAGTGTGATACATTAGTTTTACATTTTTATATTGTAATTAATTTTACGATTTAAATATACAGACTGTTTTAAATAAATAAATTACACGAGTTGTTTATTGCGAACCCGAAAACGTTACAATATTTTTACTAGACTAATAGTTCAATTCGGTGTTGTCAGATAAATCATATCTGTCAAAAAGGGGTGTGTTGTGTATATTTTGCCTGTCAAATTTGCGTGTTTATTTTTGCTTTGATGTAAATTGTATAAAAACAGTTTCTCTTAGAACTGTACATCCTGTTTATTATATATTTGTTTATGTCCTTTGAATATAATGCCGAAAGCTTTCTGTAAACAGTCGAAGCTTTTTACAAACTTTTCTATAATCATCTGATTAACGAGAATAGCGTAAGTCTTGTTTATTTTAAATTTTATTATGGATACGTTATGAAACATTTAAGGTTTTTCGACAATGTAAATCAATATAATAAATAAGTTGAGAAAGGCTGAAGTCTTAGAGCATTTCAGTTAGTAAATATATTACGTTATAATTATTGTATTGCGAATAATTTTTTTCTTTGGTTATACCAAATGTCACTGACAGAAATAAAAATAGATCCGGCAACATAAACAAGACGAGACGTCATGGATCTAGTATGACGTACAATTGAATGTAACGCGTTTCCACCATACATGTTGTGAAGATCAACACCCCCTTTTCCGTGTTCACTTCTGTCTGTACATAGTAGAAAATGTGCGCAACTGAACGAAAACCGCTTGTCAGTTTGGATACACACAATATTTTGTGTAAAATTTCCAACTGTGAAAATATTTAACTGAAATTCCACGTTATTTTAACATAATATGAAACATATTCCGCGACTTACTCTATCAATCAATATTCTTGGCGTAGCGCCAATGATATAAAAGTTATTAACAACAAAATGACAAGTGGAAGGCAACCGGTCATCTAAAAAGTTCCATTGGCTCACATAGACATTATAAATGAATGTGTAAAATATGTGAAAATGTGGACAATTAAGCAGAGAGAAGTCGCTACTATTTATGCAGTTTTTTCAATAGTTCTAGATCAATTATAGACAACGCATATGATTTCACTACACGGATAATATAGACGCAAATTTTGTAATTCAAAAAGTAAATGTAAAACTTAGGAGTAGAGGTGTCGTATACCATTCATGTGGGTCAATCAGACGGCCTAGATCTTAAGCAAACATCGAAGTTCAACATACAAACAAAACTATTACGAATTCAGGTATTATTTGTGTGTTGAAACTGGACTTGATGTGCTAATGTGCTACTAGAAATTAAAAACAATCTAAACTGAACTAAAAAAAAAAAACTAGTAGACGTATTGCTTTGGACTATACAATGTAAGCCATACTTCAGTTCTGAAATTCTTGAACGTTAAAAAACTTCACCCGTATAAGCTGCAATTGGTTCACGAGTTGGCAGAAGATTACTATGATCTTAGGCAAGAATTCTGTGAATAAATTATGAAAATTCTCTTCGCGATGTATTGTTTACGCAGCATGTTTTTGTTTTCTCAATTGGATGCAGGAAATTCATATACAATATCCTTAGAAAGTTAACGAATGGGTAGGTATTTATTGGTGACAGAATTCTAGGTCCATTTCTTTTTGCAAATAATTTGAATGGAGAAAGATGCCTGCAATTTGTACAGTTACTTTGGTGACTGCCAAATTATAGTATTTGGTTACAACAGGATGGTGTTCCATCTCTTTACGCAATGTGCGACGCTACTTGTAGCAATTTCTCCCAATAAGATGGATAGGAAGAAGAGATCCCAAGGAATGGCCTGCTAGGTTTCCATATTTAAAGCCATTAAATTACTTTGTATGAAGGCGCTTAGTATTATCATCACAAAAAATTTTGCAAATGATCACGCTTTGAAGTCCCCTGATATTGAAATAGTGGTTTTTGTACAAACATCTCGATAACGATGTAAAAGAAGAGGAACATTCCCGACTACGGTACAAAAGACCCCGTTTATGAAGACAAACACAAAATGGTTGCTAAAGAAGTGTGCGACATTATTATTAACAATATTGATGACCGTTTTTTGTTTAGTGCTCACCTATCTATAGCTCTTCTTTTTCAACCACACTTATTTTCAACATATCAAAATTCTTCCCCCGAAACTGAATTCCAGATGGCCGTGAAGACTTTTAATTTGGAATCGTGCTTTTAAGCAATGTTTCTATGAAAATAATTTAACAACTACACTTGCCGAATCTCTGAAGCTATATTGAAAATAATTTGAACCATACCGATGACAACAGCTGAAAGTGAACGGTGTTTTTCTACTTTGAAGAGAATAAAAACATTTTCTGGAAATACCATGCAGGAAAGGAGACTATGTGCCTTAGCAACGTGTTTTATTGAAAAACAATTTCTGACATTAACACTTCAATGAATTAGTTATTAATTATTTTGCTGATTGTAAGGAACGGCGAATGGATTTTATTTTCAAACAAGTTAATTAAATCATATATTGAGTTTATTTTTTTGTCTGTACTTAATTTTTGATATTAAACACTCAGACCCTCCCTTGGTGCCCTCGGTGCCCTCCCGTCCCAAAAAATCACGGGCCGCCACTGGATATGCCTGCTCTAGAATTTGATGGTATTCAACTCCGATACAAAATTTGCAATGTATTACTGTTGTGGCAAGCGAAACTTGACGTAGTAAAACATAAAACCATTACATTAAGCAGTGGTCATTACAACAGGCCTTTATACAAAAAAAGAGACAATGTATAACGTTAACCTTTAGAGGAAAAACTAATGTATCTGTTCTAAATACATTCGAGAAATTATCCCAAAAATTAAAAGAATTTTCGTTGGACCACAGACACGAGAAATATTAAATGATGAAAAAAAACTTGAAACTAAATCAATGTTTACGTTAGTCAAAAGTAGTTTCATGTAATGTATTTCTAATTTAGTTTATACTATAGCTACTTTTCTCTATTTATGCATCACAAGTGTTAAGGAAAATTGATATTTGTTCCTCGAATATACCGGGGTCGACATATTTTAATTTCTGATACGAAAGTAGAAAGAGGAAAAGAGCGCGACGAAATAAACTAAAGATAAACATAAGCGAAGCTGTCACACTCGACAACGTTTGCTATGAAATGTAAGGCGTGAGGGTCCCCCGCCACTGCGTTGCTCTCCCAACCACTGTTAGCAAGCAGGCATCGCTGCATATCATAAGGTCATCTTCTGCATATGATAGAAGTGTAAACAGAAATTAAAATTTGACGACTATGGTATAGATACAGTTGTGTTACTATTCTGAGCCTTCCGACTAGCCTTGGAAAAGATCTGCGAAGCTTCAGTCGTACATTATTTAAAACTCCATTTAAAGTCGCAGGTCTGGTTGGTAATAGTAAACAATGTACACACTTGCAACGGTGCATCAAGATAAAATATTAGCTTTGCTAATGAGGTCAAAAGCCTTGATTTTTTCTTGATAACACTTTCAGATACTGCACACAAATTTCAATGTACATTAGTAATTCATATTATTATTTAATAGGGCTCTATCCTTATAAAAACTTACTAAACGTTCGTGCCAAAAGGAGATTGCGTGAGGCGTATGTTTTATCTAGGTTTAGCTATTGTGTTGCTGTTTATCACACGGCTATTGACAGTGTTTCAGCACGTAGCACTGTGTGATATATTGACAATCTAGCAGGACAAAAGTGATTTTTACGAACTATTCGAATAATTACAATAAGCTAATATATCAACTGTTAACAGTCCATAATATTAGGAAACATTTAGTTTAATATGGTGACCCAATAATAAAGACAGCGGTTAGAAAGATCAAGTATCTTCTGATAGTCGTAACGTACCTTTTCTTTAGTTGTTACGTGAATTGTGTGATTACCAGTATACTGTAGCGACTTTTCTGTATTTTTGTTATTAATTATACTTATTCATTTTCTCTTTAATATAAGTTGTTTATTTATTATAAATTTAGAAAACAATACGTTTTTTACTCATAGATTTCCGAATGTAGAGATCGTTTCCTTTTGTATACTGTTTTATACAGGATTGCCTTTTTGTTTAATTTAAACAGTTCATTTACCTATGCAAAATGTAGAGAAATATTTCAGACAAATGATGACATGTAACATTTTTTCTGTATTTTTTTAATTTTCAGTATGTACAACTACGTACATACATAGTCTGCTTTTAGTTTGCAGTTAGTCTAGACATTAAAAGAAAGAGTAAACGAAGGCAACAAGCAAGAAAAACAGCCATTACGAAAAGTAGCTAGAAGTGAGTAAAGAAATGTAACCAAAAACGCGAAACTTGAATTAAAAAAAACTAAAAGAAAGGCAGATACTAGAAAATTTATTTTTGATATATGGCGCACGATGTCAAAGAATGAAAGTTAATTTTTGCCAAAGTGATCGTTGAGACTATTACTTCGGAAGACAAACAAATAGTGGTACAAAAATTAACTCTGTTTCCTACGCAAATATAAATAAGCATTATGGATTTAGTGATCGAACCTTTGACGGCTTAATGTATTGTAACGAAAACAAGTCCACAAAAAAATAGAAGAGTAAACATTGGCGCGACGCACGGTAAATAAGTCATAAATCATCCACATATATGTAATGTGTAAGCGACAGAAAGTCTGTCGTATGTTCTACAAACATCGAGAGAAAGAGAGAATTTTCGCGTATATTTCCAGAGTCTTATATGCCGATAGCGGCGGTGCCCAGAAAGAAGATATTCATTCAATAGTAGTCGCGCGCGGTATTTACTTAACAGTTAAAATAAATATAAGCGGTGCAGTTTTATTACATAAATATTACAAACATAAATAGTAGTGTAGAAATAAATGCGTGTGTTAATTTATTTGTAGTAGTTTTAAGTGCGTTACATTTATTTTATATTTTTATATTGTGATTAGTTTTAAGTGTGTAAATATACAGACAGTTTTAAAATATTTGCACGGGTTGTTTATTTCGAACCCGAAAACGCAACAGTATTGTGGATTGCAAAGTGTGTATTGCCCAATCGTATTGTGTGTCAACGCAAAGATGTCATTTATGTGGAGCAACGCCTTGTGAAATGAACAATTCAGATGTTATTTCCTATAAAGTAGTTGATCAAAATTTTCTGTCATTTGGATTGTCGCCTTTGCATTCGTGGATACGTTTTTCGAGTGTCTATACACATTTTCTACAGGCTTGAAGTCAAGTTATGGCAAGTGTGAGGGGTAGAGATAAAACAAAAGTTACTAATGAAGTTCATATACAAGGTAAGTTCATGGCCAAACATGGTTTATTAGTGGACATGCCTAAGCAACAAAGTGACAGCACCAATGACGGCAATACTGCTTGTGCATCCTTTAATAATGCAGAAAAACGGCAGCAATAACCGGTCTTAATTTGGAATTAATAAAACTCTTTGGCATTATAATTGAATGTTTAAGTTCTGGATTTCCAATAAATGTAGAAAAATTTAATATGTACGCCGATCAACTTGAGCGATATATTTCAAAGAATATTCATGGTACTCAATGCCTATGAGTGTACATAAAGTACTTTGGCACGGAAAAGATATAATTGCCGCCGATATTTTGCCTATAGGCCAGCTATCCGAAGAAACACAAGGAGCCAGGGACGAAGATAATAGGCAATAGACTCTATATAAGAATACCCTCAAGATTCGACACTAATACAGATTTACTACTTCAGATCTGGTAATTGCTAGCGTACGTACTTCGCCAAAAACTAAACATGGGAATATATCCTCCAGAGTTTCGGAATTATTCGAACACCAGTTATTAAAATCTTTAAAACTATAAGTAATTGTGTAAGTTAGTGGTAAGAAATAAAGGAACAGTAAAAAATTAATCACATATTGGAGAAATATTTGTGTCTTTCTAGATTGTCAATATATCGCACTGTGCTTGCGTTTTATGCTGGGGAAGGCAGATTGTGACTTTATCTGAAATGGTATTTCGAAGCGTTTTTTTTTTATGATAGCCACTCGTTAAGAGTACCATTTAAAGTTATGGACACAATTATTGGTAGTGTTGTTCTAATGAAAGGTCCTAACACAATCATGTTGTTTTGAATTACTAATTGCATGTATAGAAAACTGGATTAAAATTACATGACACATTTTTGTCTGAAAGTCAATTTTTTCAAATGGGACAGCATTCATTTTGAATTGCTTACTAAATTTTACACCAAAAACATGTAAACCTTTATTATTTTAAAGGTGACCATTGCTGAGCAATTATCGTTTTTTGATACAATTTCGTCAACTGTATGTTTTTTATTTGAATAAGTACGGTATTTGCGTATACTGGAGGAAAGTTAAAGAAATTATTGATTAGGGCATTTGCTCATTCCCAAGTCTTCATGTAGAATTTTAAAATCATTCGTTTTTGACATTTCAGTCAACACCAAACCTTCAATTTTGCTGATGATTTCTTCAGTTCGTGCTTCTAGAGGTCTTCCACACTCATCATGAATGGATTCTCTGCCCTTCTTGAACTGCTTACACCAAATTTTGACTTGTAAATAGGTCAGCCTATTTTCTCCATACATTCTCATCATTCTCTGATGAATATTCTTCGGACTACTTTTGATAAACATTTCACGACACTTCTGTGTTCAAGTTTCATTTTCTCATCCACAAACGAATTTAAAGTAACAAATGTTAAGAAAGAAAATTGTCGCCATAGCATATTTTATATGACAATTTCAATCAGTTGTTTAGAAGTTTACTTATAGTGATAGCTGTCAAATATAACTGAAGTAACATGAGTTTAATGTACTCCTTTTGCCAATAAAACATGGAACTAAACAAGGAACATTATCCAACGGTGATTTTTTACAATTTCAAGCGTAACTTAAAACGTAAAAAGTATATTTTGAGGAAATCAATCGCCTGTTTGGTGGCAAGTCGTGTTGCTTCGCTACCGTAAAGCAGAGGTACGATGAATTTCATCGCGGTCGACTTTTCTAAAATGGGAGTTTTCGAGCTCCTAAGCCATAAACGCAGGTAGAGAAAAAAAATATTGCTCTTATTCGGAACATGATTGTAGAAGACCGGCATACTATTATCAGAAGCATCCAAGCAACTTTAAAGAATGGTGTGAAAACAATTAACATTATTATACAAACATTTGAAGGTCCGTAAGCTTTGTCCTCGGAGTATCCCCCCAACTTTACTTCAATTCTAAAAGAAGACCATGTGAGATGGTGAAGATCCACACTAGATTGCTTTAACCGTGGATCGTCTCATTTGGTATACAACATCACCACAGGTGATGAAACATGGGTATACTGCTGTGATCCCGAAAAAAAAACAACAATCGACAGCTTGGGTCTTTGAGAATGAGTCGGCACTAATAGAAGTTGTTCGTGAAAAAAGTCGAAACAAGAAGATGGTCGCAATATTTTTTGGAATTACTGGGCATGTTGCCACTGTAGCACTGGAGGATAAACGTACTGGTTATTCAGAATGGTACACTACAGTTTTTCAGGTTCTCCAAAATGTTGGCGAAAAACGTCCAAGAGGAAGGATAATCTTGCATCAAGATAACGCACTGCCGCTTGAACAACTGAGTATTTGAATGTCCAAAACATAGAAATAATGAGTCATTCACAGTGTATTCCAGACCTAGCACCTAATGACTTCTTCTTGTTTTCGTGGGTAAAGAATAAATTACGGGATTTACGTTTTACACCGACCGAAGAAGAGGTTGATGCCTTTACAAATGAAATAAACAAACTACAACCAGAAAATTGGAGAAAATATTTCCAAGATTGGTTTTCACGAATGCAAAGATCCATTGACTATGGAGTAGAATATTTTAAAAAATTATAAATAAATGTTTTTCATAAATAAGTTTTACACTACGAGGCTCATTGGAAAGAGAACAGCCCTCGTATAACCTTTTATAACCAGGATTTTCGATTTTCCGTAAGTAGGTGGGTCCCAAGCAACGCGAATAATCAAGGTTCAACTGTTGTTTTAATCCAAATATATACTGCATGACATGGAAGGGGTGCGGATTTTTTGACCAAACTTGGTAGAAACGTATAACTAGTCAAAGGCAATAATTGATTAAAATTTCAAAGAAAAAAAACAAAAGACTAACACAATTTAACATAATTTTTATTAATAATGTGTTGAACCGCCCCTATTAGTGTCACACTCCCTCACTCTTCGTGGCATTGATTCGACTAGGTGGTCGATATCCTCTTGGGGTATGGTGTCCCAAGCAACCTGTAATTCATGCCGGAGAGCGATTAGTGTCTGCGGGGGATTGGCTAAATTCATAAGTTTTCGTCCCATAATGTCCCACACATGTTCTATTGGCGAGAGGTCGGGGGATTTGGGTGGCCATGGCAAGATATTGACATGAGCCTCTTCCAAGCGATTTATAGAAATTCTCGCTACGTGGGGAGGGGCATTATCCTGCTGGAAAAGTGGGTCTTCGAGCGTTTGAAGATATGGTAGAATATGGGGTTCTACCACCTCATCAATGTAACGCTGGGCGTTCATGGTGGTTTGGATGAACACCAATTGAGACCTACTCCCATATGCTATAGCACCCCATACCATAACACCCACTGCTCGATGCACATGCCTTTCAACGGAAAACTGAATATCACGACGTTCCCCACGTCTTCGTCTGACCCTCATACGGCCATCATGCATCCCTAGACAAAATCGAGATTCATCACTGAATACCACCCTGTGCCACTCCACGTTCCAGTGCAGTCGCAATCTACACCACTCCAAACGTTGCTGTCGGTGTTGAGCCGTAAGTGGTAACACAAGATGTGGACGATAAGATTGTAAGCCGAAACCCCTAATTCGACGATAAACGGTTCGAAGGCCAATATTACCTAACCACACGTCAGCAATTGATCTGGTACTGCACCACACATTAATGTCAGCGAAAACTGAATGAAGTGTCAGATGTGTCATGACCACTTGATCTATCGCAACAAAATTTTAATCAATTATTGCTTTTGACTAGTTATACGTTTCTACCAAGTTTGGTCAAAAAATTCGCACCCATTCTTGGTGTTGCACTTTCCATGTCATGCAGCATATATTAGTTAGTGTGATATGGCATCGCAAAACTAAAAAAATAACTTTGGTGGTCAATGTAATTGCCAAAAGATGTGTTCTCCTTTTAAGGAAATAGTATTTTATCAAACACTTAATGTTTCAGGGAATTTTCCGGTTTTCAATGATAAATTTAGGAAATGAGTAATACGCTAATATATAGGTCTAGGTCAGTAAAATATAAATTTTTTTTATAACAAACTAAACAGCATTTGAATATACATTAGATTATTCAAAACAGAATGTTGAAATTTATTCAAATACATTAAATAAGTCATAAATGATATTTATAAGGAAAAGCATCTGTTATACTAAAGCAAAAAAAATTCATGGTCGAATAAATAGTTGCACATATGTATATATATATATTATATGTTGTATGTATGTATTTATATTCTTACATGTATGTACAAGATATACGCGTGAAATGTATGATTATAACATGTGATTAATATCTGTGCAAATAAGGATCATTCTTTTACCGCATATGTCGTGTAAATATTGAATTATCACAGCTTAAAAGTAGTTCGGACAAAATTAAAAGTAAATAGAGATAAATAAAATGTGTTTGTTCTGTTACCTTTGTAAATTCGGGGTAATGTTTTTTCCGTGTAAACTTTTGCAGTATCTTGACCATAATTATTCCTTTTCCTACGTTTTACGGTGTTCACTTATTAAAAGATTAACGATGTTTAACCTCGCGGTTTGCGAACTTGGTCGCGCTTGAGGCACGAATTAAAAACGGCTCACGACAGGGCGCACGATAAATGGAAATAACAAGACGAATCAATTTAAGCGGATGTGGTGTTTTCCGACAATAAGTAATGGATTAACGCGCGCACAACACATCGCCAATTCTAAATTCTGAATGAAAAATCATGAATGTATTAGACACATACACACACACTCGGTGACGAGTATTTCCACGCCAAATACGATCAAAATCGAAGTGACGCTTCGTCAATATTTATCCTCTATAATAATAGCGTCGCATTATCACAAATTCATACTGTTCCAATCGGTGGCACGCGAGAGTTTTACAAACTACTACTATAACAATGTATTACATAGTCTCTTCGTGGTGTTAAGGAAGGAACAGATGATGCATAAAAATACATTCCTATATGTCAGATAAAGGTTTATCGTCTTTACGGGGTGTAATCATAAAGTCAACAAAACAGATACCTACGTATTTATTTATGTATATGAGTAGAAATACGTTGTTGACAAATGTTATCAGATTTAAAGTGTGCAATTTAAAGTATGACCTGAAAGTGAATGTTACGTGTGCCAGTATAGATTCTTTTTGCTGGAATAAAACAATACTCTACTGTCTAAAGAGATATACCGTGTGGCCGCCGTTCATAGCGCCATGCATGTATTAGTAACTACTGGTCGACTATAAATGGGCGTGCCAACTTGAATTGCCACACCGACAGCGGGCGTATAAGTTATACGTATAAATGTATTCGTAGGCAAATCAAGTGAAAAGCTAGGTTTGTTCCTACATACGTTTGAAGGAATCCGTGATTGTACGGAGCAAGCGCAGTGAATAATCACTGTTCCAACAACGCGAGCTGACAAATCCGGGATCAATTGCAATCTGTTCCAACATAACATGATCTAGTTTGAGGACTGTCAAAACATAGTCCGAGCGGTTTGCTGATCTTTTACAAACTGAAATTTATGGATACTTGGCGCATGCGCACCAATACCAATTGTACTACGATATCTCTAACGCTAACTTAAGTTATTGTATTGGTAAAATAATTTATTACTTTAGGTATCTACTGCGTTATTTGAATGTTTTGAATGAACGATAAACATGAGTGATAGTGACATTAGTTTCGACACAACGATTCTTCCTTACTTTCTCAATTTCTCTACGTATGTAATACTAATTTTAATGCTAGTTTGCTTGAATTTGTACTAATAATCGTTTATGTAATCATACGATTCATTAACTACTTGTCAATCACTGAACAAGTACCATCTACCCACAAATATGATAACTAAAATGCTAAAATAGTGTTCCAACACACTTTAATTGCGGTTTGGTCGGATATTGGTTTCTGATAAAACATGCGCAATTGCAACAGTCATAGATCGATCCAAGACTAATCAGTGATTTCTTTGTTGGAACAAACCTAATGTAATAGGTATTGAGTTCCCGTTGTAAGTAATTATTTGTAGTTGTTTGAAGCATCAGATAATCACTGATAATATGTCAGTGAAGTAACTCATCACAGCTTCATAAACAACATAAAAGAGCAAAAATAAATAATAAATAACTTCTAGACTTTAAAATAAAAAAAACTTCTTAACTAAAATAATATTTTTCAACAAATATTATAATCTAAAAACTCAACTATAATAAAATACTGAAACATAAAATATTTACTTCTTAAAACAGAATTGTAATTCAACATTGCAATTAACCTGTAATTAGCTAAAAAAATGTTATTCTTAAGCAATAATAAAACTCGAACTGACGCCCATATGTGGAAGCGACGGCGAATGCGACTGCCCGACTACACCGTATAAATGTGGATTTTTTGGACAAATCCGAGTGCATCATAGGCATATGCGAAATACTAGCTCTGTTGTAATCCAGTATAACACTGCGTCCACTTGTTTACCGTTCTAATACACAGACATCTCTATCTGTTTCGCTTACCCTACAGGTATCGCGATAATGCAGACGCACGCGGTCTTATGGTATAAGTAATTGTGAGTTTAGTATTTGATTTAGTTATAACAGGTTTGTTCAGACCCCCGGAACAGTTCTAGAACTAGTGTCTATGTCATTTGAAAAAAAAAGTGATCAGACCATGCAGTTCTGGAACCACAAATTCTGAAACTCTGGGATCTATCACTCGTAATTCAAGAATAGTTCAGAACAGTTCTTACAGCTCTGGCTCATGAGATGGTATTTGAAATTTTGATAAATTCGGAGCATGCGTAATTGTCATTGGTATTAGCTTTCGAATTCTTCTGGTTATGTTTATGTTGAATTTTAGATTAGTTTCATAAAACTTATTTTTCCTTTATTTTTGATACTTGTATTCAAAATTTCGCATTTTTTTCGTTTCTTAATTGAACATTCTAAATCTGTGAATATATTTGTGCCTGGGTTTGTATACAAACCCGGACACCGAGATTATAACGAACATATTTCAATCATGAAAAAGAAAAATATATATAATTTTCGTCAAACTGGTTAGAGAAGCGACAAAATGTAGAAAAAATGACAAACTCGTATGATTTTTTATAGAAATTAACTTTAATTTCGAATCCCTAACAGAAAAATGCTAGCCAGGGTTAAACATCTTAATAAGGGGATAATACGCGAAGCAGTTGAAATCGAAAAACGCTCGGATAATTTAAACAGAAGAAATGATTCAAGACGTCTACCGGAGATTTGGAAAACAGCTCTAAACCATTCGCTAAATACAGTAATTTTAAAAAATAAATAAATATATTTATGTCATTGAAAAGTAATTAAAATTTACTAATTTAAAATATCTACCTCCTTCCGCCTGTAGGCGATATTGCAAAAGTTATAGGATATTATATCTGAATAAACCTGATTACGACTTAAAAATATGAGTTGCCATGACTTGCACTACGAGTATAACTTAAATTAATCGAAAAGAGTTACTTCTAATATTTTCTTTTTACAAATAAGCCCTTCAACGGCTGTCATAAAATGTAAAAGAATGCATAGCATTCCATTTAGAAAAACATAAGTTTGTGTTGGTTTGTCGCTGTCGAACACTCTGTATAAATAAAAATATTTTTAAATTGCAGTGCTTATGATTATCTACATTTTTTGTATTATAAATTATTCTCTATCTATTAATGGACTTTACTACTCCCCTGGGACACCCGGTCGTATATATAGCAAAATAAACTCTATTTCCGCTAATAACAAGAATTAGTTATAATTTATTACCTATATATTATATAATATAATATATAAGCAGGTAGAATGTATATACAATGTATGTATGTATGCGTTTATTTAACTGTCATGTGCCTTTATATCAGTTTTTCCGTGATATTAAATAGTATGCGTGACCGAAACTGATTTCGTGCTGGTTATTCAATTTTGATGTATATCCGTCGAGAATGGTGGCAGTAACAAAGAAAAAAATTAATCCAATGATATACAAGTTTGAAACAAAATACGTGTATTACATCGATATATTTGAGATGTTCGAAAGTTCCAAGAATAGATACGAATAGGAATAATTTAAAGCTTTATTAAATATGAAAAGGCAGAATTACTACTATCGAAAAAGGAATTCCTGCCTTCATATAAGGGCAATATTCTATTCACCTGAAAAGACGCCAATTAAATACTGAATTTCATAACCATATAGACCCAACAGGTTCCTATTACCATTAATCATTTATTTGCTAATAAAAGACGCTAGGGAACAAGTGATAAATAAGACTGTAGCAAATGAGTACTGAGAGTTGTCGGAATTTGAAGGAGATATAATCGATAAAATAAATAGTGTAATTTTTTTAGACCTCTTTAGATTTTCCGATTAAAGTCAATATTTTGATAAGGAAGGATTCTTTGTATTGTGGCATCCTCAATGAAATCTAGCTTTCATACAAACTGGATACGAAATAATACTAGTAAAAATTATTTTTTAAACTAAATTGCAGCTATCTCTATTGCCTGATATCGAAGAGGAACGCTTAGTACGTACTAAAAGTCTGAACATCAAGAACCCCGTGATAACAAACAAAGCATGATACGACATTTTAACATTAAGATTTTTTATTCAGAACTGGAAGAAAAATGTCGCTGCGTGTATAGCTCGGTTAATATCAGATGGCACTCAGGATGCGCTAGGAGTGGCTAAAATATGTATTATGTCCGTTCAAAACATCGGTATCGAAAGCAATACACTACGATAGACAAAATAAATTAAAATTAAATACGGACTAATGTTTTCAAGTCGGTCTTTAACCCTTCTTTATGCCGTGATATATATAGGTTTAAGAATTATAAAAATTAATAAATAGTTAAGTTATAGAATAAGAACATTAATTTTTCGTTTAAAACGTATATTCTGATATAATAAGCATAAGTTAAAAGTTTTACAACAAGTAAAAATGGGTTGCCTAGCCTTTAAGGGGCAATGTCATTAAGAAAATGTATATATAAAAATTATGCTTAAATATTAAGAATTTAGGAATAAAAAAAAACACAAAATAAATCTATGCATTCTATATTTTTATAGAAAAGACAAGCACAACGTATGGTTCGATTATAAAGAAACAGAGCCAAATTTCTCACAAGGTGTTAGAATAGCTCTAAATATTTTAAGAAATGGACCACTGTTCAAAAATAAACATGTACTAAAAGTAAATAATAGAGAAAGTAGAAAAAAGTTATGTTAAAGGATGGTACAATAAAAAGAGTTAATCATTTGAATGCCATTAAATTGTATGAGCAAGGCCAAACATGCACAATAATCCCAATTCATGAGAGAGTTTTATGATCATATTTAAAAACATAGTAAATAACTTATATTTATATTTAAAAAACATAAAAAGGATATATGTATATGGAAAGGTACTCTTTATCCGAGATGACACATTGATACGTTTATGTATACCGTAAGCGTCAAATTTTAATTTCGGTTTGCACTTCTATCATATGCAAAAGATGATCTTATCCTATGCAGCGATGCCTGCTTGCTAACAGTGGAGGGAGAGCAACGGAGTGGCGGGGGACCCCCACGCCTTACAAATGTCCAGTGTGGCAGCCTCGCTTATGTCTATCTTTAGTTAAATTCGTCGCGCTCTTTTCCACTTACTACTTTCCTATCAGAAATTAAAATATGACGACCTCGGTATACTAAATGTATAAGTTAAAATACATTCTAGAAGTTTTGTATGCATAAACACAAAGGCTTCAAAAATAGCAGAGCAAATCATGTGTGGTTTAAAAACCTGCAATGAAGAAATAACATCAATAGTGTTTGTAGTTGTCTGCAAATTAACATACTAGAAACAGAGAAAAACTGGATAGAGGTTGGAGGCAGTGCAGTGGATGCGAGTACTCGCTGTAATGCAGTTTTCATGAAGAAAATTCCAGTGGTATATAACGTGTTTTCGATTGTATTCAACAAAGGTATCTACAAAAAGAAGATAAGAATAACCTTGATTAATGGAAAGAGAAAATACATTACCAACAATGAAAGAGGCAATGCGTTTGTATACAAGTATAATGAGGGATGGCATACCCAATGAAAAATGAAGAATAACAAGTGTGTGTAAACTTTTAATAAACAATTTTTGAGAAACGCCATTTGTGTATATATATTGACTGTCAAATGCAGGATATGTGTTGATGTGATCGAGAAAACTTAAAGGAAACAAATATGAAGCCAATCATACCAACATAAATGTTAGTTGAACAAATGTGGCGCTGCGAATAAGTAGATAGCTTTTGTTTAAAATTATATAAGGCCGCGAAAACGAACGAAGGAGGAAATAAATCCTATTCTTCGAACTTGTTAGACGTATAAAATTTTGAGATCTTTTGCGATGGTAAAAAGGAATGAAAGTAGGGGTTTAATACACTACGACAAATTCATTATTAGTTTTCAATGTATTAAGTTTTGTTTTTTTTTAAATTCAAGTTTAATTTTATTTTCTTATTGTTAGTTAATTTTGCATTTGATAATTTCATTTTGCATTATATTATAATTTTGTTCAAAATGGAGGACATGAATAAAATGGAATTTGACAAAATGTATGATGAATTTAAGTAAGTTTGAAATAAACTATTCAATTTTAAATAATTGATGGTGTAAGACGTACTCTAAAAGTACTATGTGAAAATATTTACTTTTAGCAAGGTGTTAAGCATCATTAATTTGAATGGATATTATCTTGTTAAATTGGTGATTCATTTTTTTGTAATAGTGGGAAGATGGTTAATGGTGTTGAGGGCACTGAGAGTACTATGTGCAAATATTTGCTCTCAGTGAATCATTAGGCATCATTAACGATCATTTTAGTCAGTCTAAGATATCAAATAAATAAATACGAATAGACAGGGATGTTCTTGATGGGCAAGCGCCAAGCCGTTAAATGAACTATGTGCGAATATTTGCATTTGGCGATTGGTATAAGTCATTTTCAAGACATTCACGTTGCGAAGTTTTAGATCATCAAAGGCACTATGTGTGAATGTATGTCTTTGTTAAAATAAAATTAGTTTCGTATGGGAAAGATTATTTTAAGAATCAATAAATATAGTTATATTAAAGGTGAAAATAGCAAGATAATGTTTTTTTTTTAAATCAGTAAGAAAAAATTATATGCTTTTTCTATGATTTTTTTATGGTAAAAGAAAATTCTTGATATAGCCACAAAATAACAATGTTTTGTTACTGTTTTTATGAAAGAGAATTATAAACATTTTATGGAATTTATACTTGTATTTAATTATTGACCTTATCCAAATATAAACGAAATAAGAGACACACCAAAGAAAAAGAAGGAAGATCACTGCGAGAATTCACAGGAAATTATAAATGAAATGCTGTTAAGGAATAGACTTATAGGTAAAGATATGACAATTTTAATGTCTCCTCAGCATACTTTTGAATATTTATGCAATCTTTGTAGCGTTAAGGTTACAGCAATATGTAGTGAAATCTATGTCCATCTCTCACGTTTCATGCCATGTCTCAAAATTGTCATCCATGCAAGTGCCATCAGGTCTTAACCGAGCTATAGCTTTTACGACAAATTATACACACGTTATATAAACATATATTTAATACTTTGAATGTGTTTTATTTGGCATATAAGATTATTATGTTACTTAACAGGTAATATAAATAATTAGTAATTAGTTACCGAATTATTTGTAATAAAATACACTTAAAAATGTATAAATACGGCTTTTATCATTCTATTACCTGCTCTTCCGCCTGCATGGTTATGAACTCCCATTTGTTCGCCAAGTTCTTTCGCAAATTACCCAAAGATTCCATTTCGTATTCTTCCAATCCGTGGCGTTGTTTGTTTCTTAGGGTTCTCTTCGCCAAATAGATAGCATATTCGATGTTGTCAGGTGGTCTCTTCTGCCATGGCCAGTAATACGATGACTACAAAGAAAGAAACAAATGAATAAGATCATGGTTCTTGGTAAAGAAATAAGTTCTAACACCTTAATAGATTTATACAGAAAATGCACTACTAAAGTTTGATGTATTTGTGTTTTGTTATTAGTGAATTTTGTTTTATGGTTGTGCTTGAAATTAATCACTTTGACATTCAAAAACAAAATTCTAGGGAAATATGTACTTAATTAAAACAATGCTCTAGTATTTCAGGAGTCTTAATTGACAGAGATGTCATGAAATGAGGTCAAATCAGTATCGATATTATACAAGGTCAATCATCATTTATAAGGCCTTAAAGAAATATAAAACTGCGTGATATCCGCATAAATGTGTGTTATGTACGACAGACATGATGCGTAAGCCTAGACATGCAAATTGAAAACAGTAGCGGACCTAAAATAGAGTCATGTGGCACTCCCGTTGCAATGTCAAGCAGAAACAATATCTCAGAATTCAAGATTACACTTTGTTGTCTACTTGAGAGATGACTTTCTATTCGCTTAACCGACGGCGACGCCCGGCACAAACCCAGGTAACCCAAGAAAGAGCAAAGAGTTTATCGAAGATTCAAGTGCAATGGTAAAGAAAGAAATGGAAGATATGCTTGACAAGCTTTACTATATGTACACAAAATACTGTTCCCGTGAGAAGATCATCGCTACCTAAATTAAAAGTCAATAAGATAATAACACACTTAACAGATGAAATAATTAGACACAGGTAAGTTAACGCAAGAGATGACAATCACAGATCTCCAAACAACAAGATGTAGCATTAAATAAGAGATCATCAAAAAATACAATCCAAAATAGCAAATACGTTAGAAAAGAGAGTGCTGGCTTTAAGGAAACAAATTTGGAGAAACTCACTCAACTTAACAACCCACAAACAATAGCTAAAGTGCAACGGCAAATTAATAGGATCATAAACAATCACACCAATGATATCGACGAGACCCCACATGAAATCTAGACAGGCTATTGTAGAAATTGGCAGTCACATCCAAAAGGTTGACACAATACAAGAAGTGCAATAATAGAAGACGAGATAATAAGAACGTCAATCTAAGTGAAGCAGAGTAACACACCAGAAGTGGGTCCTCCAAACTGTCCAGATAAACAAGGAACACAAACGTTCTGTTTCGGCATATGGAATGTCGAATACAAACAGAGAGAAACTAAATTTATAAGTAACATTAGGAGAAAAACTACCAACATACTAACAATGTACCCAACAGAGGTAAATCCATCAGAAGTACAAAATGCCATAAGAACAACACAAAATTGGAAAGCGCCATGGCTTGATGGGAATCATAACTTCTGGCTGAAGAAATTCAAGTCCGCATACCTACTTTTGACGAAACTGTTTCTGATGAAAAGAACAACCTTCCTGCTACCAAAAAAACTGATATAATATGAAACAGCACGACGAAAGATGGAGTTTGACCATAAGAATAACTTTCCAGACCATCATTATTTGAAATGTATCCGTTAAAATGGGAATATTTCAAGAGTCCCCAATGGTTATGTAAGTTACACCTTAAACGAAGGGGGAAAAGGATATATAAAATGGGCACAGTCCAAATGAGCCACCTGATCTACATAGTCGGCCTTAAGTTGTATGCCAATACTGAGAAAGACCTAAGGCAACTGCTCAAAAAGGTGAACACCTACAGTAATGATATCGGGATGAAGTTCGAAATAAACAAAGGCAGAAACCATGGTATATGGTTGGAAGTTAGTGACGGGAAGTCGAAACAGACGATATGGGTAGAGAACAGCAAAGGATTGCAAGATTAGATCCAGATGAACTCTATAAATATCTGGGTTTCAGGCAGGCCAAGGGAATTAATCAGGCTGAGACGTGCAATGACAACAGCATAGAAGTAAAGAGTAAAAGTAATAATGAAAACAGAATTGACAGCTGGTAATAAAGCCAAAGCCATAAGCAAGTCTACAATTTCATTATTGACACATAGCTTTGGCATATTTAAATGCCATGAAGTATCGAATTCACCATCCAAAGAATATCATTAAAGTATTTCATCTGACAAGGAAATGTGATGAGAGGGTGATCCAGCACATTCATAATCTCCACTGAACACAAACCAAAAAGACACCAACATGCTTCATTTAGTATAGCAAAGTGACCTCTAAATACTGGTTAAATTTAAGCAGCCGACGTTAAATATTTTTTTGTAAACGGTCTTAAAAATAGTTTTTTCGTAAACTAATTGAAAAATATTGTTATCGAGATGTGTAATAATAGGGATCAAAGTATTATTTTAATGAGATAATAAAACTTAATATTTACCTGGAACCTGTAGAGAGAGCTATCATCTTTGACGACCAGATTTTTCGAATCGCTGACGGGAAAGAAATACCCATATTGGCACAACTGGTTCGCCAAGTTTAACGCCTCTAAAAATAACACAGAATTGCTATAAAATTTCCAATTTTTTTTATTATTTAATATAAAAGATGTGTAAAATTGTAAAAGTGAAAGGCCGATAAATTTATATACAGTCTGTATTACGAAAAACTCACAACGCTATAACTCTGTTATTAATAATCCGATTTCAGTAAATCAAAAACCACATAAGACAAGTGTATAAACACTACAAAATAGTATAATTTTTATTTTTTTTTAATATGTAATTTTTGACAAGCGGTAGTGAATTTTTTTTTAAATAGCAACACTATTTTTTTTACAATTTGGTAGGGATATTTTTATGAATACAAAATGGTGTGATTCAATTTGATTTTGTAAAATATTTTTGGGGAATAATTTAATTTTTTTTAAAAGAGCTCCTTTCTGAATACAAAGCTGACACCTTCTAGTTACCCCATATGTAGCATTCAAGATTAAAAAAAGAGGTATCTCTCGACAAGTATGAATAATTCTATGCAAATAATAAGAAATATCCATGAAAATGTGTTCAATTTCATGTTATTTGTATATGTGCGATCGCGATTTTTTTCTTTAGAGGTTACTCTTTTGGTGTCTGACAGAAAGACATATATAACGTAATTATATGACTGAGTAAGCTATGTAATAAGTTTGTCCACTCTATGTGCGACACTATATTTGCAGTAGACATTAAAATTTTGCTACATTCAACTAGAGAGCGCCCCGAATATTCTTAAAAACTAATATTATTGTTGGCAGCACCCTCTGTTTAAGAATTACTGCACCCGCCACCCTGATTATAATATATGGAATCTACTTTTCTTATTAAAATATGTCTAGATATACTGGGGTGTCTCTAAAAGGTGCGGAAAAAACGCTACCACACATTTCTGAGGGCAAAATATGACGATCTAACCCAACTTACCTCAGTCCAAAAGTGGATGCTTTCGGAGATAGAGAGTGTCAAAAGTTCAATTTGGTTTTAGTTTTTTATAAATAATTTCTGTAATAATTGGTATAGTGTCACAATATTTGGGTAGGGGGGGTTTCGTGGGGTAAAAAATTTAAATCTGCTCTCATTTTCATTGCAAAATGTAGAGGGCGCCACCTGCGGCATATTGTATCCATTTAAAACGTAATAACTTTTTTGAGACACACTGTATTTAACTTTTAAATAAAAATTCTTATTCTCCAATGTTTTTTACCTAGAAAAGGTACACCTGGTAGGAGTTGATTGGAGCAGCCGTTTATGAGTAATCTGGATATAAAAAATTCATTCCGTATATGGAGACATATGCTTCTGTAATTTGGGTGTTATTCTTGTGGCAATTCAATGCAATGGTGCATCCACTTTTGGACTGAGGTAAGTTGGGTTAGATCGCCCTCAGAAATGTGTGGTAGCGTTTTTTCCGCACCTTTTAGAGACACCCTGTATATTGTGAAATCCGAATCAATCGGAATGCCATGTGAAAACAATTAAAAGCACAAGACAGCTACAAAATACGCTTAATTGATTTGTATCAAGCGTCAAAAGAAAGAGAATTTATTTCTCCAGAGGCTAAGCTACCTAATATCTTGCAATTATCTATATATTCCAAGTATGGATTTTGTTGACTCCAATAACGGTGAATATTTCTGTTGAAAACGCCATTATTACTAAAAGTGCACTCATCGGACCAAATCACATTTCTATAGAACAGCCCATCTTGACTTAACATGTTTATATAGAAAACACAAAATTGGTATCGTCGATTTGGATCGTTTTCATAAAAAGCTTGTACTTTTTGTGGGATCTACGGTTTAAATGTATGCTTTTTTTTAAAGATTGTATGAACAAAGTCCTTAGACGTGCCAATGTTATGTGCGATTTCCCGAGTTGAAGTTCTTGGATTTTCTTGAACACTGAGAATTGCATCTAATTCAACATTTTCACAAAATTTGCGTCCATCTTGCTTTTGTTTCTTAAAAGCCCCATAATTTCTTAAATTTCGTTCAATTCTTCTAAATTTCTGACGGTCAGGAACTTCTCTATCGGGAAAGTAAGCTGCGTAACTACGTACTTTCTCAACCACAATTTTTATGGCACTCGGAAAACACTTGCACCATATCAGTTAATTGATTGTTATCCATAATAAAATAACAATATAATCACAAAATAATAATAAAAATACAAGAAATAATACAACCAACAATAAATGGAAACAAGTTGACAATTCATAAATTACAGTTATTGTTTTGTGTGCTATCATTGGATTCCGCAGGACACTTGAAATTGAAAAATAAAAATTTTCAATGTTTCCCGGAAATGCGATCTTCAATTGTTTATTCCTGAACTGCATATTAATCAACATTAGAAATACAATTACTTTGCTAATTTAACTGACTTTCTAGAATTAATAATAACGGAGTTAGCAATGGTGTGCACTTAATTTGAATCAGCCTGTATAGCAAATCAAAATACGATATATAATATAAATCGGTGACATGTAAAGGAATGATATAGTATTAATTCTTAATGAATAAAATTAGGGACTTATGAGATGATATTAATATGGGACTGTTCCTCTGTGGCAAGTCTCAAGCCCGGCATTGATGAGCTTGGGTAAGGAAAACTATTAGACTGTGATAAGGTAATATCAATTTTTCTTATTATTTAACATTGCTTTCTTAAAATTATCGGTTGATGTTTATTTATTTGCATTAACAAGCTGTACTATTATAATAATATATTTTAGAATGGGCAATCTTCATTAAAATAAACTAACACTATTTTCTCGATTCTGACTTTCCCAATTTACTTTAACTGTAACTTACTCTAATCGACCGAAAAGTGATTCAGATTAAATTATTATAGATTAAATAAGATCAAAGATGGTGTAAATTACTTATTACAATGTTTCTTATAACAAGTGAGATGCCAGCGCCAGAAATACTATCGGCTTCTGATGAATAATAATTTAATAAAATTAATATGTGCAAAGTTGCAGTTTTGAAAGAAATGAGCCTTTAATGTAGAAATTTTGTATTTTGTTACTGTAAATATTGAAGGTCTTGGAAGTAAATATAATTATTATTAAATTAAGAAATAAAGGATTTCTTTGTTAGGCAGTATAGTCCCTAATAAACACAAACTCTATATAAGGTACACGTGGTACCTACTAGTCACAATATTAATAAAGGTTACTATTGTAAATATTTATTATATATTTTACAAAACAATTTTTGGAATTTAATGACATGTTAACATTTCTAAATTCTGTCTTATCTGTGTTATTTAGATGAGTCAAGAGTAATTGTTCGTAGATTTGTTGTTGTGAGGTTTGCATATGTATAAAAATGCATCATGCCGCTTGGGAAATTTATGTATACTTATTTGCAAAAAAAGTTTCCACTAAAATTTCGAATATCGCTGCTCTCAACTCTAACATTCGGGCTTATTGTGAAGGCCAAGAAGTATTGACTATATTAAAGACATAATAAACAACATAATATATTTTAATGGTTCCATCGATTCACTATGCACATACCGGGTGTCCCAGCGGAGCTGATTAAACTGACATCAACTTGTATTTGTCGATTTTTAACTGTTTCTGTGATATGGCGACTTTTTGTTAGAAATTGTACAACATTTGAAAAGTTGCTATGAAATAACTATTAATGATGAAATACCTATTATAGGCTCAATTAGTAGAGATATCTTTTCAGTACGAGAAATAAATGTTTATTTCGACATGTTCTTTAGAATTACATACCATTCGCTAAAATTAAAATTTTAAAAAAATTTAATGGAATACCCTGTATATTTATGTCATTGAAAAGTACTTAAAATTTACTAATTAAAAATATATACTTTCTAGTGCCTGTTGCCTATTTTTAATTAGTAAATTTTAAGTACTTTTCAATGACATAATTATACAGGGTGTTCTATTTAATTTCTTTTAGAATATTTAACTTTAGCGAATGGTATGTAATTTTAATGAACATGCGTAGATATGTCGAAATAAACATTTCAAATGTTGTACAATTTTTAACGAAAAATCGCCGTTATCTCAGAAACATTTAAAAATCGACAAATACAAGTTGATGTTAGTTTAATCAGGCCTTCAAGAGCTATCATAAAATGTATAAAAATGCATAGCATTCTATTTAAAAAAACATAAGTTTGTGTTGGTTAGTCGTTGTTGAACACTCTGTATAAATGAAAATATTTTTAAATTGTAGAGCTAATGATTATCTGCAATTTTTGTATTAAAAATTATTCGCTATCGACATTATTAGACACCAATAATGGACATCACCGCTCCACTGGCACACCCGGTATATAAAAGAAATTTATTGTTTGTAATATGCATTCGGTTATTTTGTAAATGGTAACCCGTAATACATACAACATTTTCTACAAGACTAAATAAAATAAACTGTAGTTACCTAATAAAGAAGTAGTGAAGTAGTGAGTAAACAGATGGTTCTTTCGATGTACAGTACTAGAAAAAATCGCAAAAAAGATGAATGGGGAATTGGTCACCGTCATTCCAGAAGCCACGTGAATTATTGCAGAGATAAAGATGAGTGTAGAAAAAGGGCTTTCCAGACGCAGGAGGGGATTATTATAAATTCAGTTAGTAATGTGAACATATTTGCATAGTATTACGGTACTGCGTGACTTCTTCCTGTTTCAACAAGATAACTTATCGATACATACATCCAGAGTGGTTCAGCAGTGGATTGAAACTGCAAATATTGAAGCTAAAGCCCCCTAAAAGTCCAGATTTAAATCCTCTGGAAAATCTCTGGGGATTTATGAAAAAGAGAATATCTGATAATGTATACAACATTTCAAATCAATTATAGAATCAAATTGAAACTACCTGGGTAAATGTCACGGTGGACTATTGCCAGAAATTTGTCGACAGCATGGCGTCTCATTTAGCAGAAGTAATAGAAAATAACGGAGGGTGAACACACTATTAATTAATTAATATACTTTAAACTTTATTATTTTTTTACATTCTTTTTCTTTCCTTTTTATTTATCTTTTGTTTTGTTATATTATTTTTTAAGTTTTGTGTAAATACATTATCTCATTTCCTAATAATAGCCAAAAATATAAAATGCAAAAATATCAGCGAAACAGTAAAACAAGAAAAGGAAATATAAATTCTCTTATACATGTGTATATCAATCTCACGGAGAAATTCATATGAAACTAAATGCATACACCACACAGTAGTTTCTCTCGACGTCGGCACCTTTGATGTTTGTGTCCCAAAATAGTACTGCGCATTCACGCACGCGCAACCAGAGGCGTAGTAAATTTTTCTATTCAGGAATAAGCCAGTGACGCAGAACCAAATCGTTTATGAGATAATTATGTTAATCTATTTTTAAAATTATGAAAAAGCTATATCAATAATACAAACAACGATGATAAAACACTGCTTTTTATTAAGTACATATTACACATGCATTTAAAATGTAATACATTATACGTACAACACAAAAAAAGGCTCCTCTAACCTAAAGATTACTTAAATTTTTTGACACAATTCATCAATGGTGTTGTAAAATTGTTATTTTATTTGAATTGCCACTAACTTTGAAATTTCTATTGCAAAATTTCAAAGTATAAAAAATTCTTACACGAATAAATAGCTTTATCAAAAATTCAGTAGGAAAATTTTCGCAGGGATATTTATATGATATCTCCTCCAACATCTGTTTTAATTTAAAGCTAACATTTGGTTCGAAGGAAAATGAAGAAAAAAATTCACAGAAGGCTTTTTCCTAATGCGGTATTTATATATAGGTATACTGAAATTATGGTCGGGCGTTGCCAAATTAGTAAAGCTGTTTCACAAAGTTAGGACATGCCTTAAAATAAGTGTGAAATTTGAATTCATTCATTTCTTGTGTTTTAAACGTATAATTGTTGGAAAACTATGCTTTTCAAAACATTTGTCTCCCAAATAACCTATAAAATAAGTGAAGGCATTTTGTTCAGTTATATTTTCCCATTGTCGGTAATCAATCTTCGAAAATTAAATTTTGCGTTGGTGGTGGTGAATTTGTCATGAAGTTTGAGTAATTATTCACAACTACAATACACAATATGCACATTTTAACAGTTGAGGACATTTTAATGCGCCTGGGGATCTTACCGCATTGGTTCTTTCGGAAACCTGAAAAAGCTTAATTTAGAATAGTTCGAACTATTCTTGCACCGAGGTGCACAACAATAATGGGGCATTTTTGTTCCAAGTATTCGCGAAACGAAACACTACAATTATTGATAAAACGTTATGCTGCGTGCACACTAATTATAAAAAACAATTTGTTTGTCAAAAATGTTGGAAGTACGTCAGCATCCATTAAATTATATAGAAATGTTTCAAGGAAATGCACAATAATCAAACAAAAAATTTTGACACACATTTTAAACACAAATTCTAAATTAATAATGTGTTAATAAATTTATTTGACGTTAATTATAAATGCCAAAAGAATGTATAATTTAGTTTTACAAATGCCTTGTTTAATCTGTGTACAACTACCCATTAATTTGTAAAATTAGTGTTCATAATAAATTGTTTGTCAAACATTTTGTATAATTGGTGTACAGCATAACTTATATTAACGGCCATTCACAAATCGCATGGCCCAGCAGTCGCATCAAATAATCCCGCCGACTCAACAGCTGATGGCTGACTACTGCGCATTCAGAAATTTTCACGCACGCGTTGGTTCAAGGTCGTCGGTAGGAGGACAATTATTTCCCTCGAGAGAAACTACTGTTTCTATTACATAGCTATATTATACTGTGCATACACAATAACCACATATTCAATAAGTGTGGAGGTATTATTCCTGGAAATTAGAGATGGGTACGAATTTAATTGAACTGAATTTTTTGTGGAAACCTTTTTGCAACTAAGTGTACGTATATTACATTTACGAAACTGAACTGATAGTTATCTGATTGCACATGAAACTGTAACCTCATTTCTTCAAACACCGACCGCAAGATTTGTTTTACTAATAGGTAACCACATTTATTCGTATGTACACAAGATTTTGAAGAATTTTGGTAACATTGTTTTTATCTTTTTTATTGAAAAGATTATATATCAAAAATTAATTTCTGGTTATATAAATTATCCACTCTTATTTGATATTTCATAAAGTGTAGTAAAATTAGAGATAACTGAAAATGTTGAAAAAGCGTCTGTGTAGAGTTAATTAGAAATTAACGTAAACAAAGTACAATTCTTAAAGTATTTGCGATGTGGATGTGGAAACACTATTTGCATCTGCCATTTACTGTCATGGAGTTGTTCCAACTACCATTAAAGTACTCGGTAGTTAATCGTTGATTATCTCTAATAATCAGCGTTTTTCAATAAGAAGAAATATCTCAGTTATCTGAACAGTATTTAAGGCTTTATTGTACGAAGAAAAAAAATCTACTCACAATAACATTTATCTAGTTCTTTGAACATTTTTATTGTAACAATTTATACAACGTGCCTAGACAATACGCGACAGAAGTTTGTTTAAACTTCACAAAATATTTAACAGATTTCGGGTGTCTACTATTAATACACAAAGTAAAATAGAAGTCATGAAGGAAAATGAAAAATATCTTTGATACACGTACACATTTTTAACTGTTGTATTTTTAGAAATATTTTGTAATCACTTCAATAGATTTTCACATAATTAAATCACTTTTATTACTGATTTCTATTTTCGTATCGTTAGGTTTAGTAGATGAAATTCAATGATAATTGAACCGTTTACACTTACAGCTTTTTAATATGTTTAATGATTATACATTAACTGCCCCGATATTGCCAAACTTATTGAAATAATATTTTGAGATATGCACGATATGTACCTCAATCTCAGCCTCATATCTATTTTCTGTTTAAAAAGTGGCAGTAAAATCTAATAAAATTGAGACGGTAATGTGCATAAACTTGTGTCGTTACATCTCCCCCCCAAATGAATATCCTCTTACCACCTTTCCTTCCTAATCATTACTTTTACAAATTGCGCCTTCAATTTCGTTGTGATTTTTATCAATAAATATTTTCTATTTACTTTGCTTTAGTTATTTATTTACAGTTTTCTTGAAATTTGCATTTTTGGTGGAATTTCCTATTAAATTTACAAAGAAACACTCTTCAGTCTGACGGTTTCTATCTCTCTTTTTATGCTCAAATTATGACTAGAAAAATTGGTATATGGCCTAAGGTTTTTTGCTTTACGTTTTTTTTTATAACTCGGTTTTACAACGTCCGTCGTCTTCCGATTTCCAATCTCCACTCGTTTCTATTCGCCCACAACTCGTCATCCAGACCCCCAAACCTCATTTCGCTGTCTATTCCTTCTCTCCAGCTCCTCCGTGGTCTTCCTCGTTTTCATGGCCCATTTGGATTCCATTGTATTACTTGTTTAGGTAGTCTTTCGTTCACCATTCTCTGCACATGCCCGTACCATACCAGTTGTTTCGTTCTTATCTCGTCCACTATCGTGCGTTCACCCACTGTCATAATTTCTCTTATTCATTGATTTGTAACTCGTTCTCTTCTTGATCTCCCCCGCTGCTCTTCTCCAATAATCCATTTCCGTAGCGGACAGCATTTTCTCTGTTCTGTGCTTGATTGGCCAAATCTCTGAACTGTACGTAACAATACTCTTTACTATGGTGTTATATATGAGCTTTTTGTTCTGTTTCGATATACTCTGGTCCCAGAGTATTCCATTTATTAAAGTTATCGCTTTTCTTCCTTGTACATTTCGGTCTTTTATAGCTCTGTCTAGTGTTCCGTCCGCTCTTATTTTTAGCCCCAAGTATTTGTACTCGTCACAAGACTTAATTCGCTGTCCCGTATTTAGTACTAGATCTTGTTTTATTCCACCAATGCACATATACTCTGTCTTTTTTATATTGACCTCCAAACCGCACTTTTTGTATTCTTCTATCAGTTTTCGAGTCATATATTCCAAGTCGTCATACTCCTGGGCCACTACAATTTGATCGTCGGCGAAACACATGGTGTATAAAATGGTGTCATTTAATGGAATTCCCATGTTTTGGCATTTTCTTTTCCATACTATAAGGACTTGTTCTAAATAAATCTTGAAGAGCGTTGGCGAAATACAACAACCTTGTTTAAGACCTTTATTCACTTGCAACCCTTTTGTCAGTCTTTGTTTTATTTTGACTTTTGCTTCGCTATTGTCGTACAACTCTTTAATTGCTTTAATTAACTGAACGCTTATGTTTGTATTCTCCAAAGCCTTCCAAAGTAAATTAAGTGGTACGCTGTCGTATGCTTAAGTCTACGTATAGTAAATGCAACTCTTGTCCATATGCCATTTTCTTTTCGATAACTTGAGTTATACAGAACAGATGATCTACAGTCGATCTACCTGCCCTGAATCCGGACTGTTCTTCTGCCTCCATGTCTTTGTACTCATTTTCCATTTTTTTTCCTATTATTTTGCCGTAGACTCTGCTCAGCGTATATACTAGTCACAGATATGCCTCTATAATTGTCGTTGTTTTTTTATTAACTATTTAATTTTATTTAAAGCAAATGTGCATGTGTGTAATTTATTATTTTTTTTGTCATTATTTTGAGAACTTGTTTGGAATCAGATTCGAAACTAAAGGAAGCACAAACGGCAGAATTAGTAAATAATTTAACATATTCGAAATCAGAGTTTGTGGATTTCACACAAGATGTTTCTAAGTACCAACGAACATCTGATGAAGAATCTCACCAAAAGTCTTGTAGAAGGAAGTACGTATCTTCAAAAAAATGACGAGTCTTTGGATTTAGAATTAGAAATATTAGAAAACGAAAATGAAGTTACTAATTCACAGCTTTTAGTGTTTTTAAATAGCTTGGAAGAAAACCGCCAAGAACTCACAACCCTAGAGAGCAGTTAAAACATCTAAAAAAAAATGCAAGTAATTATCAATGTACTGCAGAAAATGATAAATAATTATTCGAAATGTACTATGAGGAAAATTCGAGCTAAAAAGCCATAATTTTGCATTTTTAAGAAGATTTTAATAATTGTAAATGTTCCATGAAAACATTTTTTAAATTCTAATGGAAAAATGTCGGACATCGGAATTGTTTGTAAACTATCGCATGTCAGGCATCATACGTAAGGATATAAATTATGAAAAGCAAATATGAAACTGAAGGATATAGACGTGATACTTGTCCAATAATACCCCTGCTTATATCTATTAATAATTAATTTACCTGATTCTTCGATCGTTAGGCGTTCCATCAACCATTCTATCAGGTCATACCCTGAAAAAGAAAAAAACACACATTAATCAATATGGTAAAATAAGTTTGGGCTACTAGAATTTGATCAAAAATATTTTTTGTACGATCTGTCATTCATGTTTGTATTTGTAGCAGCTGCTTACTGTTTAATTAGAGTTAGTTTTTGTTAAAATAAGTTAAACGGCAATAAAAAACGCATGTTCACATTTTCAATTTATATCAATCAAGCAGATGAAAGATATGCCGAAAGAGAATACGCATGTCACTTTCAAAGTAGGTCCCGTCAATGTTTTAAAAATCTTGATATGTGCAAAAGGTATGCGTGGCAGATAGACCACGAGCATTGAATTTAAAATGAACAAGATCATTATCAGTAAAGTCGCAAATAAATGATTAATAACGAAGAAAGAAAAAGTGATAAATGATTACTTTTGATATAACTGTATGATTTTGAATGATTTCTAAAAATAGAGGAAATACAAAAAAAATTGTAAACGAATTAAGGGTTGTTGATGAGTTGTCCCTTCCGAAAGATATCAAAGTACGAAAATAACACATATCTGATTCGAAAAATAAAAAAGTTGATTCTATGAGTCTCAAACAAAACACTAAGTAATCATTATTAAACCCAAATATGTAATTAAGAGTCCAAACTATACCTAGAAATTGAATAAAAGATGTAATTTTAAAAATTACAGTATCTTTTAATCCTAAAAAGAAAATAATGAAATAAAGTATTATTTTGAAATTCTCTAAATCTAGAATTCCATCTGTCGTGTCAAGATTTTGTGATTTTTTTTCTGTTACTAAACCAACATATATTATGAATATGAGTCATGTTGGTCCATAAATATACAGGGTGTTATAAATTAAGTCGGAACTATTGCTAACTTTGTTATTAATGAAGCTACAGTATCGGTTAAATTAACAAAGTAGTAGTATTTTTATCGTGAACAATAATGGCAAAACCGAAAAGACATTTGAACTACTAATTTTCGCGCTATTTACAAAAGTTACTTTTTTTTTTAAATGGAACACACAGTATATTTTTGCATATATTGAAAGAAGGAATTATTCTAAAAGAGAAACCTTTCATACATTGTTGACAAAAAATGCGGGAGTTATCCACTATTTTGTACAGCAATTCAAATCAATGAAATCAAGATGGCTATGATAAAAAAAAGAGCAAATATTAAACAAGCTTTGTGTATTATGTATATTTATTATAATAGATGTTCGAAGACATCACCGTTTTGTCCAATACACTTCCGAATTCGATTATGTACATTGCTAGTTACTTTTAAAATCGATCTTGTGTCTATGTTATTAGCAATAGTAATTATTTTATTTTGCAGCTCTACAACGTTTTCATATCTCCCTTTGTAAATTTCATTTTTTAAATATCCCCAAAAATAAAAGTCTATAGGGTTTAGATCCTGGGACCGTGGTGGCCACTGAATTGGTCCATTCGTACCTATCCACTTATTCCAAAACATTTCGCTCAAAAAATTTTGTACTTCGCGATGATTATGCGCTGGTGCTCCATCTTGTTGAACGTGTATATGTTGCCGAGTAGCCATATCCAGGTTATCCAAAAATATTCCTATATGTCTTCGAACATCTATTATAATAAACATTTGAACAATGCATGTGCTGTTTTTTTTTATCATAGCCATCCTGATTTTATTGATAAGAATTGCTGTACAAAATAGTGGATAACTGCCGCAATTTTCATTTTTTGTCAATAATGTATGAAGGCTTACTTTTTTAAAATAATTCCTTCTTTCAATATATACAAAAATATACTGGGTGTTCCATTTAAAAAAAAACTTTTGTAAATAGCGCGAAAATTAGTAGTTCAACTGTCTTTTCGGTTCTGCCATCATTGTTTACGATACAAATACTACTACTTTGGTAATTTAACCGACACTGTAGCTTCATTAATAACAAAGTTAGCAATAGTGCCGACTTAATTTATAACACCCTGTAAAATTTATTAATAACTTGACTTCAGCGCCACCTATCGAATGCTTTGATAGCCTATTATATGCGCATTGACGATATAAATATGGTCTGAGGAAATCAAGAAGATTGGTTTAGCCATTAAAAAGTTATTGAATAACTGACAAATTCACAAACGACATCTACAGTGTTAACATAGAATATTAATTTCTTTGAAATTAACAGGGATGGAATTTTTTCCATATTTTACTCATGATCCTTGGTCCTCACATAATAACATACCATCCAGGTGTTCCGCGAATTTTGATACACGTCGTATATAAAGATATTAATGTTTTACCATGTGTATATAGGACGTTTTATGACAAACTCTTCAAATTCAATACCTGACAGAATATATGCAAATACAAACGAATTCCAATAAACTCTAAATTTGAAAAAATCTCATACACAGATTTATATTTTGCGGTAGTAAGTTTCTGTTATGCTTAATTATGTCATTTGGTATTTATAATAGCGGCTTGTTTTTGACCCCAGTTCATGTGAATCTGTTCAAAATGCATACCTGACAATCACATTCAGTGCTAACTTATAATTAAATGTTTTAATTAAGGTTAAAGTAAGATACAATTTACAACTAATTTCCAGTATAATCACACTTTATTTAAAAAATACGACATGTTTCGCTACGATGTAGTTTCTTCAGGTATTGCGTTACTACTAAATACATTCTAGAAATTTATGATTTTTCCAACACATTTTCTACACACTTGTTCATTACCTAATTACAATAAATCTCGTAATGATTATATAATGTACTCTAAATATATCCTTAACAACTACCTACGTCTTTAACGGTACCAGTTTAAAAGCGAGGAATTATTTAGATCTATCTGGTCATCTGAGTATTTAAGCTTATTTATTTCTAAGGCTTCAAGTAAATTTAATTTTAAACCTTTTGCTTGTGAATGTAGTATCTCAAATTCATTGTTGAAATTATGATTATTTTCTAATAAGTGAATTGCATAATTTGAATCTGTCTTTTTATTACTAAAACTCTTAAAATGTTCGTTTATTCTTTTGTCAAAGCACCTCCCTGTTTGGCCTATATATTTAGGGCAATTCATACATGTTAATTTATACACTCCTGATTTTTTACCCTTCTTTATCTTTGATTTATTGTTTTTTATGTATTTCCGCAAAGAATTATTTGTTTTATATGCTACATTTATATCTAGTTTATGAAAAATTTTCTCTATTTTTTCGCTTGTTGATCCTATGTAAGTTAATACTTTATAATTACTTAATTTCTCTTTTGTTGTTGGGTAAACCATTTCTATTGCCTTTTTATATTTCTTTTACTTTCTTATACGTAGTATAAGGAAGTATTGTGATGATGAAAATTTTCGACCTCGAGATTTTTGCAGATGTCCACGTTTTGAACTCCCCTGATACCGAAAAAGTGGTTTTTAAAAAATGTCTGTGTGTCTGTGTGTCTGTGTGTCTGTCTGTCTGTCTCTGTGTGTGTGTGTGACCACGATAGCGGTCAAACCGCTGTAGATGTCAATTCCAAATTTTGTATTTACGTGTATAATCTCCCTCTTGAGATCTGATTAGTTTTTCAGTAAAATCGGTAGACCGGAAGTAGCAGCTTACTTCAGCGAAAAAAACGAATTTTGACAATATTTCGTCAACTATTAAGTTTAAACACATTTTTAAAGAATTCATATATACTTAGAATTGAAATTGAAAATAATTTTATTTAAAAAGTTTTTCGAAATTCCTACCGGAAGTAGGTCTTTTACTCTTATCGAAAATCAGTTTTTTGCGAATATTTCGCAAATCATGCTTTTTAGACAAGTACGTTACGGGTATAAAAGTATTTAAAACATAATTTTCAATATCTTTTGTATAAAAGAAATTTCAAAAGTCAGACCGGAAGTACCACTTTTACTCTTATCGAATAACGATTTTTTGCAAATATGTCGTAAGTTATGCATTCTATATATATTTATCAAGAGTACAAAAGTATTTAGAACTCAATTTGCAATATTTTTTGTATATATGAAATTTCAAAATTCGGACCGCAAGTAGCACTTTTACTCTTAGCGAGTAGCACTTTTTTGATAATATCTTGCAAAGTATGCATTCTATAGAGATTTATTCAGAGAATAGAAGTACTTAGAATGGGATTTAGAATAATTTTTGTATAAAAGAATTCTTAAAATTCTATAATTTGAGACGCTCATACGTATAAGAAAGTCGTGTGGTGGCCACACCTCATTTTTTTCTCAAGATTTGATCTACTATATTTGGGCTGTATCCATTGTTTGTCGCTATTTGTATTATTATGTTTAGCTCTTTAAGAAAATTTTCATTATTTAATGCAATTGATATCAATCTATGTATCATAGAGTGGAACGCCGCTAATTTTTGAGTTTTTGTTGGGGGGGGGGGGGGGGGGTTCTAACAACCGATTTTCGTTTTTATCCCCTATGCTGAAGTGAGTATAAACGTGTCTTGGTTTTGGGGTACCTACTTCAAAAAAATATATCACATGATTGAAAATTTATTAAAACTTAAGATATTTATTTTTACAAAATTAAGTTTATTCTCTTTCTTCTTTCAGCTAACTTATTTACAATTGCTGAGGAATCTAGTTCTATTGCCATATTTCGATGAATACTCATGAGCGCGAAGCCTGTAAGTCTCTCGCCTCCCATTCTATTCCTTAGATACGTTTTTAGCCGTTTAAGTGTGGAAAAAGTACGTTCAGGAGTGGCAGTGGATACTGGGAGTGTTGCTAAGATTTGAAGAAGCTTCTTAATCGTTGGGAAAAAAAGTTCAACACATTGATCCATAGCTTCTAATACACTAAGGGGCTTTTCCTGATTACACCACTGGTTGTGCCAAAGCTCATACTCGCTCACCAAAAGTTTTATTTCAACTTCACTAAGAAATATTTCTGCTATTCTTGCATTAGATTTATTTGCTCTTTCAGTGTTTTGGGTCCGGTCAGGTAGGAGCAACTGAATTCCTGAAATTGTTTCTTCGTGAGACTTAAAGCGAGCATCAAGCTCACTGACTACATGTTCGATAAATGGGCAAAATACATTTCGCCTATAGTAAACTTCAGCTGTGTCCCCTAATACATTACTGCGGTTCATTTGTCTTCCACTTACTCTTGGAACACTTATACAAGTTGAACTTAACATTTTTGCTTCCTCAAAAAGGTTTGAGAATTCCCGTTCATCACGTAAGTTCTGCAAGGCGGTTTTTATTGTTTTTACATATCTGCAAGTGTTAGTTAAATCTACATTGACTTTTTGCAGGGTTCGGTTTAAGTTTGATGTATACGAGAAAATTTTCCTTAAAATTGTCATTGAAACTATGAACTGACTATTTTCCCTTGCAACTTGCAAATGGTAAGCTTGTGTTGCAAGTTCCGCCCTTCCAGACTCTTGAAAAGCTTGAAGTGCTGCCAGTACTATAGAAAACATCTCAGCAAACCTTTCGACGGCTGTGTGTTTTTCCGTCCAACATGTTTCACAAACCGATATAAGTGTTGAATGAGGCGCTCCAATCTCGTCCGCAGTTTTTTTTAGAAGGCCATCTCGAAGTGCCGATTGTCGAAAGAAGTTAATAATACTTTTAATAGTTCCGATGCAGTTTCGAATTGCAGAGATCTCGCATGAATGAGCCAAAACTAAGTTTAAGGTATGAGCTGCACAGTGTACGAACTGTGCTCTGGGATATTTGTCCATAATTATTGTTCTTACGCCTTTAAATCGTCCGCTCATCACAGCCGCTCCATCATAGCCCTGACCAACTAAATTCTTTAAGTCTAATCCAAACGACTTAAGTCTTTCCATGATCGTCGAAGCTAAAGCTGATGCTGTAACATCATTAACGTGGACAAATTCAAGGACATCTTTTCGAATAAGAGCCTTTCCAATAGAGCAGTCGACATAACGAAAACAAAGTGATAGATGTTCATGACGCGATACGTCTTGAGTTTCGTCGGCAAGTACAGCAAAGAAACCTGACTGTTTAACTCTATTTATTAGTTGCTCTTGAATAGCACTTCCACACAATTCAATGATTTCATTTTGAATGATGGAGGATGTGTACATACCGCGAGTATGACTACTTTGAGAAAGTAAGTGAGTTTTAAGTACTTCGTCACCTGATCGCGCACGAAAACGAAGTAGTGCACGAAAATTTCCATCATTAAGTTGAGGATCTATAATGCCGATTTCACCAGTCTTGATTTCCCCTCAGAGGCAACTCCTGTCGTCCGCAAAATAAGATTGTATCTACTATAGCACACAGCCTCTGTCTATTTTCTTCGGCAATTTTTTTATTTTGCACATTAATAAATGACTCTGTAACATCACGCGATTGACCTTCCATAACGCTTATGAAATTTCTTGCCCGTTCAACAGCATATTTATGATACTTTCTATTTCGATGATGTTCGATCTTTTCGAGAGCTTTTTTCCAGTTATGAAATGGCTTTGTGACAAAACCTTCAACTTTTTGATCACCTTGACCACCTTCGGTCTGTCCAAACAAAACGCACATTTTGCAAAGTGATCCTTGTGATATATTTGAATAAACTAACCATGGGTTCTTTTGGGTCCAATGACGTTGAAAACAAAGATTTCTTTTACCACTGATGGAAAACTTAAAAGTCTCTGAAGAGGTCCAAGTTTCTTTCAAAACTTTTAATTTTTCTTCATCATTTATTGGTTTTTTTGACAAATATTTGACAATATCGTACTCATCTTCCTTTATAACAAACCCTAGACTAGCTAAGACACACTAAGGAATGTCAACTATTGTCAACTGTCGCTCGACGACGTAGAAATTCTTCTCTAAATGTAATGTTGCCGACTTGCGCGTATTGCATACAGAGTTTATACGCACTTGGTGGGCACTGCTGCAAAAGTACATTGAAATTCAGTATATTTATTTTAAGTTTTTTAGATCTAATAATAATTGTATTCAATGTAATTCTAATACCGCAGAAGAGTGATGATAATTCTGGGCGGTTCGATTGGGGAAGGGGGTTAGGGGGTTTGAACCCCCTAACCTCCCCCCCTTATATACGTCCATGGTCAATGATAACATCTGTTTGTGTTGGTTTGTGAAAAATTGAAAAACCATGTCTTTTGTGTTCTCGAGATTGTAAGATCTAAGAAGTTTAAACTGTTATTTAATTCTTTTTCTATCGCGAACTTAATATTTTTATGTAGATTATTTATATGTTCTAAAAATTGCTTTAATTGTCTGTCTGTTCCACTGAAACAACCCAATAAATATATCATCTACGTATCTATGCCAATAAACAAAGTGTTTGAAATTTGGATGTTCTTTAATTTGATCTTCTAAATGATCCATAAAAATCTTCGCTAATAGCGGTCTTAATGGGTTAGCCATTATTAAACCATCATTACAAGAATATATGCTATTGTTAAATTCAAAATAGTTTTGCTCTAAATACATTTCAAGGGAACTCATAATATTGTAACGAAACCAGCAGACGAATTGAGTTCTCTCGGCGCGATAAAAACGAAATTGTCACACGCACAAAAAAAAGACCATAAATCATATTCGGCGCAACTGGTAAACATTGTAAAGCGGTGAGTCATACACTTACGCATGGTACTGTATCGGAAGCGGAGACAAATGTCTTTGGAATATTCTTCAAAACATCGAGAGAAGTATGGAATTTACAGGAATGCTCTAGTAATCTTCACATACGTATATAAGGCGCCATGAGTCATTACGGAATTCATTACGGAAGTAAATCGCGGGGTAACTACGGGATCCATTCATTGCGGGCGGAGTAGTTCGGGATAAAGAAAGTCCTTACGTAGTGGTAGCGTAGAAATAAATATAGTAGTGCCGTTTTATATAAATAGTGTGATATAAATTCAATACGGACAGAGATATAAATAATAGTAGTAGTAAATAAATACCTGTGATAATTAAATTGTAGTAGTTTAAGTGTGTTACGTTAGTTTTATGTTTTTATATTGTTAAATAATTTTAAGTTACATAAATATACAGACTGTTTTAAATAAATAGTTGCACGAGTTGTTTATTGGAACCCGAAAACGTTACAATATCTAATTTTTTAACAATATTAACATTTTTAATGGTTAAAAGGTTTTCAACTAAATTAATTGTATCCTTTAGAGGAATACTTGGAAATAAGTTAGTAACGTCAAATGAAACTAATTTAGCATTATCCGGGAGTTTTATCTTTTCTATTTTTTTGACTAACTCTATTGAATTCTTAAATTGTAAAACTAGCTGAAAATTCTGTATTTTCTTTAATATGTTACAAGAGTATTTTCGAAAATTTGTAAGAAGGTGCTGAGACAAACGAAAGAACAAGTCTAATAGGATTCTCATTTTTATGAAGTTTATTTAACGAATATAATTTTAGAGTTTGGGGATTCATGTTAATTGATTTTACTCTCATCCTTTTCATTAAATAAGCTTTTACAAGTATGGAAAATGTGTTGAAAAAATCATAAATTTGTAGAAGGTATTTAGTAGTAACGCAATACCTGAAGAAGCTACATCGTAGCGAAACATGTCGTATTTTTTAAATAAAGTGTGATTATACTGGAAATTTGTTGTAAATTGTATCTTACTTTAACCCTAATTATTATGGAGTTCCAGAAAGTAACGGCCGATTCAATCACGATTAAATGTTTTATGTTATACGACATTTTTTGACTTTTACTATACCACTTATTTTCCCTTGTCAATAAGAAAAGAAAGAAGAAATTTTTCTCAATTTGATTTTGGCGAGGAATGCTCGTCCCATTAAGGAACCGGCAATTTACCGATATTTTATCATAGATCCGCAAGAATCTACGGTCTTGGCCTAAACATATTACCGCCATAAATTCCCGAGAGATGGATAATATTCCAAGAGCAGACATCGTGAAGAGTAATGACAAAAACTAGGTGTAGTTTATTACGTCGTTATGGAGCGAACATTTAATTTATTTCCGCTTAGTATCTACGTGTGTGGAGATGTACAATTCAGACCAATATATATATAGATATATATAGTAATTACACAATTTGCATCGATATTATTTGTGTAGTGGAATTAAGTGCATGTCTATGATTGATCTTTTTATAAAACTGCATAAATAGTACTGACGTTTCTATCCTTACATTAATTGTTCGCATTTTCACATATTTTATACATTCTCTTTTACATTTTATCAATGAAAGTCTTCCAGTTGTCGGATTGCTTTCCAATTGTCATTTTATTATAAGGTACTTTTAAATGATTGCCGCTACGTCAAGATTTTTGATAATTATAATACATTTCTTGTATATTTCGGCAAAAGAATTTTAATATACCGGTTGTGTCAAATAACATTAGCCATAGGGAATCGCATGCATACGTATGTACGATGTATACGTATGTAACTAAGAGTTGTAAAATTGTTTTTGTAATTTTCTTTAGTTAAATATATGGCGTTGAAGTATGCCAAATTTGATTTTCCTTGACCTCTTATTTAAAATGTTACAGGTTTTGAAAAAAGTGTTCCCCTAATGTTTTTGAGCAGCGTATATTTTAATGAAATTTTTGTGTGATTGAACTCTATTTGATCATTTACAATGCTGGTTTCCAAGGCGGTCGCCATTGTTTACCGGTTGCTACAAATTAAACTCAACAGTAAATAATTTTACCGTTCTAGAACGGTAAGAAAATTTAGTTAAAATATGCATTATTTGTATGTCAATTATTATTTATTTATAAAAACTTCTCTATATCTTATCCGCTGCCCTTCACGGTATTGCCGCATACATGCTCGAGCTTATTTGAATACTTTTACTTTCTTATACGTAGTATAAGGAAGTATTGTGTATATATATATATAATCGTATCCCTTATACCCATTTCGGGTGTCGGGTCTTCATTCCATTTTACCCATACACAAATTGACGCCATTTCTTTCTATCCAGGGCCATCTTTTTCGCTGCACTCCATGTTTTGCCTCTTTTCGTCAGCATTTTTCCGACTACGTTATCCCACGTTTGTCTCGGCCTGCCTCTAGTTCTTCTACCAAGACTTCTTGCTTCCCCTACTGCCTTGACTGGAACACTTTTCTCCATTCTTTGTAGGTGACCCCACCAACTTAATTGCCTTTGTTCAATAAAATCGAACACCGAGATTATTTCCAACTCTGCCCTGATTCTTTCATTACTAATTCTAATTTCTTCGTGTTACACCCTTGACTCTTCTGAGGTATCTCATCTCTGCCGCCTGCAACATGCTCTTCTGTCTTGCGGATAGTACCCAGGATTCACACCCATATGTGAGTATAGGCCTGAATATTGTTTTGTATACTTTCATTTTTGTTTGTGTAGTTATTTCTTTCTTATTGATGAATCTTCTACTCATAGCGTAATACATCTTATTAGCTTTTTGAATTCTTTGATTTTGATTTGAAGTATTGTGATGATGAAAATTTTTGACCTCGAGATTTTTGCAGATGTCCACGTCTTGAAGTCCCCTGATACCGAAAAAGTGGTTTTTAAAAAATGTCTGTGTGTCTGTGTGTGTGTGTCTGTATGTGTGTGAGTGTGTGTGTGTGTGTGTGTCTCTCTGTGTGTGTGTAACCACGATAGCGGTCAAACCGCTGTATCTATCAATTCCAAATTTTGTATTTACGTGTATAATCTCCCTCTTGAGATCTGATTAGTTTTTCAGAAAAATCGGTAGATCGGAAGTAGCAGTTTACTTCAGCGAAAAAATTAAATTTTACGAATATTTCGTCAACTACTAAGTTTAAACAAATTTATAAAGAATTCATATATACTTAAAATTAAAATTGAGAATAATTTTATCTAAAAAGTTTTTCGAAATTCCTACCGGAAGTAGGTCTTTTTCTCTTATCGAAAATCAGTTTTTTGCGAATATATCGCAAGTTATGCTTTTTAGACAAGTACGTTACTAGTATAAAAGTATTTAAAAAATAATTTTCAAAATCTTTTGTATGAAAAAAAATTTCAAGATTCGGACCGGAAGTACCACTTTTACTCTTATCGAATAGCGATTTTTTGCAAATATGTCGTAAGTTATGCATTTTATATAAATTTATCAAGAGTACAAAAGTATTTAAAACTAGATTTGCAATATTTTTTGTATATATGAAATTTCAAAATTCGGACCGGAAGTAGCACTTTTACTCTTAGCGAGGAGCACTTTTTTTGATAATATCTTGCAAAGTATATTCTATAGAGATTTATTAAAAGAATAGAAGTACTTAGAATAGGATTTTGAATAATTTTTATAAAAAAAATTCTTAAAATTCTATAATTTGAAACGCTCATACGTATAAGAAAGTCGTGAGGTGGCCACACCTCATTTTTTGATAATATCTTGCAAAGTATGCATTCTATAGCGATTTATTAAGAGTACAGAAGTACTTAGAATACGATTTTGAATAATTTTTGTGTAAAAAAAAAATAGTATAATTTGAAACGCTCATACGTATAAGAAAGTCGTGTGGTGGCCACACCTCATTTTTTAATTTGAGATTCGATTTTCAAAATATGTCATTAGTTTAGGCAAATTTCCAAAGTGTTCCTGAAGGAATAACATCTGATTTTACTTTCTTATACGTAGTATAAGGAAGTATTGTGATGATGAAAATTTTCGACCTCGAGATTTTTGCAGATGTCCACGTTTTCAGGTCCCCTGATACCAAAAAAGTGGTTTTTAAAAAATGTCTGTGTGTGTGTCTGCCTGTCTGTCTGTGTGTGACCACGATAGCGGTCAAACCGCTGTAGCTATCAATTCCAAATTTTGTATTTACGTGTATAATCTCCCTCTTGAGATCTTATTAGTTTTTCAGTAAAATCGGTAGACCGGAAGTAGCAGTTTACTTCAGTGAAAAAATCGAATTTTGCCAATATTTCGTCAAATACTAAGTTTATACAAATTTATAAAGAATTCATATGTACTTAAAATTAAAATTGAGAACAATTTCATTTAAAAAGTTTTTCGAAATTCCTACCGGAAGTAGGTCTTTTACTCTTATCGAAAATCGGTTTTTTGCGAATATTTCGCAAGTCAAGCTTTTTAGACAGGTACGTTACGTGTATAAAAGTATTTAAAACATAGTTTTCAATATCTTTTGTATAAAAAAGATTCCAAAATTCGGACCGGAAGTAATACTTTTACTCTTACCGAATAGCGATTTTTGGCAAATATGTCGTAAATTATGCATTCTATATATATTTATTAAGAGTACAAAAGTATTTAGAGTTATATTTGCAATATTTTTTATATACATGAAATTTCAAAATTCGGACCGGAAGTAGCACTTTTACTCTTAGCGAGTAGCACTTTTTTTCGAATATCTTGCAAAGTATGCATTCTATAGCGATTTATTAAGAGAATAAAAGTACTTAGAATAGGATTTTGAATAAGTTTTGTATATAAAAATTCTTAAGATTGTATAGTTTGAAACGCTCATACGTATAAGAAAGTCGTGTGGTGGCCACACCTCATTTTTTACTTTCTTATACGTAGTATAAGGAAGTATTGTGATGATGAAAATTTTCGACCTTGAGATTTTTGCAGATGTCCACGTTTTGAAGTCCCCTGATACCGAAAAAGTGGTTTTTAAAAAATGTCTGTGTGTCTGGCTGTCTGTCTGTCTGTCTGTGTGTGTGTCTGTGTGTGACCACGATAGCGGGCAAACCGCTGTAGATATCAATTCCAAATTTTGTATTTACGTGTAAAATCTCCCTCTTGAGATCTGATTAGTTTTTCAGTAAAATCGGTAGACCGGAAGTAGCAGTTTCCTTCAGTGAAAAAATCGAATTTTGCCAATATTTCGTCAATTACTAAGTTTAAACAAATTTATAAAGAATTGAAATGTACTCAAAATTAAATTTGAGACAAATTATCTTAAAAAAGTTTTTCGAAATTCCAACCGGAAGTAGGTCTTTTACTCTTATCGAAAATCAGTTCTTTTCGAATACCTCGCCAGTCAAGCTTTCTAGGCATTCTAGACATTACGAGTATAAAAATATTTAAATACTGATATTCAATCTTTTTTGTATAAAAAAAATTTCAAAATTGGGACCGGAAGTACCACTTTTACTCTTACCGAATATCGATTTTTTGTAGATATGTCGTAAATTATGCGTTCTATATATATTTATTAAGAGTACAAAAGTATTTAGAGTTGAATTTGCAATATTTTTTGTGTACATGAAATTTCAAAATTCGGACCGGAAGTGGCACTTTTACTCTTAGCGAGTAGCACTTTTTTTCGAATTTCTTGCAAAGTATGCATTCTATAGCGATTTATTAAGAGAATGAAAGTACTTAGAATAGGACTTTGAATAAGTTTTGTATAAAAAAATTCTTAAGATTGTATAGTTTGAAACGCTCATACGTATAAGAAAGTCGTGTGGTGTCCACACCTCATTTTACTTTCTTATACGTAGTATAAGGAAGTATTGTGATGATGAAAATTTTCGACCTCGAGATTTTTGCAGATGTCCACGTTTTGATGTCCCCTGATACCGAAAAAGTGGTTTTTAAAAAATGTCTGTGTGTGTGTGTGTGTCTGTGTGTGTGTGTGTCTGTGTGTGTGTGTGTGACCACGATAGCGCTCAAACCGCTATAGGTATCAATTCCAAATTTTATATTTACAAATATAATCTCCCTCTTGAGATCTGATTAGATTTTCAGTAAAATCGGCAGACCGGAAGTAGTAGTTTACTTCAGTGAAAAAATCGAATTTCGCCAATTATTCGTCAACTACTAAGTTTAAACAAATTTATAAAGAATTCATATGTACTTAAAATTAAGTTTGAGACAAATTGTCTTAAAAAAGTTTTTCGACATTCCAACCGGAAGTAGGTCTTTTACTCTTATCGAAAATCAGTTTTTTGCGAATATCTCGCAAGTCATGCTTTTTAGAGAAGTATGTTCCGAGTATAAAAGTATTTAGAACATAATTTTCAATATCTTTTGTATAAAAAAAATTTCAAAATTCAGACCGGAAGTACCACTTTTACTCTTATCGAATAGCGATTTTTTGCAAATATGTCGTAAATTATGCATTCTATATATATTTATCAAGAGTACAAAAGTATTTAGAACTGGATTTTCAATATTTTTTGTATATGTGAAATTTCAAAATTCGGACCGGAAGTAGCACTTTTACTCTTAGCGAGTAGCACTTTCTTGATATCTTGCAAAGTATGCATTCTATAGCGATTTATTAAGAGAATGAAAGTACTTAGAATAGGATTTGGAATAAGTTTTGTATAAAAAAATCTTAAAATTGTATAGTTTGAAACGCTCATACGTATAAGAAAGTCGTGTGGTGGCCACACCTCATTTTTTGATAATATCTTGCAAAGTATGCATTCTATAGCGATTTATTAAGCGAATGAAAGTACTTAGAATAGGATTTTGAATAAGTTTTGTATAAAAAAATTCTTAAAATTGTATAGTTTGAAACGCTCATACGTATAAGAAAGTCGTGTGGTGGCCACACCTCATTTTTTTACTTTCTTATACGTAGTATAAGGAAGTATTGTGATGATGAAAATTTTCGACCTCGAGATATTTGCAGATGTCCACGTTTTGAGGTCTCCTGATACCAAAAAAGTGGTTTTTAAAAAATGTCTGTGTGTCTGTCTGTCTGTCTGTCTGTCTGTCTGTCTGTGACCACGATAGCGGTCAAACCGCTGGAGATATCAATTCCAAATTTTGTATTTACGTGTATAGTCTCTCTCTTGGGAACTGATTAGATTTTCAGCAAATTAGGTCGACCGGAAGTAGTAGTTTACTTCAGCGAAAAACTCGAATTTTGCCAATATTTCGTCAACTACTAAGTTTAGACAAATTTATAAAGAATTCATATGTACTTAAAATTAAATTTAAGAAGAATTTTATTAAAAATTTTTTTCGAAATTCCTGCCGGAAGTAGGCTTTTTACTCTTATCGAAAATCGTTTTTTTGCAAATATGTCGTAAATTATGCATTCTATATATATTTATGAAGAGTACAAAAGTACTTAAAGTTGGATTTGGAATATTTTTTATATAAATGAAATTTCAAAATTCGGACCGGAAGTAACACTTTCATACGTATAAGAAAGTCGTGTGGTGGCCACACCTCATTTTTTTTACTTTCTTATACGTAGAGTATAAGGAATTATTGTGATGATGAATATTTTCGACCTCGAGATTTTTGCAGATGTCCACGTTTTGAAGTCCCCTAATACCGAAAAAGTGGTTTTTAAAAAATGTCTGTGTTTGTTTCTCTGTGTCTGTGTGTGTGTCTGTGTGTCTGTGTGTGTGTCTGTGTGTGTGTCTGTGTATGTGTCTGTGTATGTGTGTGTGTGTGTGTGTGACCACGATAGCGGTCAAACCGCTGTACATATCAATTCCAAATTTTGTATTTACGTGTATAATCTCCCTCTTGAGATCTGATTAGTTTTTTAATAAAATCGGTAGACCGGAAGTAGCAGTTTACTTCAGCGAAAAAATTAAGTTTTGCCAATATTTCGTCAACTACTTAGTTTAAACAAATTTATAAAGAATTCATATATACTTAAAATTAAAATTGAGAATAAATTTGTCTAAAAAGTTTTCCGAAATTCCTATCGGAAGTAGGTCTTTTACTCTTATCGAAAATCAGTTTCTTGCGAATATTTCGCAAGTCATGCTTTTTAGACAAGTACGTTACGGGTATAAAAGTATTTAAAACATAATTTTCAATATCTTTTGTATAAAAAAAATTTCAAGATTCAGACCGGAAGTACCACTTTTACTCTTATCGAATAGCGATTTTTTGCAAATATGTCGTAAGTTATGCATTCTATATATATTTATCAAGAGTACAAAAGTATTTAGAACTAGATTTCCAATATTTTTTGTATATTTGAAATTTCAAAATTCGGACCGGAAGTAGCGCTTTTATTCTTAGCGGGTAGCACTTTTTTGATGATATCTTGCAAAGTATGCATTCTATAGCGATTTATTAAGAGAATGAAAGTACTTAGAATAGGATTTTGAATAAGATTTGTATAAAAAGATTCTTAAAATTGTATAGTTTGAAACGCTCATACGTATAAGAAAGTCGTGTGGTGGCCACACCTCATTTTTAATTTTGAATTTTACGTTAATTTTATTGAAAACAGAAAAAAAATTAATTTGAAACTGTTAGAATGCAGCTTTTTATGTTTAAAACAATGATTAAACACTAAAATTTTAGACTGTTAAGTCAGTTATAAAAACCGTGTCGGCGTAATTAATTAGTAACATGTTGAAATAGATTTGCATTTTGGCTTTTGAGAGTGACCCAATTACAAAATATTAGTCGTCGTTATCCATTGCGATCGATAGAAATGTGTAAATTACTAATTTAAATCCAAAATATTACACATACATAAATGAAAATTCAATTTATGTTTTCCATGAATGCACGTGAACTTGCGCGTGAATCTTCCTGTCCTGTGATGCAACGTCCCAAATACAATTAATATTAATGGCGACCATTTCCGACATGCTGATCCACGTGAAAAACAAAGCAGACCTACTACGGAAAATGTGCGCGAGAATTAGTAGTGTAAAAGGGGTGAGAAATGATATTTATTGTTTGAAAATAAGCGATAACATTGTAGGCGTTTCGATTGTTCCGGTTTTTATTAAGCGATAATAAAGCTGTCGGGGCATTTGAAACAATGAGGCAGATGGAAAGTGTTTGAGAGAGAGAGAGAGAGAGAGAGAGAGAGAGAGAGAGAGAGAGAGAGAGAGAGAGAGAGAGAGAGAGAGAGAGAGAGAGAGAGAGAGAGAGAGAGAGAGAGAGAGAGAGAGAGATAGGGGGGTGGAGGGGACTCTGAACGATTTTAATTATAAAGCAGTTTGCCAGTCGGCATTCGGAAATTTCTGAATGTCATCGCTCATAATTACTTCTTACTATATAAAACAAAAAGAGGGGGAAGGAGCGAGCACCCTTCTCACTTCATTATTTTATTCAACTGTGTTTTGTGTGCTTGACAAATAAGATTTATTGACTCTCGAGAATTTGAGATGTGTACTTTAAAAACTTTGTATAAGATTTACTTTCTCGAAATAAATTTCGATTAAGTTATTTGACTTATTTACAATTCGATTGCGTTATTTTATCATAGGAATTCGAAGCAGTAATAAAATTCTTTATTAGTCAATTTGATGTATGGAGGATATAGAATTTGTGTGTATAGTTCGTTTTAAGATATTTTAATTTGACTAAATAGGTATAGAAGTATTATACGGCACCCCCTGTGGTGAGGTCTGAATAAAACGTAAAGAGATCTAGGGTTTAAGCTGTTCCTTTCTTAATAGCCAGAGTGGTATTAAAAAAAAAATTCTCTATGTACACAAATGGCCATTATAGAAAGAACGTCGAAATTAACTGATATCTGCTACAGCTAGAGAATACAATCCCGGGATCGCGGCCGTTTTTTGATCCCGAGCGGGGGGAACACATACCAGAGTTAACAAAAAATGAAAATGTTAATGAACTGATAAAGAAAATCCGCAAAGTTGTAGTGTATTTCAAAAGATCACCATTGAAAAATGAAACAGTACTTGAAAAATATGTGAAGAAAACTAAATAGTCGAGATGAGGCGGAAGAGGAAGAAAGGTCAGCACCACGAACAGATGATGAGCCAAGGCAACAAATCTCCCAACCCCAATTGACACTAAAGGAAAAGTTACAACGTGGATATCACTTAGAATTAGCATATAAATATCTATTGTCTATTCCTCCAACCAGTGTAGAACCTGAGCGAGCGTTGTCAGCTGCTGCTTATGTTGGCAATAAAGTACGAAGCAGACTTGGAAGTGAAACATTGGATGCTTTGATATTTCTGCGATTGTATTTCCGAAATTCTAAATAGTTTTTTGTTCCTTATTTTAGTTTATTGTGTATTGTATTGTGCAATAATATTAATAAATAATTTTGAAGAAATTACTTAAGTTTTTCTTTTCTTTTGAGCCCAGTTAGAATCCACATAGTCTAATCCCGGGATCCCGGGATTGTATTCTCTAGCTACAGCACAGTTTATAAGATAGTGAAACATGGTATTACGGAAAGAAGAGTTAGAAGTGATAAAGCATATATAAAAAAAAAGTATCTACCAAGCTGGGACGTTGATATCATTCAACGAACAATATACAGTGTGTAAATAAAGTAAGGAATAATATTCATATTTTGTTTATTATCGCTGTTTCAAAATATAAATATTATTCCTTACTTTATTTACACACTGTATAGTATGTATAAGCAGGGTGAGCTTGCCACATTAAATAGCTTAGAAAAGAAATTTAAAATAAATACCCAAATAGAAGCCTCTAGAACAACAATAATTAGGTTGCTGTTGCCAAAGCGACAACAGCTGCCGCCCCGTCCATAGACATTCAGCAAGACCGCGCGACCTTGATCCACTATATAGCTCAAACCACTACCGAGGGTAGTGGTTTGGAAAATTCCCCCCCCCCTTTTTTTTCTTAATTTCTTACATCCTTAATCTAACAATTCTTGCAATTTAACGCTAGCTACTTATCTAAAACTATTACAACTATCCTACTTACAATTACTTGACCAACCTAAACCCGTGGAGAACGAGCGAGGAACCAGCCTCGAGACAACGTCATGCCCCCCGAGAGACCACCAAGGCAAGAGCTAACCCTTTAATCACCCCAAATTCTATCCCCCATTTCATTCAATCCCTTTACTACCCTTTCTCTTTTCAAATTAGTTAACCTCCCCTTGCCCTCATCCAAGTCGAATCCCCATATGCCACCTAAAATTCTTCTCACTCCAACTCTCTCCGGTAGCTGGCAATTCCATACGACATGCGATCCCGTTTCCAGCTCTCCGCATTCGCATTTCCCGTCCCCTTCCCGTAAGTTAAATCTATTGTAGTATGCCCCGAAGTCCCAATGCCCCGTGACCAACTGCACGCCCTTCCAAGTCAAACCCACTCTCATAAGGCTAACCTCTGGTACATTACCGTAGTTTCCCTACCCTCTGACGCCCGTTCCCAGTCCCTCTGCCATTTAATTAATGCAGACTCCCTAGCTCTTTTCCTCACACCCTCTTTAGTATAACTCTCTACCCCCACTTCTTTCATCCTCGTGGCGTCTAACGCAACTTTGTGCACCGCATTCGCAGCCTCCATCCCCCTTTTTTTTGTTGCATACCCCACCCCCCTCACTATACCTTCTTCACTTGCCAGCACCACCTGTGCTTCCACTATTTCCCTTGTACCACTATGGTACTGTTTAAGTTTTTGAATAGTAGCTGTACTGTCAGTAAACATCATATATCCCCCACCCCTCTCTTGCGCTACTTTACATCCCTCCAACAAGGCCATATCTTCCAGTAAACTAATCTTAACGTCACCCGTTACCTTGATTTTCCTCAATATTGTTATTTTTCCCGTTTCGTCTCTTTCTACTACCCCTATCCCCCCAATTCCTTCCCTAACTGAACCATCAACCACTATTATCTTCCCCGTTATGCTCCTCTCCTGACCTACCTTTTCCATGCACCTTTCATCTGGCGGCACCCTTACCCCTTCATTAATAGCTTTGATTCCTTGCCTTCTTAGTTCCCTCCTTCCTTCCCAAATCTCACTAGCTCTCAAGTGTATAGGCAATATTCCCGCCAACACTGCAAGCGCATTAGTAGGAGCCGTCCTGTACTCCGGTGATCGAAAGCAGGAACGGCCTCTGCGCTGAATTAAGTTGCTTCCTCACCCTGGAATCTTGATTCTTGCTTCCCCAATATTTCGGCTCCATATAAAAGTATAGGCTCTATAACTCCCTTATATATAATTTTCCTGTGCTCTCTAGACACCCCCCATCTCTTCCCCGCTGTAACGTACACTGAGCGTCTTCCCTCGGGCCATTTTAACGTGTTCAAGCCATAGCCTACTCCTGTCAACCATTACTCCCGGTATTCTCACACAATTTTTCCACTCCACCATCCCAGGCGACAATAGACAAACGACGTGTTATAATGAAGTCACCGGGGATACAAAAATTACTACAAGATTATTTACTCAACATGAAAAGATTTCGAGATGAAGGGCGGTTTATTTGTTACATAGAAGAAACATGGTATGACACTCACGATACCATAAAAAAAGGTTGGATAGATGAATCACATTAGATGTACTCCCTTCAAAAAGTAAAAGAATTATCATTTTGATGACTTTAAAAGCGGATGGGTCGGCGAAGTGTTACTTTCGGCAAAAAACATAGAAAATTGTAATCTTCACGGGTATATGACTGCACAATTATTTGAAGAGTGGTTTAAGAAAGTCTCTTACCAGCATTATCCGAAAGAAGTGCCATTGTCATGGACAATGCTTCATGCCATTCACAACAGGTGCAGAGGCTACCAAATTCGACCAGTACGGAGGTTGAAATATCGAAGTTTTTAGAAAAAAATGATATTTATTATGAAGATATCTACACAAGAAATCAATTATTAAGAGTCTTTAAATCAAAGACTTCCGAAAAGGAATACATTGGAGATAATATGGCCACGGCCGCCGTTTACGTTTGGCGCCAGATTACTGCATATTTAACGCGATCCAGTTAATTTTTAGTCAATTGAAAGCATATGTTCGCCACACTAACAATCGTCCAAAACTAAAAAAAGCGAAATAGCTACAAATCGTATTCGAGAAGAGATTGCCAAAATAACTCAAGAAACTTGGAAAAATTGCATTGAACATACAATACAAATAAAAAATATACATAATTGCGAAATTGTCATTTGAATTAAAGTTGCAACTGTGTTTCCCTTGTCTGCTTTTGAAATCACTAGATTATTATCTTTGATTTTGTTCGAAATTTCTTTTATAATACTTAATTCTCTTTTATCTGTCTTTGACTTATTGTTTCTTATGAAACTGCCACAAATTTGCTTTTCTAAATCGACTGTTGGCAATTTCACACTTCTAAAAAAATGATCCAACCGGGCTTTTTCAACGGGAAGTAAAATCCATCATAAAAAACAGTAAGCATATTATATATACTAAAAGCCGAGTAGTCAAGGGCAACCAAACCCGGTCAAAATCGACGAAAATTGGGTACGCGGGGCGCAGAACTCGTCTCTGGATACGCGACATTGAAAGCTGCCCTTTGGCGTGAAGTTACCGACGTCCTTAAATTGTTCCTCGACGGAGAGTTTTTCTTCCCAAGTGGAGCGTGTGCAGAGATATGGGCTTTTAAAGAGGAGCCTGCATACGGTGTTTTAACAGCAAAATGGCTTACGTCATGACCGATTCCCAGGACAACCGATCAAAATCGTAAAAATGTCAGGTATGACAGGCACGCGCGAAAGAATTGTAAAAGTTTCACATTCACGAAGAAATTTCAGGCCGTCGAGGTTTAGAGTGCGGAAAGAGGGTTGGAAACGAAAATAGTGGACTTTTCCGCGACGATTGAGTGCACTGTCCACGTGCCAAATCTGTCGCTGTCGAGGGTGCGACTCATTTATGGCTTTTCTGCAGGGTAAAAAAATCTCGCGATGACGAGTTTGCGTGTCATTAATGACTATATATATATTCACGTTCATCCATCGGTTGTCAAGTTTAAATGTCAGAAGGCCGACAAATATTACGAAGAAGAAGTGCATTTTTAATTGAAACGTGGCACCTTTCAGATACGTAGTAGTGTTATTATTATCAATCGTTACTATTTCTTTTCTATATGAATATATGAACAAAATGCCGACGGATATGATAAAATAAACTTAAAGTGTATTATCGCACGTAAGTACAGTAACAAATATGACGATTTTTCTATATTTTATTAAGATATATTAATAAATACAATAACACTCTATTCATTATATATGTCATCGAAATGTAAATTTCATACAACGAAGAACTTGAAGCAAGCTTAAATAAAGAAGAACCGTCTGAGTTTTGCCATTTGGGCCTGTCAAATTACGTTAGATGCACACGAATTATACAAAACCTAAATGTCAACAGAATGTTGGAAATGTATCAGTGTTCAAGTTATAATTATATAAATTTAAGCCATTTTACGAATGGGATCATTTAATAACATTTCTCATCGATCTCTCTACGTACAAATAATAGGGCGACTTTTCTTTATTTGTCAGATGTGTCCGAAGCACTTCGAAATCAAATAAATACATCAAATAAGATTCCCATAAGCATGTATGTCATTTCGTTTACCAATTCAGTTATAAAAGCAAGTATTTAAAGTGCACATTTTTGGTTAAATGGTACGACAGTGTCTAGCATCAACCGTATAGGAGCTAGCAAGATTTTCGATTGCGTTTTAGAAAGTATATTATTAAAGCGTAATATGAAAATTAATTAATTCTCTCAATGACCTGTAAGTTTAAAACATGTTTTATTAAGTTAGCCTGACATTTCGTTCTCACAAGTTTATGTGTGAACAAATACAGTTCAACGAACTATTGTCACGATGACAGGTGGAACGACAATTTTGGTTAAACATCTTCATGTCAGCTGTCTGACTTTTCATTGTCATAGGTATGTGTCATCGAAATATCGTTACGATGACAGTCTGTCAGAAAATTTGAATTATACACTATTTCAATCGTAAACTTGACACAAAGCGTAGTACCAATTTTATAGAACTAATAACGTGAAACAACATTCAATTAATTTTTTTTTTGATCTGTCGACGTTCACCATTGACTAGATGTACACAACTGATACAAAACCTGAATGTCAATAAAAAAAATTTAAATATCAGCGTTCATTAAATTATATAGGAATATTGTTCGCTTTGTGGGCAAAGTCTTAATAAATAAATTCATTTACCACCATAATGTATAATCCATTTCTAGAGATATTTCTTTAAATTTAATCTTCATTCATTACAATAGCAAAGTTAACTACATAATTATCCTCCACTGTCATTCATTCATATAGAAATTAAAATACCGTAAATAGTATAGGTAATAGGGAATAGGTACAACCTAACCAACTAAAAAGAAGAAGCGTATGCGGTATCATAAAAATTAAATTAACATTATGAATGACATAGGTACTCCGACAATTTTATGTATTATGGTTAGAGTTGTTGCCGATATGCCATACGATTTTTTAACGCATACACATAATCTGACATTAAGTCAAACCAGTGAGCTGTAGCAGTGAAATCAACTGTTCACAGGGACAAATATTATACGGATCTAAATTCTAATTAGCTCCCTTATTTTCAGAAATAGCGTACCGAAAATAGTTATACCGTATTTAGTTGTTTTTTTAGTGAAATCTGCCTTATGAATTTTAACTAACATTTTTATAGGGGAAATGATTATTAACATTTAACATTCATTAAAACAGCATGCGACCAGCATTAATCGCATTACCAATGAGATGCCCTTACAGCCTTACATTTAATATTAAAAAGATATAAGTACAAGCGAAGAGGCGAATCAAGCTCAAAGAGCTCGATACATCACTATATCTAACAATGGTTGCTTTCTGCAAACACGAGAGTTGCGAAATTGTTCACATAATTCTAACTTCTCTTTATTGAAATTTAAACGTTCTTTATCATAAAAATTAACACAAAAACATTCATAAGTTTACAAACTATATTCAACGTAATGACTATAAAAACATCATCAAAAATAATAATGAGTAGTATAAATACATCGTACCTATACTTGCCCATACTTAATTCAATATAATGATTCCTTTCTATAATTTCTTCCTTTGCGACGAGAAATCATAACAGAATTTGAATTTTGAAAAAAATTATCAACATACAAACTGACATCGAAAGTCACAATTTTTAAATATTGTACTAAGTTTTTCTATTATATAAATGCTTTAAAAAAAGTGTAATTTCCGGTACGTTAGATTTATGTTATTAAATTTTGACAATTTTTTAATTGAATAAAATTGATGATAATTATAACAAACGTCAAAATATAATTATTTTATAGGTTATGAAGATAACTGACATAGAGGTGGGCAAAACGGCTCATTTCTTTGACTCGGTTCAGCTCCTCATTGTGAGCCGGGTCACGGAACCGGCTCATTTGAACCGTGTGGATCCGTAATAGCATACCGTTCATGAACGTGTAGTACACATATAATACTCGGCGCCGCGCGCCGTCGTCGACTCAAACGAACCGGGATGATAATTTCGGCTGCGCGCACACCAATTGTACAAAATGTTTGACAAACAATTTATTTGAAGCTAAAATGCACACAAATTTGACAAATTATTAGGTTGTTGTACACAAATTAAACAAAATATATGTAAAACTAAATTATCAATTATCGGCATCTCAATCTCGACATAATACATCCGCTTGACTTAACATTTTTATAGATATACAGGTTGATTATTGTTCTTTTAATGATTATATATTTGCATTATTAAAATACTTTAATTCCAGAACGCGTACGCCTTAATGGGGAAAAAGATAGCTTTTAACATTTATGTGCCCTTATGACAACGATTACGCATACATGCAGAGTGGGCGGAGCTATCTGAAATTAATTTCTCTCTTCTGATTAAAGTAAAATTCGGCACTTGGGAGTCTTTGTGGTATCATTGATCACGTATCCAAAGTCGAAATGTCAAAAAAAAAAAAAAAATGGCCGAAGAATTTTTTGAAAATTGACGTATAAATGTGAAATTTTAGATAGAGGGTGTCTTAAGTCGCCGATCACAAATCCAAAATCAGAATGTCATAAAAAAACAAAATGGCGGATGATTTTTTTGAAAATTGACGTATGAATATAAAATTTTAGATACGGGGGTTTTGGGGGTCGCCGATCACGATTCCAAAGTCAAAATGTCATAAAAAAACAAAATGGCGGAAGAATTTTTTGAAAATTGACGTATGAATGTAAAATTTTAGATATGGGGGTTTTGGGGGCGCCGATCACAATTCCAAAGTCAAAATGTCAAAAAAAAAAAAAACGGCGGAAGATTTTTTTGAAAATTAACGTGTCAATGTGAAATTTTAGATACGGGGGTTTTGGGGGTCGCCGATCACGATTCCAAAGTCAAAATGTCATAAAAAAACAAAATGGCGGAAGAATTTTTTGAAAATTGACGTATGAATGTAAAATTTTATATACGGGGGTTTTGGGGGTCGCCGATAACGATTCCAAAGTCAAAATGTAAAAAAAAAAATGGCGGAAGATTTTTTGAAAATTGACGTATGAATGTAAAATTTTAGATACGGGGGTTTTGGGGGTCGCCGATCACGATTCCAAAGTCAAAATGTCAAAATAAGCAAAATGGCGAAAGATTTTTTTGAAAATTGACGTATGAGTATGAAATTTCAGATACAGGGGTGTGTTAGGTCGTCGATCACAAATCCAAAATCAAAATATAAAAAAACAAAATCGTGGAAGAATTTTTTGAAAATTGACATGTGAATGTAAAATTTTAGATAAGGGGGTTTTGGGGGACGCCGATCACGATTCCATAGTCAAAATGTCAAAAAAAACAAAATGACGGAAGATTTTTTTGAAAATTGACGTATGAATGTGAAATTTCAAATACGGGGGTTTTGGGGGTCGCCGATCACGATTCCAAAGCCAAAATGTCAAAAAAAACAAAATGGCGGACGATTTTTTGAAAATTGAGTCATGAATGTAAAATTTTAGATACGGGGGTTTTGGAGGTCGCCGATCACGATTCCAAAGTCAAAATGTCAAAAAAAACAAAATGACGGAAGATTTTTTGAAAATTGACGTATGAATGTAAAATTTTAGATACGGGGGTTTTGCGGGTCGCCGATCACTATTCCAAAGTCAAAATGTCAAAAAAAAGAAAATGGCGAAAGATTTTTTTGAAAATTGTCGTGAGTGAAATTTTAGATACAGGGGTGTGTTAGGTCGCCGATCACAAATCCAAAATCAAAATGTCATAAAAAAACAAAATCGTGGAAGAATTTTTTGAAAATTGACATATGAATGTAAAATTTTAGATAAGGGGGTTTTGGGGGTCGCCGATCACGATTCCAAAGTCAAAATGTCAAAAAAAAAAAACGGGCGGAAGATTTTTTTGAAAATTGACGTATGAATGTGAAATTTTATATACGCGAGTTTTGGGGGTCGCCGATCACGATTCCAAAGTCAAAATGTCAAAAAAAACAAAATGGCGAAAGATTTTTTTGAAAATTCACGTATGAATGTGAAATTTTAGATACGGGGGTTTTGGGGGTCGCCGATCACGATTCCAAAGCCAAAATGTCAAAAAAACAAAATGGCGGAAGATTCTTTGAAAATTGAGTCATGAATGTAAATTTTTAGATACGGGGGTTTTGGGGGTCGCCGATCACGATTCCAAAGTCAAGATGTCAAAAAAAACAAAATGACGGAAGATTTTTTGAAAATTGACGTATGAATGTAAAATTTTAGATACGGGGGTTTTGGGGGTCGCCGATCACGATTCCAAAGTCAAAATGTCAAAAAAAACAAAATGGCGGAAGATTTTTTTGAAAATTGACTTATTAATGTAAAATTTTAGATACGGGGGTTTTGGGGGTCGCCGATCACGATTCCAAAGTCAAAATGTCAAAAAAAACAAAATGGCGAAAGATTTTTTAGAAAATTGACGTATTAATGTAAAATTTTAGATGCGGGGGTTTTGGGGGTCGCCGATCACGATTCCAAATTCAAAATGTCAAAAAAAGCAAAATGGCGAAAGATTTTTTTGAAAATTGACGTGAGTGTTAAATTTTAGATACGGGGGTATGTTAGGTCGCCGATCACAAATCCAAAATCAAAATGTCATAAAAAAACAAAATCGTGGAAGAATTTTTTGAAAATTGACATATGAATGTAAAATTTTAGATACGGGGGTTTTAGGGGTCGCCGATCACGATTCCAAAGTCAAAATGTCAAAAAAAGCAAAATGGCGGAAGATTTTTTTGAAAATTGACGTATGAATGTAAGATTTAAGATACGGGGGTTTTGGGGGGTCGCCGATCACGATTCCAAAGTCAAAATGTCAAAAAAAACAAAATAGCGCAAGATTTTTTAGAAAATTGACGTATTAATGTAAAATTTTAGATACGGGGGTTTTGGGGGTCGCCGATCACGATTCCAAAGTCAAAATGTCAAAAAAAGCAAAACGTCGGAAGATTTTTTTGAAAATTGACGTATTAATGTAAAATTTTAGATACGGGGGTTTTGGGGGTCGCCGATCACGATTCCAAAGTCAAAATGTCAGAAAAAGCAAAACGGCGAAAGATTTTTTTGAAAATTGATGTATGAATGTAAAATTTTAGATACGGGGGTTTTGGGGGTCGCCGATCACGATTTCAAAGCAAAATGTCAAAAAAAACAAATTGGCGAAAGATTTTTTAGAAAATTGACGTATTAATGTAAAATTTTAGATACGGGGGTTTTGGGGGTCGCCGATCACGATTCCAAAGTCAAAATGTCAAAATAAGCAAAATGGCGAAAGATTTTTTTGAAAATTGACGTATGAGTGTGAAATTTTAGATACAGGGGTGTTAGGTCGCCGATCACAAATCCAAAAGCAAAATGTCATAAAAAAACAAAATCGTGGAAGAATTTTTTGAAAATTGACATATGAATGTAAAATTTTAGATACGGGGGTTTTGGGGGTCGCCGATTACGATTTCAAAGCAAAATGTCAAAAAAAACAAAATGACGGAAGATTTTTTTGAAAATTGACGTATTAATGTAAAATTTTAGATACGGGGGTTTTGGGGGGTCGCCGATCACGATTCCAAAGTCAAAATGTCAAAAAAAACAAAATGGCGAAAGATTTTTTTAGAAAATTGACGTATTAATGTAAAATTTTAGATACGGGGGTTTTGGGGGTCGCCGATCACGATTCCAAAGTCAAAATGTCAGAAAAAGCAAAACGGCGAAGGATTTTTTTGAAAATTGATGTATGAATGTAAAATTTTAGATACGGGGGTTTTGGGGGTCGCCGATCACGATTTCAAAGCAAAATGTCAAAAAAAACAAAATGGCGAAAGATTTTTTGAAAATTTACGTAAAATTTTAGATACGGGGGTTTTGGGGGTCGCCGATCACGATTCCAAAGTCAAAATGTCAAAAAAAAGCAAAACGGCGAAAGATTTTTTCGAAAATTGACGTATGAGTGTGAAATTTTAGATACGGGGGTTTTGAGGGTCGCCGATCACGATTCCAAAGTCAAAATGTCAAAAAAAACAAAATGGCGAAAGATTTTTTTGGAAATTGACGTATGAGTGTGACATTTTAGATACAGGGGTGTGTTAGGTCGCCGATCACAAATCCAAAATCAAAATGTCATAAAAAAACAAAATCGTGGAAGAATTTTTTGAAAATTGACATATGAATGTAAAATTTTAGATAAGGGGGTTTTGGGGGTCGCCGATCACGATTCCAAAGTCGAAATGTCAAAAAAAACAAAATGACGGAAGATTTTTTTGAAAATTGACGTATGAATGTGAAATTTCAGATACGGGGCTTTTGGGGGTCGCCGATCACGATTCCAAAGCCAAAATGTCAAAAAAAAATGGCGGAAGATTTTTTGAAAATTGAGTCATGAATGTAAATTTTTAGATACGGGGGTTTTGGGGGTCGCCGATCACGATTCCAAAGTCAAAATGTCAAAAAAAAACAAAATGGCGGAAGATGTTTTTGAAAATTGACGTATGAGTGTGAAATTTTAGATACGGGGGTTTTGAGGGTCGCCGATCACGATTCCAAAGTCAAAATGTCAAAAAAAGCAAAATGGCGGAAGATTTTTTTGAAAATTGACGTATGAATGTAAAATTTTAGATACGGGGGTTTTGGGGGGTTGCCGATCACGATTCCATAGTCAAAAGGTCAAAAAAAACAAAATAGCGAAAGATTTTTTAGAAAATTGACGTATTAATGTAAAATTTTAGATACGGGGGTTTTGGGGGTCGCCGATCATGATTCCAAAGTCAAAATGTCAAAAAAAACAAAATTTTGGAAGATTTTTTTGAAATTTGACATATGAATGTAAAATTTTAGATACAGGGGTTTTGGGGGTCGCCGATCACGATTCCATAGTCAAAATGTCAAAAAAAACAAAATAGCGAAAGATTTTTTAGAAAATTGACGTATTAATGTAAAATTTTAGGTACGGGGGTTTTGGGGGTCGCCGATCATGATTCCAAAGTCAAAATGTCAAAAAAAACAAAATGGTGGAAGATTTTTTTGAAAATTGACATATGAATGTAAAATTTTAGATACAGGGGTTTTGGGGGTCGCCGATCACGATTCCAAAGTCAAAATGTCAAAAAAAGACAAAATGACGGAAGATTTTTTGAAAATTGACGTATGAATATGAAATTTTAAATACGGGGGTTTTGGGGGTCGCCGATCACGATTCCAAAGTCAAAATGTCAAACAAAAACAAAATGGCGGAAGATGTTTTTGAAAATTGACGTATGAGTGTGAAATTTTAGATACGGGGGTTTTGAGGGTCGCCGATCACGATTCCAAAGTCAAAATGTCAAAAAAAAACAAAATGGCGGAAGATTTTTTTGGAAATTGACGTATGAATGTAAAAAATACTGGGGTTTTGGGGGTCGCCGATCACGATTCCAAAGTCAAAATGTCAAAAAAAAAAACAAAATGGCGAAAGATGTTTTTGAAAATTGACGTATGAATGCGAAATTTTAGATACGGGGGTGTCTTAGGTCGCCGATCACGATTCCAAAGCCAAAATGTCAAAAAAAACAAATTGGCGGAAGAGTTCTTTGAAAATTGACATATGAATGTGAAATTTTAGATACGGCTTATTACATCTTCAATTCGGTGATTCTTCGAAACGTGATTGAACAGGGTTTAAATTTAATACTTAATTTTTTCTTATCAATAGTAGATTCGAAAACATCAGAATCGTATTGTACACTGTCCCAATGAAAATGATGCGCTCACTGAGCTCATTGTTTCTTTCGATACTTTAACATGACTTTTGTTTAACATTAAATTACGTTTCTCGCTCTTGAGTGTGAACCGGTTTGTGTAAAAAAACAGTTCGAGTAGAATTTCAAATAAAATATACTATCGGCTTAACAAAATGTATGTAGGGGTGCTTTAAAAGTTTATAAAAGTGGACATTCTAAAAACGTCATGCCAGTGAACGCTTTTTACAGGAAAGGCGCTTCAATGGGGCTTCAATTTAAAACTTGGGCTTTTTACTTTTATTATTATTTCGTGCTCCTTTATTAACGATAGTAGATTTTGAAGAGGTTGACAGGCTTTCACACTTTCGCATCAAAATAGTATTGTACACTGTCTTAATAAAAATGTTGCGCTTCTTGATCTCATTGTGCCTTTACATACTTTAACACGACTTATGTTTAACATTAAATTACCTTTCTCGCTCTTGAGTGTGTACCGGTTTGTGTAAAAAACAATTCGAGAAAAATTTTAAATACAATAAACTATTGGCTTCACAAAATATATGTATATACCGGGATGCTTTAAAAGTTTATAAAACTGGACATTCTAAAAAGCGTTTTTTTACAGGAAAGGCGCTTTAATAGGGCTTAAATTTAAAACATGGGCTTTTTACTTTTATTATTATTTTGTGCTTTTTTCTTAACGAGAGTAGACTTCGAAAAGATTGACAGGCTCTTATACGTTCACATCAAAATAGTATTGTAAACTGTCTTAATGAAAATGTTACGCTTTTTGAGAGCTCATTGTTCCTTTGGATATTTTAACATGACTTATGTTTAACATTAAATTACCTTTCTCGCTCTTGAGTGTGTACCGGTTTGTGTAAGAAACAATTCGAGAAAAATTTTAAATAAAATGAAAGGCACTTCAATTTAAAACTTGGGGTTTTTACTTTTATTTTCATTTTGTGGTCCTTTATTAACGATAGTGGATTTCAAAGAGGTCACACTTTACATCAAAATAGTATTGTACACTGTCTTAATAAAAATGTTGTGCGTTTTGATCTCATTGTGTCTTTGCATACTTTAACACGACTTATGTTTAACATTAAATTACCTTTCTCGCTCTTGAGTGTGTACCGGTTTGTGTTAAAAACAGTTCGAGAAGAATTTTAAATAAGATATCCTATTGGCTTAACATAATAAATGTATATACAGGGGTGCTTCAAATATTTATAAAAATGGACATTCTAGAAAGCGCTGTTTACAGGAAAGGCGCTTGAAAAGGGCTTAAATTTAAAACTTGGGTTTTTTACTTTTATTATTATTTTGTGCTCCTTTATTAATGATAGTGGATTTCAAAAGGGTCTCACTTTACATCAAAGTAGTATTGTAAACTGTTTTAATAAAAATGTTGCGCTTTTTGAGCTCATTCTGTCTTTGGATACTTTAACATTGCTTATGATTAACTATAAATTACCTTTCTCGCTCTTGAGTGTGTACCGATTTGTGTCAAAAACAGATCGAGAATAATTTTAAATAAAATATACTCTGCTCTTTTATTAACGATAGTGGACTTCGAAAAGGTAGTAAGAAAGTAATATACTTTATAAATTAAATTTACTTTACCCATTCACATAAATATGTTTGCGAGCTATATATTTGAAGTTCATCAGCATTCATTAGCATTCTATAAGAATGTTTGAAAGCGACGCCCATTTACCAAACAAAATTTGTTGTAAACATGTTAAACACTATGGAGATACTACGTATATTTGAGCATGTCAATTAAAATGACGAGCCCGCGATAGCGGGCGAGTAGTATATATGTAATTCATTGAAATTTTAAAATGTTCTTCAATACAAGTCCTTCATTTTTAAATGACGTGCGAACTAATTTTGAGTATGTGACAGACGAATATTTCAATTATGCTGACCAAAATTTCATAATGAAAGCGCTGTTCCACTTCAAATAATTTGGGTGAAAATATATCAGTGTCAGACTGCTTATTACGTTCTTTTTTATTAATATTGTGCATGCCTATCTTAAATTGTTTCTGAGCAATTGACATACTTTTTGTTAATATACTAAATTTTTCCACTGTTATTTCAATAGCGTATTATCCCGATTGTTTCAATGAAAATGATGCACTTATTGAGCATATTGGTTCTTCGGATACTTTAACATCATTCTTATGTTTAACATTAAATTATCTTTCTCGCTCTTCATTGTGTAACAGTTTGTGTAAAAAAAAATTCTAGAAGAATTCTAAATGAAATATACAATTGGCTTTACAAAATATATGTATATACAGAGTGTGCCACAAGTCTATAAAATCTTACATTCTAAAAACCACCACGAGAGTGATCGCGTTTTACAGGAAACTGTAAAAAGCTGTAAGCGGGCGCGCAAAAGGCGAATTCAAGCTCGAAAAGATTGAAGCCATAGCTCACAAACATTCAACACAATAAATATATAATAATTGGTCCAATGATAATAGTGTATAGGTAAGAAATTTATAAATTCGATTCCTTATTTGTTTATAAATACTTTCTACTCATTTTTAGCAATTATCATTACATGACTGGAGTCATTTCGTCCATGAATTAAGTTGTAAAAATACTTCAAAATATTATAAGATATTGTAAATAGAAAAAAGAAACTAAAATATATTCCTACCAGATTAAACAAGCACTTAATCATGTTGTTACTGTGTTTGGCAAATTGAGAAGTAATATCATACGTATTCAAAAAAGATTGTTTAATTATCATTGATGAAAATGAACTTCCCGCGACATCGTCAATTACAATAATTCAAAATAGAAATTCTATAAGGATGTTTTACAGTATTTTCGAATATAACAATAAGTAATCAATATTACCATAATACATATATTACATCTATATATTCCTTAAATTGTAGGTGTACAATGCAAAAAAAAATAATTATGTACAGTGTGAACAAGGCTTTAACAACATTATTAAGCATCATATATAACTGACAGTTGTAATACAATTTACCACAAAGAAACACTGCAAATTATAAAAGTATAGGAATGGAAATCATTATAAAAAATGCCAATAAAATAAATATTATTTGTTATAGAACAATGATTAAATGAATTATTTAAAAGTATACATTCGCGTCAACAAAACATAATTCTAATAAAGCTATCTACAAGTTTGTATAAAATAAAATGTTTTTTTTAAATTCTAATGAATTTTCATTTAAACCAAAAAGACCAATGGAATCGACATATGTATATAGACTGAAACACTATTAACAAAAACTATCAAACCACATTTTCCAACTGATGCAAAAAATACAGATTTCGAGATTATTCTAATTTTATACCCACAAACAAAATTCAAACTATAGATAAATTAGGCAAACGTGAAATAAATCATCGGCAAGTCAAGGCACAAAAGCCAATAATAGTAGAAAAATTATAAATAGAGTGAAAACTACCGTCTGTGAGGCTCAGGAAAAGTATGTGAAAAATGTCAACATAACTTTAAACGATAAAATACATCTTATTTCATGGACAGCCGTTAAACATTTTCGATTTAAAAACTGCTATTATCACTAAATCTATTATTAATCATTTTATCCAATAAGCATTCTGAATAAAATATTGCATAGTTGTAAACTATATACAGGGGTGTATAAAAACAACTAAGCGATATTGAACATCTAAAACACAATTATGTTTAGTTATTCGCTATATATCGGAATTATATGGTGTTTCAAAAACTGAAACGCAATAAAGACAAAATCCGCAATAAATTTAGAAGAATAAGGGGGTGCGGTACCTCAACTGTAAGCGGAATAAGAGGCGATAGCGGGCCTTCAAGGCCTGCCGTATTAGCTAGTTATATATACTAAAAGCCGAGTAGTCAATGGCAACCAAACCCGGTCAAAATCGACGAAAATTGGGTACGCGGGGCGCAGAACTCGTCTCTGGATACGCAAAATTGAAAGCTGTCCTTTGGCGTGAAGTTACCGACGTCCTTAAATTGTTCCTCGACGGAGAGATTTTCCTTCTAAGTGGAGCGTGTGCAGAGATATGGGCTTTTAAAGATGAGCCTGCACTCGATGTTTTAACAGAAAAATGGCTTACGTCATGACCGATTCCCAGGACAACCGATCAAAATCGTAAAAATGTCAGGTATGACAGGCACGCGCGAAAGAATTGTAAAAGTTTCACATTGACGAAGAAATTTCAGGCCGTCGAGGTTTAGAGTGCGGAAAGAGGGTTGGAAACCAAAAGAGTGGACTTTTCCGCGACGATTGAGTGCACTGTCCAAGTGCCAAATCTGTCGCTGTCGAAGGTGTGACTCATTTAAAGCTTTCCTGCAGGGTAAAAAAATCTCGCAATGACGAGTTTGCGTGTCATTAATGACTATATATTCACGTTCATCCATCGGTTGTCAAGTTTAAATGTCAGAAGGCCGACAAATAAAGATATTACGAAGAAGTGCATTTTTAATTGAAACGTGGCACCTTTCAGATACGTATTAGTGTTATTATTATCAATCGTTACTATTTCTTTTCTATATGAATATATGAACAAAATGCCGACGGATATTATAAAATAAACTTAAAGTGTATTATCGCACGTAAGTACAGTAACAAATATGACGATTTTTCTATATTTTATTAAGATATATTAATAAATACAATGACACTCTATTCATTATATATGTCATCGAAATGTAAATTTCATACAACGAAGAACTTGAAGCAAGCTTAAATAAAGAAGAACCGTCTGAGTTTTGCCATTTGGGCCTGTCAAATTACGTTAGATGCACACGAATTATACAAAACCTAAATGTCAACAGAATGTTGGAAATGTATCAGTGTTCAAGTTATAATTATATAAATTTAAACCATTTTACGAATGGGATCATTTAATAACATTTCTCATCGATCTCTCTACGTACAAATAATAGGGCGACTTTTCTTTATTTGTCAGATGTGTCCGAAGCACTTCGAAATAAAATAAATACATCAAATAAGATTCCCATAAGCATGTATGTCATTTCGTTTACCAATTCAGTTATAAAAGCAAGTATTTAAAGTGTGCGACTGCTGGTTGGCACCAACTAATCAGAAGTACATTTTTGGTTAAATGGTACGACAGTGTCTAGCATCAACCGTATAGGAGCTAGCAAGATTTTCGATTGCGTTTTAGAAAGTATATTACTAAAGCGTAATATGAAAATTAATTAATTCTCTCAATGACCTGTAAGTTTAAAACATGTTTTATTAAGTTAGCCTGACATTTCGTTCTCACAAGCTTATGTGTGAACAAATACAGTTCAACGAACTATTGTCACGATGACAGGTGGAACGACAATTTTGGTTAAACATCTTCATGTCAGCTGTCTGACTTTTCATTGTCATAGGTATGTGTCATCGAAATATCGTTACGATGACAGTCTGTCAGAAAATTTGAATTATACACTATTTCAATCGTAAACTTGACACAAAGCGTAGTACCAATTTTATAGAACTAATAACGTGAAACAACATTCAATTAATTTTTTTTTTGATCTGTCGACGTTCACCTTGGACTAGATGTACACAACTGATACAAAACCTGAATGTCAATAAAAAAAATTTAAATATCAGCGTTCATTAAATTATATAGGAATATTGTTCGCTTTGTGGGCAAAGTCTTAATAAATAAATTCATTTGCCACCATAATGTATAATCCATTTCTAGAGATATTTCTTTAAATTTAATCTTCATTCATTACAATAGCAAAGTTAACTACATAATTATCCTCCACTGTCATTCATTCATATAGAAATTAAAATACCGTAAATAGTATAGGTAATAGTGAATAGGTACAACCTAACCAACTAAAAAGAAGAAGCGTATGCGGTATCATAAAAATTAAATTAACATTATGAATGACATAGGTACTCCGACAATTTTATGTATTATGGTTAGAGTTGTTGCCGATATGCCATACGATTTTTTAACGCATACACATAATCTGACATTACGTCAAACCAGTGAGCTGTAGCAGTGAAATCAACTGTTCACAGCGACAAATATTATACGGATCTAAATTCTAATTAGCTCCCTTATTTTCAGAAATAGCGTACCGAAAATAGTTATACCGTATTTAGTTGTTTTTTAATGAAATCTGCCTTATGAATTTTAACTAACATTTTTATAGGGGAAATGATTATTAACATTTAACATTCATTAAAACAGCATGCGACCAGCATTAATCGCATTACCAATGAGATGCCCTTACAGCCTTAGATATAATATTAAAAAGATATAAGTACAAGCGAAGAGGCGAATCAACCTCGAAGAGCTCCATACATCACTATATCTAACAATGGTTGCTTTCTGCAAACACGAGAGTTGCGAAATTGTTCACATAATTCTAACTTCTCTTTATTGAAATTTAAACGTTCTTTATCATAAAAATTAACACAAAAACATTCATAAATTTACAAACTATATTCAACGTAATGACTATAAAAACATCATCAAAAATAATAATGAGTAGTATAAATACATCGTACCTATACTTGCCCATACTTAATTCAATATAATGATTCCTTTCTATAATTGCTTCCTTTGCGACGAGAAATCATAACAGAATTTGAATTTTGAAAAAAATTATCAACATACAAACTGACATCGAAAGTCACAATTTTTAAATATTGTACTAAGTTTTTCTATTATATAAATGCTTTAAAAAAAGTGTAATTTCCGGTACGTTAGATTTATGTTATTAAATTTTGACAATTTTTTAATTCAAACCATATACATGCATATACGAATTAAAAATTCATACATGCATGCATGAAATGGATGCACATCTGCCCCAGAGCTGGCATTACAGCAACCAACGCACAGACACAGTGTTTCAGTCTACTATGACTTCGTCAGTGTGCGACGTGGTCCGCTGCAATGCCTACGAACTCTAAACCTCCAGTTCCTGCGTCTGTTTACATGACGATGTCTATGAGAAAACCTCAGCGACATCTGTCATGCAAATGCAACGCGCCAAGGAGGTCATAGTAGACTGAAACACTGTGTCTGTGCGTTGGTTGCTGTAATGCCAGCTCTGGGGCAGATGTGCATCCATTTCATGCATGCATGTATGAATTTTTAATTCGTATATGTATGTATATGGTTTGCTTTATCTTTTGGAGATATTTCAAGTATTCACTATCATTTTTGAATTTTTTAATTGAATAAAATTGATGATAATTATAACAAACGTCAAAATATAATTATTTTATAGGTTATGAAGATAACTGACATAGAGGTGGGCAAAACGGCTCATTTCTTTGACTCGGTTCAGCTCCTCATTGTGAGCCGGGTCACGGAACCGGCTCATTTGAACCGTGTGGATCCGTAATAGCATACCGTTCATGAACGTGCAGTACACATATAATACTCGGCGCCGCGCGCCGTCGTCGACTCAAACGAACCGGGATGATAATTTCGGCTGCGCGCACACCAATTGTACAAAATGTTTGACAAACAATTTATTTGAAGTTAAAATGCACACAAATTTGACAAATTATTAGGTTGTTGTACACAAATTAAACAAAATATATGTAAAACTAAATTATCAATTATCGGCATCTCAATCTCGACATAATACATCCGCTTGACTTAACATTTTTATAGATATACAGGTTGATTATTGTTCTTTTAATGATTATATATTTGCATTATTAAAATACTTTAATTCCAGAACGCGTACGCCTTAATGGGGAAAAAGATAGCTTTTAACATTTATGTGCCCTTATGACAACGATTAGGCATACATGCAGAGTGGGCGGAGCTATCTGAAATTAATTTCTCTCTTCTGATTAAAGTAAAATTCGGCACTTGGGAGTCTTTGTGGTATCATTGGTCACGTATCCAAAGTCGAAATGTCAAAAAAAAAAAATGGCCGAAGGATTTTTTGAAAATTGACGTATAAATGTGAAATTTTAGATACGAGGGTGTCTTAAGTCGCCGATCACAAATCCAAAATCAGAATGTCATAAAAAAACAAAATGGCGGATGATTTTTTTGAAAATTGACGTATGAATATAAAATTTTAGATACGGGGGTTTTGGGGGTCGCCGATCACAATTCCAAAGTGAAAATGTCAAAAAAAAAAAAATGGCGGAATATTTTTTGAAAATTGACGTATGAATGTAAAATTTTAGATATGGGGGTTTTGGGGGCGCCGATCACAATTCCAAAGTCAAAATGTCAAAAAAAAACAAAAAGGCGGAAGATTTTTTTGAAAATTAACGTGTCAATGTGAAATTTTAGATACGGGGGTTTTGGGGGTCGCCGATCACGATTCCAAAGTCAAAGTGTCATAAAAAAACAAAATGGCGGAAGAATTTTTTGGAAATTGACGTATGAATGTAAAATTTTATATACGGGGGTTTTGGGGGTCGCCGATAACGATTCCAAAGTCAAGATGTAAAAAAAAAATGGCGGAAGATTTTTTGAAAATTGACGTATGAATGTAAAATTTTAGATACGGAGGTTTTGGGGGTCGCCGATCACGATTCCAAAGTCAAAATGTCAAAAAAAACAAAATGACGGAAGATTTTTTGAAAATTGACGTATGAATGTAAAATTTTAGATACGGGGGTTTTGGGGGTCGCCGATCACGATTCCAAAGTCAAAATGTCAAAAAAAAGAAAATAACGAAAGATTTTTTTGAAAATTGACGTGAGTGAAATTTTAGATACAGGGGTGTGTTAGGTCGCCGATCACAAATCCAAAATCAAAATGTCATAAAAAAACAAAATCGTGGAAGAATTTTTTGAAAATTGACATATGAATGTAAAATTTTAGATAAGGGGGTTTTGGGGGTCGCCGATCACGATTCCAAAGTCAAAATGTCAAAAAAAACAAAAGGGCGGAAGATTTTTTTGAAAATTGACGTATGAATGTGAAATTTTATATACGCGAGTTTTGGGGGTCGCCGATCACGATTCCAAAGTCAAAATGTCAAAAAAAACAAAATGGCGAAAGATTTTTTTGAAAATTCACTTATGAATGTGAAATTTTAGATACGGGGGTTTTGGGGGTCGCCGATCACGATTCCAAAGCCAAAATGTCAAAAAAAAAAAAAATGGCGGAAGATTCTTTGAAAATTGAGTCATGAATGTAAATTTTTAGATACGGGGGTTTTGGGGGTCGTCGATCACGATTCCAAAGTCAAGATGTCAAAAAAAAAACAAAATGACGGAAGATTTTTTGAAAATTGACGTATGAATGTAAAATTTTAGATACGGGGGTTTTGGGGATCGCCGATCACGATTCCAAAGTCAAAATGTCAAAAAAAAACAAAATGGCGGAAGATTTTTTTGAAAATTGACTCATTAATGTAAAATTTTAGATACGGGGGTTTTGGGGGTCGCCGATCACGATTCCAAAGTCAAAATGTCAAAAAAAACAAAATGGCGAAAGATTTTTTAGAAAATTGACGTATTAATGTAAAATTTTAGATACGGGGGTTTTGGGGGTCGCCGATCACGATTCCAAATTCAAAATGTCAAAAAAGCAAAATGGCGAAAGATTTTTTTGAAAATTGACGTATGAGTGTTAAATTTTAGATACGGGGGTATGTTAGGTCGCCGATCACAAATCCAAAATCAAAATGTCATAAAAAAACAAAATCGTGGAAGAATTTTTTGAAAATTGACATATGAATGTAAAATTTTAGATACGGGGGTTTTGGGGGTCGCCGATCACGATTCCAAAGTCAAAATGTCAAAAAAAGCAAAATGACGGAAGATTTTTTTGAAAATTGACGTATGAATGTAAGATTTAAGATACGGGGGTTTTGGGGGGGTCGCCGATCACGATTCCAAAGTCAAAATGTCAAAAAAAACAAAAGAGCGCAAGATTTTTTAGAAAATTGACGTATTAATGTAAAATTTTAGATACGGGGGTTTTGGGGGTCGCTGATCACGATTCCAAAGTCAAAATGTCAAAAAAAGCAAAACGTCGGAAGATTTTTTTGAAAATTGACATGAATGTAAAATTTTAGATACGGGGGTTTTGGGGGTCGCCGATCACGATTCCAAAGTCAAAATGTCAAAAAAAGCAAAATGGTGGAAAATTTTTTTGAAAATTGACATATGAATGTAAAATTTTAGATACGGTGGTTTTGGGGGTCGCCGATCACGATTCCAAAGTCAAAATGTGAAAAAAAACAAAATGGCGAAAGATTTTTTAGAAAATTGACGTATTAATGTAAAATTTTAGATACGGGGGTTTTGGGGGTCGCCGATCACGATTCCAAAGCCAAACTGAAAAAAAAACAAAAGGGCAGAAGATTTTTATGAAAATTGGCGTATGAATGTAAAATTTCAGATACGGGGGTTTTGGGGGTCGCCGATCACGATTCCAAAGCCAAACTGAAAAAAAAAACAAAAGGGCGGAAGATTTTTTTGAAAATTGAGTCATGAATGTGAAATTTCAAATACGGGGTTTTGGGGGTCGCCGATCACGATTCCAAAGTCAAAATGTCAAAAAAAAACAAAATGGCGAAAGATTTTTTTTGAAAATTGACGTATGAATGTGAGATTTTAGATACGGAGGTTTTGGGGGTCGCCAATCACGATTCCAAAGCCAAAATGTCAAAAAAAAAAAATGGCAGAAGATTTTTTTGAAAATTGACGTATGAGTGTGAAATTTTAGATACGGGGGTTTTGAGGGTCGCCGATCACGATTCCAAAGTCAAAATGTCAAAAAAAGCAAAATGGCGGAAGATTTTTTTGAAAATTCACGTATGAATGTGAAATTTTAGATACGGGGGTTTTGGGGGTCGCCGATCACGATTCCAAAGCCAAAATGTCAAAAAAAAACAAAATGGCGGAAGATTTTTTGAAAATTGAGTCATGAATGTAAAATTTTAGATACGGGGGTTTTGGGGGTCGCCGATCACGATTCCAAAGTCAAGATGTCAAAAAAAAGAAAATGGCGGAATATTTTTTGAAAATTGATGTATGAATGTAAAATTTTAGATACGGGGGTTTTGGGGGTCGCCGATCGCGATTACAAAGTCAAAATGGCGAAAGATTTTTTAGAAAATTGACGTATTAATGTAAAATTTTAGATACGGGGGTTTTGGGGGTCGCCGATCACGATTCCAAAGTCAAAATGTCAAAAAAAGCAAAATGGCGAAAGATTTTTTTGAAAATTGACGTATGAGTGTGAAATTTTAGATACGGGGGGTTTTGGGGGTCGCCGATCACGATTCCAAACTCAAAATGTCAAAAAAAACAAAATGACGGAAGATTTTTTTAAAAATTAACGTATGAATGTGAAATTTCAGATACGGGGGTTTTGGGGGTCGCCGATCACAATCCCAAAGTCAAAATGTCAAAAAAAGCAAAATGGCGAAAGATTTTTTTGGAAATTGACGTATGAGTGTGAAATTTTAGATACAGGGGTGTGTTAGGTCGCCGATCACAAATCCAAAATCAAAATGTCAAAAAAACCAAATCGTGGAAGAATTTTTTGAAAATTGACATATGAGTGTAAAATTTTAGATAAGGGGGTTTTGGGGGTCGCCGATCACGATTCCAAAGTCGAAATGTCAAAAAAACAAAATGGAAGATTTTTTTGAAAATTGACGTATGAATGTGAAATTTCAGATACGGGGGTTTTGGGGGTCGCCGATCACGATTCCAAAGTCAAAATGTCAAAAAAAAAATGGCGGAAGATTTTTTGAAAATTGAGTCATGAATGTAAATTTTTAGATACGGGGGTTTTGGGGGTCGCCGATCACGATTCCAAAGTCAAAATGTCAAAAAAAACAAAATGACGGAAGATTTTTTTGAAAAATGACGTATAAATGTGAAATTTCAGATACGGGGGTTTTGGGGGTCGCCGATCACAATCCCAAAGTCAAAATGTCAAAAAAAGCAAAATGGCGAAAGATTTTTTTGAAAATTGACGTATGAGTGTGAAATTTTAGATACGGGGGGTTTTGGGGGTCGCCGATCACGATTCCAAACTCAAAATGTCAAAAAAAAAAATGGCGGAAGATTTTTTGAAAATTGAGTCATAAATGTAAAATTTTAGATACGGGGGTTTTGGGGGTTGCCGATCACGATTCCAAAGTCAAAATGTCAAAAAAACAAAACGGCGGAAGATTTTTTTGAAAGTTGACGTATGAATGTGAAATTTTAGATACGGAGGTTTTGGGGGTCGCCGATCACGATTCCAAAGTCAAAATGTCAAAAAAAACAAAATGACGGAAGATTTTTTGAAAATTGACGTATGAATGTAAAATTTTAGATACGGGGGTTTTGGGGGTCGCCGATCACGATTCCAAAGTCAAAATGTCAAAAAAAAACAAAATGGCGGAAGATGTTTTTGAAAATTGACGTATGAGTGTGAAATTTTAGATACGGGGAGTTTTAGGGGTCGCCGATCACGATTCTAAAGCAAAATGTCAAAAAAAACAAAATGGCGGAAGATGTTTTTGAAAATTGACGTATGAATGCGAAATTTTAGATACGGGGGTGTCTTAGGTCGCCAATCACGAATCCAAAGTCAAAATGTCAAAAAAAAAACAAAATGGCGGAAGAGTTCTTTGAAAATTGACGTATGAATGTGAAATTTTAGGTAAGGCTTATTACATCTTCAATTCGGTGATTCTTCGAAACGTGATTGAACAGGGTTTAAATGTAATACTTAATTTTTTCTTATCAATAGTAGATTCGAAAACATCAGAATCGTATTGTACACTGTCCCAATGAAAATGTTGCGCTCACTGAGCTCATTGTTTCTTTCGATACTTTAACATGACCTTTGTTTAACATTAAATTACGTTTCTCGCTCTTGAGTGTGAACCGGTTTGTGTAAAAAAACAGTTCGAGTAGAATTTCAAATAAAATATACTATCGGCTTAACAAAATGTATGTAGGGGTGCTTTAAAAGTTTATAAAAGTGGACATTCTAAAAACGTCATGCCAGTGAACGCTTTTTACAGGAAAGGCGCTTCAATGGGGCTTCAATTTAAAACTTGGGCTTTTTACTTTTATTATTATTTCGTGCTCCTTTATTAAGGATAGTAGATTTTGAAAAGGTTGACAGGCTTTCACACTTTCGCATCAAAATAGTATTGTACACTGTCTTAATAAAAATGTTGCGCTCCTTGATCTCATTGTGCCTTTACATACTTTAACACGACTTATGTTTAACATTAAATTACCTTTCTCGCTCTTGAGTGTGTACCGGTTTGTGTAAAAAACAATTCGAGAAAAATTTTAAATACAATAAACTATTGGCTTCACAAAATATATGTATATACCGGGATGCTTTAAAAGTTTATAAAACTGGACATTCTAAAAAGCGTTTTTTTACAGGAAAGGCGCTTTAATAGGGCTTAAATTTAAAACTTGGGCTATTTACTTTTATTATTATTTTGTGCTTTTTTCTTAACGAGAGTAGACTTCGAAAAGATTGACAGGCTCTTATACGTTCACATCAAAATAGTATTGTAAACTGTCTTAATGAAAATGTTACGCTTTTTGAGAGCTCATTGTTCCTTTGGATATTTTAACATGACTTATGTTTAACATTAAATTACCTTTCTCGCTCTTGAGTGTGTACCGGTTTGTGTAAGAAACAATTCGAGAAAAATTTTAAATAAAATGAAAGGCACTTCAATTTAAAACTTGGGGTTTTTACTTTTATTTTAATTTTGTGGTCCTTTATTAACGATAGTGGATTTCAAAGAGGTCACACTTTACATCAAAATAGTATTGTACACTGTCTTAATAAAAATGTTGTGCGTTTTGATCTCATTGTGTCTTTGCATACTTTAACACGACTTATGTTTAACATTAAATTACCTTTCTCGCTCTTGAGTGTGTACCGGTTTGTGTAAGAAACAATTCGAGAAAAATTTTAAATAAAATGAAAGGCACTTCAATTTAAAACTTGGGGTTTTTACTTTTATTTTAATTTTGTGGTCCTTTATTAACGATAGTGGATTTCAAAGAGGTCACACTTTACATCAAAATAGTATTGTACACTGTCTTAATAAAAATGTTGTGCGTTTTGATCTCATTGAGTCTTTGCATACTTTAACACGACTTATGTTTAACATTAAATTACCTTTCTCGCTCTTGAGTGTGTACCGGTTTGTGTTAAAAACAGTTCGAGAAGAATTTTAAATAAGATATCCTATTGGCTTAACATAATAAATGTATATACAGGGGTGCTTCAAATATTTATAAAAATGGACATTCTAGAAAGCGCTGTTTACAGGAAAGGCGCTTGAAAAGGGCTTAAATTTAAAACTTGGGTTTTTTACTTTTATTATTATTTTGTGCTCCTTTATTAATGATAGTGGATTTCAAAAGGGTCTCACTTTTTGAGCTCATTCTGTCTTTGGATACTTTAACATTGCTTATGATTAACTTTAAATTACCTTTCTCGCTCTTGAGTGTGTACCGATTTGTGTCAAAAACAGATCGAGGATAATTTTAAATAAAATATACTCTGCTCTTTTATTAACGATAGTGGACTTCGAAAAGGTAGTAAGAAAGTAATATACTTTATAAATTAAATTTACTTTACCCATTCACATACATATGTTTGCGAGCTATATATTTGAAGTTCATCAGCATTCATTAGCATTCTATAAGAATGTTTGAAAGCGACGCCCATTTACCAAACAAAATTTGTTGTAAACATGTTAAACACTATGGAGATACTACGTATATTTGAGCATGTCAATTAAAATGACGAGCCCGCGATAGCGGGCGAGTAGTATATATGTAATTCATTGAAATTTTAAAATGTTCTTCAATACAAGTCCTTCATTTTTAAATGACGTGCGAAATAATTTTGAGTATGTGACAGACGAATATTTCAATTATGCTGACCAAAATTTCATAATGAAAGCGCTGTTCCACTTCAAATAATTTGGGTGAAAATATATCAGTGTCAGACTGCTTATTACGTTCTTTTTTATTAATATTGTGCATGCCTATCTTAAATTGTTTCTGAGCAATTGACATACTTTTTGTTAATATACTAAATTTTTCCACTGTTATTTCAATAGCGTATTATCCCGATTGTTTCAATGAAAATGATGCACTTATTGAGCATATTGGTTCTTCGGATACTTTAACATCATTCTTATGTTTAACATTAAATTATCTTTCTCGCTCTTCATTGTGTAACAGTTTGTGTAAAAAAAAATTCTAGAAGAATTCTAAATGAAATATACAATTGGCTTTACAAAATATATGTATATACAGAGTGTGCCACAAGTCTATAAAATCTTACATTCTAAAAACCACCACGAGAGTGATCGCGTTTTACAGGAAACTGTAAAAAGCTGTAAGCGGACGCGCAAAAGGCGAATTCAAGCTCGAAAAGATTGAAGCCATAGCTCACAAACATTCAACACAATAAATATTGCAATATATAATAATAGGCCCAATGATAATAGTGTATAGGTAAGAAACTTATAAATTCGATTCCTTATTTGTTTATAAATACTTTCTACTTATTTTTAGCAATTATCGTTACATGACTGGAGTCATTTCGTCCATGAATTCAGTTGTAAAAATACTTCAAAATATTATAAGATATTGTTAATAGAAAAAAGAAACTAAAATATATTCCTACCAGATTAAACAAGCACTTAATCATGTTGTTACTGTGCCAGGCAAATTGAGAAGTAATATCATACGTATTCAAAAAAGATTGTTTAATTATCATTGATGAAAATGAACTTCCCGCGACATCGTCAATTAGAATAATTCAAAATAGCAATTCTAAAAGGATGTTTTACAGTATTTTCGAATATAACAATAAGTAATCAATATTACCATAATACGTACATATATTATATCTATATATTCCTTAAATTGTAGGTGTACAATGCAAAAGAAAATAATTATGTACAGTGTGAACAAGGCTTTACCAACATTATTAAGCATCATACATAACTGACAGTTGTAATACAAAGAAACACTGCAAATTATAAGAGTATAGGAATGGAAATCAGTATAAAAAATGCCAATGAAGTAAATATTATTTGTTATAGAACAATGATTAAATGAATTATTTAAAAGTATACATTCGCGTCAACAAAACATAATTCTAATAAAGCTATCTACAAGTTTGTATAAAATAAAATGTTTTTTTAAAATTCTAATGAATTTTCATTTAAACCAAAAAGACCAGTGGAATCGACATATGTATATAGACTGAAACACTATTAACAAAAACTATCAAACCACATTTTCCAACTGATGCAAAAAAAACAGATTTCGAGATTATTCTAATTTTATTCCCACAAACAAAATTCAAACTACAGATAAATTAGGCAAACGTGAAATAAATCATCGGCAAGTCAAGGCACAAAACCAATAATAGTAGAAAAATTATAAATAGAGTGAAAACTACCGTCTGTGAGGCACAGGAAAAGTATGTGAAAAATGTCAATATAACTTTAAACGATAAAATACATCTTATTTCATGGACAGCCGTTAAACATTTTCAATTTAAAAACTGCTATTATCACTAAATCTATTATTAATCATTTCATCCGATAAGCATTCTGAATAAAATATTGCATAGTTGTAAACTATATACAGGGGTGTATAAAAACAACTAAGCAATATTGAACATCTAAAACACAATTATATTTAGTTATTCGCTACATATCGGAATTATATGGTGTTTCAAAAACTGAAACGCAATAAAGACAAAATCCGCAATAAATTTAGAAGAATAAGGGGAGCGGTACCTCAACTGTAAGCGGAATAAGAGGCGATAGCGGGCCTTCAAGGCCTGCCGTATTAGCTAGTTATATATACTAAAAGCCGAGTAGTCAATGGCAACCAAACCCGGTCAAAATCGACGAAAATTGGGTACGCGGGGCGCAGAACTCGTCTCTGGATACGCAAAATTGAAAGCTGCCCTTTGGCGTGAAGTTACCGACGACCTTGAATTGTTCCTCGACGGAGAGTTTTTCTTCCCAAGTGGAGCGTGTGCAGAGATATGGGCTTTTAAAGAGGAGCGTGCATACGGTGTTTTAACAGCAAAATGGCTTACGTCATGACGATTCACGTGACAACCGATCAAAATCGTAAAAATGTCAGGTATGACAGGCACGCGCGAAAGAATTGTAAAAGTTTCACATTGACGAAGAAATTTCAGGCCGTCGAGGTTTAGAGTGCGGAAAGAGGGTTGGAAACGAAAATAGTGGACTTTTCCGCGACGATTGAGTGCACTGTCCGCGTGCCAAATCTGTCGCTGTGGAAGGTGCGATTCATTTAAAGCTTTTATGCAGAGGAATGCGGTAAAAAAAATTCACGATGACGAATTTGCGTGTCATTAATGACTATATATTCACGTTCGTCGATCGGTTGTCAAGTTTAAGTGTCAGAAGGCCGACAAATAAAGATATTACGAAGAAGAGGTGTATTTTTAATTGAAACGTGGTACCTTTCAGATACGTATTAGTGTTATTATTATCAATCGTTATTATTTCTTTTCTATATGAATATATGAACAAAATGCCGACGGATATGATAAAATAAACTTAAAGTGTATTGTCGCACGTACATAAGTACAGTAATAAATATAACGATTTTGCTATTTTTTATTAAGATATATTAATAAATACAATGACACTCTATTCATTATATATGTCATCGAAATGTAAATTTCATACAACGAAGAACTTGAAGCAAGCTTAAATAAAGAAGAACCATCTGAGTTTTGCCATTTGGGCCTGTCAAATTACGTTAGATGCACATGAATGATACAAAACCTAAATGTCAACAGAATGTTGGAAATGTATCAGTGTTCAAGTTATAATTATATAAATTTAAGCCATTTTACGAATGGGATCATTTAATAACATTTCTCATCGATCTCTCTACGTACAAATAATAGGGCGACTTTTCTTTATTTGGCAGATGTGTCCGAAGCACTTCGAAATAAAATAAATACATCAAATAAGATTCCCATAAGCATGTATGTCATTTCGTTTACCAATTCAGTTATAAAAGCAAGTATTTAAAGTGTGCGACTGCTGGTTGGCACCAACTAATCAGAAGTACATTTTTGGTTAAATGGTACGACAGTGTCTAGCATCAACCGTATAGGAGCTAGCAAGATTTTCGATTGCGTTTTAGAAAGTATATTACTAAAGCGTAATATGAAAATTAATTAATTCTCTCAATGACCTGTAAGTTTAAAACATGTTTTATTAAGTTAGCCTGACATTTCGTTCTCACAAGTTTATGTGTGAACAAATACAGTTCAACGAACTATTGTCACGATGACAGGTGGAACTACAATTTTGGTTAAACATCTTCATGTCAGCTGTCTGACTTTTCATTGTCATAGGTATGTGTCCTCGAAATATCGTTACGATGACAGTCTGTCAGAAAATTTGAATTATACACTATTTCAATCGTAAACTTGACACAAAGCGTAGTACCAATTTTATAGAACTAATAACGTGAAACAACATTCAATTAATTTTTTTTTTGATCTGTCGACGTTCACCATGGACTAGATGTACACAACTGATACAAAACCTGAATGTCAATAAAAAAATTTTAAATATCAGCGTTCATTAAATTATATAGGAATATTGTTCGCTTTGTGGGCAAAGTCTTAATAAATAAATTCATTTGCCACCATAATGTATAATCCATTTCTAGAGATATTTCTTTAAATTTAATCTTCATTCATTACAATAGCAAAGTTAACTACATAATTATCCTCCACTGCCATTCATTCATATAGAAATTAAAATACCGTAAATAGTATAGGTAATAGTGAATAGGTACAACCTAACCAACTAAAAAGAAGAAGCGTATGCGGTATCATAAAAATTAAATTAACATTATGAATGACATAGGTACTCCGACAATTTTATGTATTATGGTTAGAGTTGTTGCCGATATGCCATACGATTTTTTAACGCATACACATAATCTGACATTACGTCAAACCAGTGAGCTGTAGCAGTGAAATCAACTGTTCACAGGGACAAATATTATACGGATCTAAATTCTAATTAGCTCCCTTATTTTCAGAAATAGCGTACCGAAAATAGTTATACCGTATTTAGTTGTTTTTTTAGTGAAATCTGCCTTATGAAGTTTAACTAACATTTTTATAGAGGAAATGATTATTAACATTTAACATTCATTAAAACAGCATGCGACCAGCATTGATCGCATTACCAATGAGATGCCCTTACAGCCTTACATATAATATTAAAAAGATATAAGTACAAGCGAAGAGGCGAATCAAGCTCAAAGAGCTCCATACATCACTATATCTAACAATGGTTGCTTTCTGCAAACACGAGAGTTGCGAAATTGTTCACATAATTCTAACTTCTCTTTATTGAAATTTAAACGTTCTTTATCATAAAAATTAACATAAAAACATTCATAAATTTACAAACTATATTCAACGTAATGACTATAAAAACATCATCAAAAATAACTCAATAATAATGAGTAGTATAAATACATCGTACCTATACTTGCCCATACTTAATTCAATATAATGATTCCTTTCTATAATTGCTTCCTTTGCGACGAGAAATCATAACAGAATTTGAATTTTGAAAAAAATTATCAACATACAAACTGACATCGAAAGTCACAATTTTTAAATATTGTACTAAATTTTTCTATTATATAAATGCTTTAAAAAAGTGTAATTTCCGGTACGTTAGAATTATGTTATTAAATTTTGACAATTTTTTAATTGAATAAAATTGATGATAATTATAACAAACGTCAAAATCTAATTATTTTATAGGTTACGAAGATAACTGACATAGAGGTGGGCAAAACGGCTCATTTCTTTGACTCGGTTCAGCTCCTCATTGTGAGCCGGATCACGGAACCGGCTCATTTGAACCATGTGGATCCGTAATAGCATACCGTTCATGAACGTGTAGTACACATATAATACTCGGCGCCGCGCGCCGTCGTCGACTCAAACGAACCGGGATGATAATTTCGGCTGCGCGCACACCAATTGTACAAAATGTTTGACAAACAATTTATTTGAAGCTAAAATGCACACAAATTTGACAAATTATTAGGTTGTTGTACACAAATTAAACAAAATATATGTAAAACTAAATTATCAATTATCGGCATCTCAATCTCGACATAATACATCCGGTTGACTTAACATTTTTATAGATATACAGGTTGATTATTGTTCTTTTAATGATTATATATTTGCATTATTAAAATACTTTAATTCCAGAACGCGTACGCCTTAATGGGGAAAAAGATAGCTTTTAACATTTATGTGCCCTTATGACAACGATTACGCATACATGCAGAGTGGGCGGAGCTATCTGAAATTAATTTCTCTCTTCTGATTAAAGTAAAATTCGGCACTTGGGAGTCTTTGTGGTATCATTGATCACGTATCCAAAGTCGAAATGTCAAAAAAAAAAAAAATGGCCGAAGGATTTTTTGAAAATTGACGTATAAATGTGAAATTTTAGATACGAGGGTGTCTTAAGTCGCCGATCACAAATCCAAAATCAGAATGTCATAAAAAAACAAAATGGCGGATGATTTTTTTGAAAATTGACGTAGGAATATAAAATTTTAGATACGGGGGTTTGGGGGTCGCCGATCACGATTCCAAAGTCAAAATGTCAAAAAAAACAAAATGGCGAAAGATTTTTTAGAAAATTGACGTATTAATGTAAAATTTTAGATAAGGGGGTTTTGGGGGTCGCTGATCACGATTCCAAAGTCAAAATGTCAAAAAAAAACAAAATGGTGGAAGATTTTTTGAAAATTGGCGTGTGAATGTGAAATTTTAGATACGCGAGTTTTGGGGGTCGCCGATCACGATTCCAAAGTCAAAATGTCAAAAAAAAACAAAATGGCGGAAGATTTTTTTGAAAATTGACTTATTAATGTAAAATTTTAGATACGGGAGTTGTGGGGGTCGCCGATCACGATTCCAAAGTCAAAATGTCAAAAAAAACAAAATGGCGAAAGATTTTTTAGAAAACTGACGTATTAATGTAAAATTTTAGATACGGGGGTTTTGGGTCTCGCCGATCACGATTCCAAAGTCAAAATGTCAAAAAAAGCGAAATGGCGAAAGATTTTTTTGAAAATTCACGTATGAGTGTGAAATTTTAGATACGGGGGTGTGTTAGGTCGCCGATCACAAATCCAAAATCAAAATGTCATAAAAAAACAAAATCGTGGAAGAATTTTTTGAAAATTGACATATGAATGTAAAACTTTAGATACGGGGGTTTTGGGGGTCGCCGATCACGATTCCAAAGTCAAAATGTAAAAAAAAGCAAAATGGCGGAAGATTTTTTTGAAAATTGACGTATGAATGTAAGATTTTAGATACGGGGGTTTTGGGGGGTCGCCGATCACGATTCCAAAGTCAAAATGTCAAAAGAAAACAAAATAGCGAAAGATTTTTTAGAAAATTGACGTATTAATGTAAAATTTTAGATAAGGGGGTTTTGGGGGTCGCCGGTCACGATTACAAAGTCAAAATGTCAAAAAAAGCAAAACGTCGGAAGATTTTTTTGAAAATTGACGTATGAATGTAAAATTCTAGATACCGGGGTTTTGGGGGTCGCCGATCACGATTCCAAAGTCAAAATGTTAAAAAAAAGCAAAATGGTGGAAGATTTTTTTGAAAATTGACATATGAATGTAAAATTTTAGATACGGGGGTTTTGGGGGTCGCCGATCACGATTCCAAAGTCAAAATGTCAAAAAAAGCAAAACGGCGAAAGATTTTTTTGAAAATTGACGTATGAATGTGAAATTTTAGATACGGGGCTTTTGGGGGTCGCCGATCGCGATTCCAAAGCCAAACTGAAAAGAAAAACAAAAGAGCGGAAGATTTTTTTGAAAATTGACGTATGAATGTGAAATTTTAGATACGGGAGTTTTGGGGGTCGCCGATCGCGATTCCAAAGTCAAAATGTCAAAAAAAAACAAAATGGCGAAAGATTTTTTTTGAAAATTGACGTATGAATGTGAAATTTTAGATACGGAGGTTTTGGGGGTCGCCGATCACGATTCCAAAGTCAAAATGTCAAAAAAAGCAAAATGGCGAAAGATTTTTTTGAAAATTGACATGAGTGTGAAATTTTAGATACGGGGGGTTTTGGGGATCGCCGATCACGATTCCAAAGTCAAAATGTCAAAAAAAAACAAAATGGCGGAAGATGTTTTTGAAAATTGACGTATGAATGCGAAATTTTAGATAAGGGGGTGTCTTAGGTCGCCGATCACGAATCCAAAGTCAAAATGTCAAAAAAAAACAAACTGGCGGAAGAGTTCTTTGAAAATTGACGTATGAATGTGAAATTTTAGATACGGCTTATTACATCTTCAATTCGGTGATTCTTCGAAACGTGATTGAACAGGGTTTAAATTTAATACTTAATTTTTTCTTATCAATAGTAGATTCGAAAACATCAGAATCGTATTGTACACTGTCCCAATGAAAATGTTGCGCTCACTGAGCTCATTGTTTCTTTCGATACTTTAACATGACTTTTGTTTAACATTAAATTACGTTTCTCGCTCTTGAGTGTGAACCGGTTTGTGTAAAAAAACAGTTCGAGTAGAATTTCAAATAAAATATACTATCGGCTTAACAAAATGTATGTAGGGGTGCTTTAAAAGTTTATAAAAGTGGACATTCTAAAAACGTCATGCCAGTGAACGCTTTTTACAGGAAAGGCGCTTCAATGGGGCATCAATTTAAAACTTGGGCTTTTTACTTTTATTATTATTTCGCGCTCCTTTATTAACGATAGTAGATTTTGAAAAGGTTGACAGGCTTTCACACTTTCGCATCAAAATAGTATTGTACACTGTCTTAATAAAAATGTTGCGCTTCTTGATCTCATTGTGCCTTTACATACTTTAACACGCCTTATGTTTAACATTAAATTACCTTTCTCGCTCTTGAGTGTGTACCGGTTTGTGTAAAAAACAATTCGAGAAAAATTTTAAATACAATAAACTATTGGCTTCACAAAATATATGTATATACCGGGATGCTTTAAAAGTTTATAAAACTGGACATTCTAAAAAGCGTTCTTTTTACAAGAAAGGCGCTTTAATAGGGCTTAAATTTAAAACTTGGGCTTTTTACTTTTATTATTATTTTGTGCTTTTTTCTTAACGAGAGTAGACTTCGAAAAGATTGACAGGCTTTGGGGGTCGCCGATCACGATTCCAAAGTCAAAATGTCAAAAAAAACAAAATGACGGAAGATTTTTTGAAAATTGACGTATGAATGTGAAATTTCAGATACGGGGGTTTTGGGGGTCGCCGATCACGATTTCAAAGCAAAATGTCAAAAAAAACAAAATGGCGAAAGATTTTTTGAAAATTGACGCAAAATTTTAGATACGGGGGTTTTGGGGGTCGCCGATCACGATTCCAAAGTCAAATTGTCAAAAAAAAGCAAAACGGCGAAAGATTTTTTTGAAAATTGACGTATGAGTTTGAAATTTTAGATACGGGGGTTTTGGGTGTCGCCGATCACGATTCCAAAGCCAAAATGTCAAAAAAAAACAAAATGGCGGAAGATTTTTTGAAAATTGAGTCATGAATGTAAAATTTTAGATACGGGGGTTTTGGGGGTCGCCAATCACGATTCCAAAGTCAAAATATCAAAAAAAAACAAAATGACGGAAGATTTTTTTGAAAATTGACCTATGAATGTGAAATTTCATTTCATTTTTTTGGGGGGTCGCCGATCACAATCCCAAAGTCAAAATGTCAAAAAAAACATAACGGCGGAAGATTTTTTAGAAAGTTGACGTATGAAAGTGAAATTTTAGACACGGGGGTTTTGGGGATCGCCGATCACGATTCCAAAGTCAAAATGTCAAAAAAAAAATGGCGGGAGGCTTTTTTAAAAGTTGACGTATGAATGTGAAATTTTAAATACGGGGGTTTTGGGGGTCGCCGATCACGATTCCAAAGTCAAAATGTCAAAAAAAAAACAAAATGGCAGAAGATGTTTTTGAAAATTGACGTATGAGTGTGAAATTTTATATACGGGGGTTTTGAGGGTCGTCGATCACGATTCCAAAGTCAAAATGTCAAAAAAAAACAAAATAGCGAAAGATTTTTTTGGGAATTGACGTATGAGTGTGAAATTTTAGATACAGGGGTGTGTTAGGTCGTCGATCACAAATCCAAAGTCAAAATGTCATAAAAGAACAAAATCGTGGAAGAATTTTTTGAAAATTGACATATGAATGTAAAATTTTAGATAAGGGGGTTTTGGGGGATGCCGATCACGATTCCAAAGTGAAAATGTCAAAAAAAAAAAAAATGGCGGAAGATTTTTTGAAAATTGACGTATGAATGTAAAATTTTAGGTACGGGGGTTTTGGGGGTCGCCGATCACGATTCCAAAGTCAAAATGTCAAAAAAAACAAAATGGAAGATTTTTTTGAAAATTGACGTATGAATGTGAAATTTCAGATACGGGGGTTTTGGGGGTCGCCGATCACGATTCCAAAGCCAAAATGTCAAAAAAAACAAAATGGCGGAAGATTTTTTGAAAATTAAGTAATGAATGTAAAATTTTAGATACGGGGGTTTTGGGGGTCGCCGATCACGATTCCAAAGTCAAAATGTCAAAAAAAAACAAAATAGCGAAAGATTTTTTAGAAAATTGACGTATTAATGTAAAATTTTAGATAAGGGGGTTTTGGGGGTCGCCGGTCACGATTACAAAGTCAAAATGTCAAAAAAAGCAAAACGTCGGAAGATTTTTTTGAAAATTGACGTATGAATGTAAAATTCTAGATACCGGGGTTTTGGGGGTCGCCGATCACGATTCCAAAGTCAAAATGTTAAAAAAAAGCAAAATGGTGGAAGATTTTTTTGAAAATTGACATATGAATGTAAAATTTTAGATACGGGGGTTTTGGGGGTCGCCGATCACGATTCCAAAGTCAAAATGTCAAAAAAAAAAAAATGGCGAAAGATTTTTTAGAAAATTGACGTATTAATGTAAAATTTTAGATACGGGGGTTCTGGGGGTCGCCGATCACGATTCCAAAGTCAAAATGTCAAAAAAAGCAAAACGGCGAAAGATTTTTTTGAAAATTGACGTATGAATGTGAAATTTTAGATACGGGACTTTTGGGGGTCGCCGATCGCGATTCCAAAGCCAAACTGAAAAGAAAAACAAAAGAGCGGAAGATTTTTTTGAAAATTGACGTATGAATGTGAAATTTTAGATACGGGAGTTTTGGGGGTCGCCGATCGCGATTCCAAAGTCAAAATGTCAAAAAAAAACAAAATGGCGAAAGATTTTTTTTGAAAATTGACGTATGAATGTGAAATTTTAGATACGGAGGTTTTGGGGGTCGCCGATCACGATTCCAAAGTCAAAATGTCAAAAAAAGCAAAATGGCGAAAGATTTTTTTGAAAATTGACATGAGTGTGAAATTTTAGATACGGGGGGTTTTGGGGATCGCCGATCACGATTCCAAAGTCAAAATGTCAAAAAAAAACAAAATGGCGGAAGATGTTTTTGAAAATTGACGTATGAATGCGAAATTTTAGATACGGGGGTGTCTTAGGTCGCCGATCACGAATCCAAAGTCAAAATGTCAAAAAAAAACAAACTGGCGGAAGAGTTCTTTGAAAATTGACGTATGAATGTGAAATTTTAGATACGGCTTATTACATCTTCAATTCGGTGATTCTTCGAAACGTGATTGAACAGGGTTTAAATTTAATACTTAATTTTTTCTTATCAATAGTAGATTCGAAAACATCAGAATCGTATTGTACACTGTCCCAATGAAAATGTTGCGCTCACTGAGCTCATTGTTTCTTTCGATACTTTAACATGACTTTTGTTTAACATTAAATTACGTTTCTCGCTCTTGAGTGTGAACCGGTTTGTGTAAAAAAACAGTTCGAGTAGAATTTCAAATAAAATATACTATCGGCTTAACAAAATGTATGTAGGGGTGCTTTAAAAGTTTATAAAAGTGGACATTCTAAAAACGTCATGCCAGTGAACGCTTTTTACAGGAAAGGCGCTTCAATGGGGCATCAATTTAAAACTTGGGCTTTTTACTTTTATTATTATTTCGCGCTCCTTTATTAACGATAGTAGATTTTGAAAAGGTTGACAGGCTTTCACACTTTCGCATCAAAATAGTATTGTACACTGTCTTAATAAAAATGTTGCGCTTCTTGATCTCATTGTGCCTTTACATACTTTAACACGCCTTATGTTTAACATTAAATTACCTTTCTCGCTCTTGAGTGTGTACCGGTTTGTGTAAAAAACAATTCGAGAAAAATTTTAAATACAATAAACTATTGGCTTCACAAAATATATGTATATACCGGGATGCTTTAAAAGTTTATAAAACTGGACATTCTAAAAAGCGTTCTTTTTACAAGAAAGGCGCTTTAATAGGGCTTAAATTTAAAACTTGGGCTTTTTACTTTTATTATTATTTTGTGCTTTTTTCTTAACGAGAGTAGACTTCGAAAAGATTGACAGGCTTTGGGGGTCGCCGATCACGATTCCAAAGTCAAAATGTCAAAAAAAACAAAATGACGGAAGATTTTTTGAAAATTGACGTATGAATGTGAAATTTCAGATACGGGGGTTTTGGGGGTCGCCGATCACGATTTCAAAGCAAAATGTCAAAAAAAACAAAATGGCGAAAGATTTTTTGAAAATTGACGCAAAATTTTAGATACGGGGGTTTTGGGGGTCGCCGATCACGATTCCAAAGTCAAATTGTCAAAAAAAAGCAAAACGGCGAAAGATTTTTTTGAAAATTGACGTATGAGTTTGAAATTTTAGATACGGGGGTTTTGGGTGTCGCCGATCACGATTCCAAAGCCAAAATGTCAAAAAAAAACAAAATGGCGGAAGATTTTTTGAAAATTGAGTCATGAATGTAAAATTTTAGATACGGGGGTTTTGGGGGTCGCCAATCACGATTCCAAAGTCAAAATATCAAAAAAAAACAAAATGACGGAAGATTTTTTTGAAAATTGACCTATGAATGTGAAATTTCATTTCATTTTTTTGGGGGGTCGCCGATCACAATCCCAAAGTCAAAATGTCAAAAAAAACATAACGGCGGAAGATTTTTTAGAAAGTTGACGTATGAAAGTGAAATTTTAGACACGGGGGTTTTGGGGATCGCCGATCACGATTCCAAAGTCAAAATGTCAAAAAAAAAATGGCGGGAGGCTTTTTTAAAAGTTGACGTATGAATGTGAAATTTTAAATACGGGGGTTTTGGGGGTCGCCGATCACGATTCCAAAGTCAAAATGTCAAAAAAAAAACAAAATGGCAGAAGATGTTTTTGAAAATTGACGTATGAGTGTGAAATTTTATATACGGGGGTTTTGAGGGTCGTCGATCACGATTCCAAAGTCAAAATGTCAAAAAAAAACAAAATAGCGAAAGATTTTTTTGGGAATTGACGTATGAGTGTGAAATTTTAGATACAGGGGTGTGTTAGGTCGTCGATCACAAATCCAAAGTCAAAATGTCATAAAAGAACAAAATCGTGGAAGAATTTTTTGAAAATTGACATATGAATGTAAAATTTTAGATAAGGGGGTTTTGGGGGATGCCGATCACGATTCCAAAGTGAAAATGTCAAAAAAAAAAAAAATGGCGGAAGATTTTTTGAAAATTGACGTATGAATGTAAAATTTTAGGTACGGGGGTTTTGGGGGTCGCCGATCACGATTCCAAAGTCAAAATGTCAAAAAAAACAAAATGGAAGATTTTTTTGAAAATTGACGTATGAATGTGAAATTTCAGATACGGGGGTTTTGGGGGTCGCCGATCACGATTCCAAAGCCAAAATGTCAAAAAAAACAAAATGGCGGAAGATTTTTTGAAAATTAAGTAATGAATGTAAAATTTTAGATACGGGGGTTTTGGGGGTCGCCGATCACGATTCTAAAGTCAAAATGTCAAAAAAAAACAAAATGACGGAAGATGTTTTTGAAAATTGACGTATGAATGTGAAATTTCAGATACGGGGGTTTTGGGGGTCGCCGATCACAATCCCAAAGTCAAAATGTCAAAAAAAGCAAAATGGCGAAAGATTTTTTTGAAAATTAACGTATGAGTGTGAAATTTTAGATACGGGGGGTTTTGGGGGTCGCCGATCACGATTCCAAAGTCAAAATGTCAAAAAAAAAAGAAAATGGCGGAAGATTTTTTGTAAATTGTGTCATGAATGTAAAATTTTAGATACGGGGGTTTTGGGGGTCGCCGATCACGATTCCAAAGTCAAAATGTCAAAAAAAAACAAAATAGCGAAAGATTTTTTTGGGAATTGACGTGAGTGTGAAATTTTAGATACAGGGGTGTGTTAGGTCGTCGATCACAAATCCAAAATCAAAATGTCATAAAAGAACAAAATCGTGGAAGAATTTTTTGAAAATTGACATATGAATGTAAAATTTTAGATAAGGGGGTTTTGGGGGACGCCGATCACGATTCCAAAGTCAAAATGTCAAAAAAAAACAAAATGGCGGAAGATTTTTTGAAAATTGACGTATGAATGTAAAATTTTAGGTACGGGGGGTTTTGGGGGTCGCCGATCACGATTCCAAAGTCAAAATGTCAAAAAAAAACAAAATGGCGGAAGATGTTTTGAAAATTGACGTATGAGTGTGAAATTTTAGATACGGGGGTTTTGAGGATCGCCGATCACGATTCCAAAGTCAAAATGTCAAAAAAAAACAAAATGGCGGAAGATCTTTTGGAAATTAACGTATGAATGTAAAATTTTAGATACGGGGGTTTTGGGGGTCGCCGATCACGATTCCAAAGTCAAAATGTCAAAAAAAGCAAAATGGCGAAAGATTTTTTTGAAAATTGACATGAGTGTGAAATTTTAGATACGGGGGGTTTTGGGGATCGCCGATCACGATTCCAAAGTCAAAATGTCAAAAAAAAAACAAAATGGCGGAAGATGTTTTTGAAAATTGACGTATGAATGCGAAATTTTAGATACGGGGGTGTCTTAGGTCGCCGATCACGAATCCAAAGTCAAAATGTCAAAAAAAAAACAAAATGGCGGAAGAGTTCTTTGAAAATTGACGTATGAATGTGAAATTTTAGATACGGCTTATTACATCTTCAATTCGGTGATTCTTCGAAACGTGATTGAACAGGGTTTAAATTTAATACTTAACTTTTTCTTATCAATAGTAGATTCGAAAACATCAGAATCGTATTGTACACTGTCCCAATGAAAATGTTGCGCTCACTGAGCTCATTGTTTCTTTCGATACTTTAACATGACTTTTGTTTAACATTAAATTACGTTTCTCGCTCTTGAGTGTGAACCGGTTTGTGTAAAAAAACAGTTCGAGTAGAATTTCAAATAAAATATACTATCGGCTTAACAAAATGTATGTAGGGGTGCTTTAAAAGTTTATAAAAGTGGACATTCTAAAAACGTCATGCCAGTGAACGCTTTTTACAGGAAAGGCGCTTCAATGGGGCTTCAATTTAAAACGTTGGCTTTTTACTTTTATTATTATTTCGCGCTCCTTTATTAACGATAGTAGATTTTGAAAAGGTTGACAGGCTTTCACACTTTCGCATCAAAATAGTATTGTACACTGTCTTAATAAAAATGTTGCGCTTCTTGATCTCATTGTGCCTTTACATACTTTAACACGCCTTATGTTTAACATTAAATTACCTTTCTCGCTCTTGAGTGTGTACCGGTTTGTGTAAAAAACAATTCGAGAAAAATTTTAAATACAATAAACTATTGGCTTCACAAAATATATGTATATACCGGGATGCTTTAAAAGTTTATAAAACTGGACATTCTAAAAAGCGTTCTTTTTACAGGAAAGGCGCTTTAATAGGGCTTAAATTTAAAACTTGGGCTTTTTACTTTTATTATTTTGTGCTTTTTTCTTAACGAGAGTAGACTTCGAAAAGATTGACAGGCTCTTATACGTTCACATCAAAATAGTATTGTAAACTGTCTTAATGAAAATGTTACGCTTTTTGAGAGCTCATTGTTCCTTTGGATATTTTAACATGACTTATGTTTAACATTAAATTACCTTTCTCGCTCTTGAGTGTGTACCGGTTTGTGTAAGAAACAATTCGAGAAAAATTTTAAATAAAATAAAAGGCACTTCAATTTAAAACTTGGGGTTTTTACTTTTATTTTCATTTTGTGCTCCTTTATTAATGATAATGGATTTCAAAAAGGTCACACTTTACATCAAAATAGTATTGTACACTGTCTTAATAAAAATGTTGCGCTTTTTGATCTCAATGTGTCTTTGGATACTTTAACACGACTTATGTTTAACATTAAATTACCTTTCTCGCTCTTGAGTGTGTACCGGTTTATGTCAAAAACAGTTCGAGAAGAATTTTAAATAAAATATCCTATTGGTTCAACAAAGTATATGTATATACAGGGGCGCTTCAACAGTTAATAAAACCGGACATTCTAAAAAGTCATGCCAGTTATAGCTTTTTACAGGAAAAGCGCTTCAATAAGGCTTAAATTTAAAACTTGAGCTTTTTACGTTTATTATTATTTTGTACTTTTTCATTAACGATAGTGGATTTCGAAAAGATTGATAGGCTATTACACGTTCATATCAAAATAGTATTGTAAACTGTCTTAATGAAAATGTTGCTTTTTTTGTCTTTGAATACTTTAACATGACTTATGTTTAACATTAAATTACCTTTCTCGCGCTTGGGTGTGTACCGGTTTGTGTAAAAAATAATTCGAGAAAAATTTCAAATAAAAGATACTATTGGCTTAACAAAATATATCTAGGGGTGCTACAAAAGTTTATAAAAGTGGACATTCTAAAAAGCGTCATGCCAGTGATCGCTTTTACAGGAAAGGCGCTTCAATAGGGCTTCAATTTAAAACTTGGGCTTTTTACTTTTATTAATATTTCGTGCTTCGTGCTCCTTTATTAACGATAGTGGATTTTGAACAGTTCGAGAAGAATTTTAAATAAAACGTCCTATTGGCTTAACAAAATATATGTATATGCACGGTTGCTTCAAAAGTTAGTAAAATCTTACATTCTAAAAAGTCATGACAGTCATTGCTTTTACAGGAAAGGCGCTTCAATTTAAAACTTGGGCTTTCTACTTTTATTATTATTTCGTGCTTCGTGCTCCTTTATTAACGATAGTGGATTTCAAAAAGGTTGACAGGCTTTTACACTTTCACATCAAAATAGTTTTGTACACTGTCTTAATAAAAATATTGCGCTTCTTGATCTCATTGTGTCCTTGCATACTTTAACACGACTTATGTTTAACATTAAATTACCTTTCTCGCTCTTGAGTGTGTACCGATTTATGTCAAAAACAGTTCGAGAAGAATTTTAAATGAAATATCCTATTGGCCTAACAAAATATATGTATATACAGGGTTGCTTCAAAAGTTTATAAAAGTGGATATTCTAAAAACGTTTTTTACAGGAAAGGCGCTTCAATAGGGCTTAAATTTAAAACTTTGGCTTTTTACTGCTATTATTATTTTGTGCTTTTTTCTTAACGAGAGTAGACTTCGAAAAGATTGACAGGCTTTTACACGTTCACATCAAAATAGTATAGTAAACTGTCTTAATAAAAATGCTGCGCTTTTTGATCTCATTGTGTCTTTGGATACTTTAACACGACTTATGTTTAACATTAAATTACCTTTCTCACTCTTGAGTGTGTACCGATTTGCGTAAAAAACAATTCGAGAAAATTTTTAAATAAAATATACTATTGGCTTCACAAAATATATGTATATACCGGGATGCTTTAAAAGTTTATAAAACCAGACATTCTAAAAAGCGTCATGCCAGTGATCGCTTTTTACAGGAAAGGCGCTTGAATTTAAAACTTGCGCTTTTTACTTTTACTTTTATTTTGTGCTCCTTTATTAACGATAGTGGATTTCAAAAAGGTCACACTTTACATCAAAATAGTATTGTACACTGTTTTAATAAAAATGTTGTGCGTTTTGATCTCATTGTGTCTTTGCATACTTTAACACGACTTATGTTTAACATTAAATTACCTTTCTCGCTCTTGAGTGTGTACCGGTTTGTGTTAAAAACAGTTCGAGAAGAATTTTAAATAAGATATCCTATTGGCTTAACATAATAAATGTATATACAGGGGTGCTTCAAATATTTATAAAAATGGACATTCTAGAAAGCGCTGTTTACAGGAAAGGCGCTTGAAAAGGGCTTAAATTTAAAACTTGGGTTTTTTACTTTTATTATTATTTTGTGCTCCTTTATTAATGATAGTGGATTTCAAAAGGGTCTCACTTTACATCAAACTTTACCATTGCTTATGATTAACTTTAAATTACCTTTCTCGCTCTTGAGTGTGTACCGATTTGTGTCAAAAACAGATCGAGAATAATTTTAAATAAAATATACTCTGCTCTTTTATTAACGATAGTGGACTTCGAAAAGGTAGTAAGAAAATAATATACTTTATAAATTAAATTTACTTTACCCATTCACATACATATGTTTGTGAGCTATATATTTGAAGTTCATCAGCATTCATTAGCATTCTATAAGAATGTTTGAAAGCGACGCCCATTTACCAAACAAAATTTGTTGTAAACATGTTAAACACTATGGAGATACTACGTATATTTGAGCATGTCAATTAAAATGACGAGCCCGCGATAGCGGGCGAGTAGTATATATGTAATTCATTGAAATTTTAAAATGTTCTTCAATACAAGTCCTTCATTTTTAAATGACGTGCGAACTAATTTTGAGTATGTGACAGACGAATATTTCAATTATGCTGACCAAAATTTCATAATGAAAGCGCTGTTCCACTTCAAATAATTTGGGTGAAAATATCTCAGTGTCAAACTGCTTATTACGTTCGTTTTTGTTAATATTGTGCATGCCTATCTTAAATTGTTTCTGAGCAATTGACATACTTTTTGTTAATATACTAAATTTTTCCACTGTTATTTCAATAGCGTATTATCCCGATTGTCTCAATGAAAATGATGCACTTATTGAGCATATTGGTTCTTCGGATACTTTAACATAATTCTTATGTTTAACATTAAATTATCTTTCTCGCTCTTCATTGTGTAACAGTTTGTGTAAAAAAAAATTCTAGAAGAATTCTAAATGAAATATACAATTGGCTTTACAAAATATATGTATATACAGAGTGTACCACAAGTCTATAAAATCTTACATTCTAAAAACCACCACGAGAGTGATCGCGTTTTACAGGAAGCTGTAAAAAGCTGTAAGCGGACGCGCAAAAGGCGAATTCAAGCTCGAAAAGTTTGAAGCCATAGCTCACAAACATTCAACACAATAAATATTGCAATATGTAATAATAGGCCCAATGATAATAGTGTATAGGTAAGAAATTTATAAATTCGATTCCTTATTTGTTTATAAATACTTTCTACTTATTTTTAGCAATTATCGTTACATGACTGGAGTCATTTCGTCCATGAATTCAGTTGTAAAAATACTTCAAAATATTATAAGATATTGTAAATAGAAAAAAGAAACTAAAATATATTCCTACCAGATTAAACAAGCACTTAATCATGTTGTTACTGTGCCAGGCAAATTGAGAAGTAATATCATACGTATTCAAAAAAGATTGTTTAATTATCATTGATGAAAATGAACTTCCCGCGACATCGTCAATTAGAATAATTCAAAATAGCAATTCTAAAAGGATGTTTTACAGTATTTTCGAATATAACAATAAGTAATCAATATTACCATAATACATACATATATTATATCTATATATTCCTTAAATTGTAGGTGTACAACGCAAAAGAAAATAATTATGTACAGTGTGAACAAGGCTTACCAACATTATTGAGCATCATACATAACTGACAGTTGTAATACAAAGAAACACTGCAAATTATAAGAGTATAGGAATGGAAATCAGTATAAAAAATGCCAATGAAGTAAATATTATTTGTTATAGAACAATGATTAAATGAATTATTTAAAAGTATACATTCGCGTCAACAAAACATAATTCTAATAAAGCTATCTACAAGTTTGTATAAAATAAAATGTTTTTTTAAAATTCTAATGAATTTTCATTTAAACCAAAAAGACCAATGGAATCGACATAATAATATGTATATAGACTGAAACACTATTAACAAAAACTATCAAACCACATTTTCCAACTGATGCAAAAAAAACAGATTTCGAGATTATTCTAATTTTATACCCACAAACAAAATTCAAACTACAATTAAATTAGGCAAACGTGAAATAAATCATCGGCAAGTCAAGGCACAAAACCAATAATAGTAGAAAAATTATAAATAGAGTGAAAACTACCGTCTGTGAGGCACAGGAAAAGTATGTGAAAAATGTCAATATAACTTTAAACGATAAAATACATCTTATTTCATGGACAGCCGTTAAACATTTTCAATTTAAAAACTGCTATTATCACTAAATCTATTATTAATCATTTCATCCGATAAGCATTCTGAATAAAATATTGCATAGTTGTAAACTATATACAGGGGTGTATAAAAATAACTAAGCAATATTGAACATCTAAAACACAATTATATTTAGTTATTCGCTATATATCGGAATTATATGGTGTTTCAAAAACTGAAACGCAATAAAGACAAAATCCGCAATAAATTTAGAAGAATAAGGGGGAGCGGTACCTCAACTGTAAGCGGAATAAGAGGCGATAGCGGGCCTTCAAGGCCTGCCGTATTAGCTAGTTATATATACTAAAAGCCGAGTAGTCAATGGCAACCAAACCCGGTCAAAATCGACGAAAATTGGGTACGCGGGGCGCAGAACTCGTCTCTGGATACGCGACATTGAAAGCTGCCCTTTGGCGTGAAGTTACCGACGACCTTAAATTGTTCCTCGACGGAGAGTTTTTCTTCCCAAGTGGAGCGTGTGCAGAGATATCGTCCGTTGAAGAGGAGCGTGCATTCGGTGTTTTAACAGAAAAATGGCTTACGTCATGACGATTCACGTGACAACCGATCAAAATCGTAAAAATGTCAGGTATGACAGGCACGCGCGAAAGAATTGTAAAAGTTTCACATTGACGAAGAAATTTCAGGCCGTCGAGGTTTAGAGTGCGGAAAGAGGGTTGGAAACCAAAAGAGTGGACTTTTCCGCGACGATTGAGTGCACTGTCCACGTGCCAAATCTGTCGCTGTGGAAGGTGCGATTCATTTAAAGCTTTTCTGCAGGGTAAAAAAATCTCGCAATGACGAGTTTGCGTGTCATTAATGACTATAATATATATTCACGTTCATCCATCGATTGTCAAGTTTAAATGTCAGAAGGCCGACAAATATTACGAAGAAGAAGTGTATTTTTAATTGAAACGTGGTACCTTTCAGATACGTATTAGTGTTATTATTATGAATCATTACTATTTGTTTTCTATATGAATATATGAACAAAATGCCGACGGATATGATAAAATAAACTTAAAGTGTATTGTCGCACGTAAGTACAGTAATAAATATAACGATTTTGCTATCTTTTATGAAGATATATTAATAAATACAATGACACTCTATTCATTATATATGTCATCGAAATGTAAATTTCATACAACGAAGAACTTGAAGCAAGCTTAAATAAAGAAGAACCGTCTGAGTTTTGCCATTTGGGCCTGTCAAATTACGTTAGATGCACACGAATTATACAAAACCTAAATGTCAACAGAATGTTGGAAATGTATCAGTGTTCAAGTTATAATTATATAAATTTAAGCCATTTTACGAATGGGATCATTTAATAACATTTCTCATCGATCTCTCTACGTACAAATAATAGGGCGACTTTTCTTTATTTGGCAGATGTGTCCGAAGCACTTCGAAATAAAATAAATACATCAAATAAGATTCCCATAAGCATGTATGTCATTTCGTTTACCAATTCAGTTATAAAAGCAAGTATTTAAAGTGTGCGACTGCTGGTTGGCACCAACTAATCAGAAGTACATTTTTGTTTAAATGGTACGACAGTGTCTAGCATCAACCGTATAGGAGCAAGGAAGATTTTCGATTGCGTTTTAGAAAGTATATTATTAAAGCGTAATATGAAAATTAATTAATTCTCTCAATGACCTGTAAGTTTAAAACATGTTTTATTAAGTTAGCCTGACATTTCGTTCTCACAAGTTTATGTGTGAACAAATACAGTTCAACGAACTATTGTCACGATGACAGGTGGAACGACAATTTTGGTTAAACATCTTCATGTCAGCTGTCTGACTTTTCATTGTCATAGGTATGTGTCATCGAAATATCGTTACGATGACAGTCTGTCAGAAAATTTGAATTATACACTATTTCAATCGTAAACTTGACACAAAGCGTAGTACCAATTTTATAGAACTAATAACGTGAAACAACATTCAATTAATTTTTTTTTTTTGATCTGTCGACGTTCACCATGGACTAGATGTACACAACTGATACAAAACCTGAATGTCAATAAAAAAATTTTAAATATCAGCGTTCATTAAATTATATAGGAATATTGTTCGCTTTGTGGGCAAAGTCTTAATAAATAAATTCATTTGCCATCATAATGTATAATCCATTTCTAGAGATATTTCTTTAAATTTAATCTTCATTCATTACAATAGCAAAGTTAACTACATAATTATCCTCCACTGTCATTCATTCATATAGAAATTAAAATACCGTAAATAGTATAGGTAATAGTGAATAGGTACAACCTAACCAACTAAAAAGAAGAAGCGTATGCGGTATCATAAAAATTAAATTAACATTATGAATGACATAGGTACTCCGACAATTTTATGTATTATGGTTAGAGTTGTTGCCGATATGCCATACGATTTTTTAACGCATACACATAATCTGACATTACGTCAAACCAATTACGTCAAACCAGTGAGCTGTAGCAGTGAAATCAACTGTTCACAGGGACAAATATTATACGGATCTAAATTCTAATTAGCTCCCTTATTTTCAGAAATAGCGTACCGAAAATAGTTATACCGTATTTAGTTGTTTTTTAATGAAATCTGCCTTATGAATTTTAACTAACATTTTTATAGAGGAAATGATTATTAACATTTAACATTCATTAAAACAGCATGCGACCAGCATTAATCGCATTACCAATGAGATGCCCTTACAGCCTTATATATAATATTAAAAAGATATAAGTACAAGCGAAGAGGCGAATCAAGCTCAAAGAGCTCCATACATCACTATATCTAACAATGGTTGCTTTCTGCAAACACGAGAGTTGCGAAATTGTTCACATAATTCTAACTTCTCTTTATTGAAATTTAAACGTTCTTTATCATAAAAATTAACACAAAAACATTCATAAATTTACAAACTATATTCAACGTAATGACTATAAAACCATCATCAAAAATAACTCAATAATAATGAGTAGTATAAATACATCGTACCTATACTTGCCCATACTTAATTCAATATAATGATTCCTTTCTATAATTGCTTCCTTTGCGACGAGATATCATAACAGAATTTGAATTTTGAAAAAAATTATCAACATACAAACTGACATCGAAAGTCACAATTTTTAAATATTGTACTAAATTTTTCTATTATATAAATGCTTTAAAAAAGTGTAATTTCCGGTACGTTAGATTTATGTTATTAAATTTTGACAATTTTTTAATTGAATAAAATTGATGATAATTATAACAAACGTCAAAATATAATTATTTTATAGGTTCATTTCTTTGACTCGGTTCAGCTCCTCATTGTGAGCCGGATCACGGAACCGGCTCATTTGAACCATGTGGATCCGTAATAGCATACCGTTCATGAACGTGTACTACACATATAATACTCGGCGCCGCGCGCCGTCGTCGACTCAAACGAACCGGGATGATAATTTCGGCTGCGCGCACACCAATTGTACAAAATGTTTGACAAACAATTTATTTGAAGCTAAAATGCACACAAATTTGACAAATTATTAGGTTGTTGTACACAAATTAAACAAAATATATGTAAAACTAAATTATCAATTATCGGCATTTCAATCTCGACATAATACATCCGCTTGACATAACATTTTTATAGATATACAGGTTGATTATTGTTCTTTTAATGATTATATATTTGCATTATTAAAATACTTTAATTCCACAACGCGTACGCCTTAATGGGGAAAAAGATAGCTTTTAACATTTATGTGCCCTTATGAGAACGATTACGCATACATGCAGAGTGGGCGGAGCTATCTGAAATTAATTTCTCTCTTCTGATTAAAGTAAAATTCGGCACTTGGGAGTCTTTGTGGTATCATTGATCACGTATCCAAAGTCGAAATGTCAAAAAAAAAACAAAATGGCCGAAGGATTTTTTGAAAATTGACGTATAAATGTGAAATTTTAGATACGAGGGTGTCTTAAGTCGCCGATCACAAATCCAAAATCAGAATGTTATAAAAAAACAAAATGGCGGATGATTTTTTTGAAAATTGACGTATGAATATAAAATTTTAGATACGTGGGTTTTGGGGGTCGCCGATCACGATTCCAAAGTGAAAATGTCAAAAAAAACAAAATGGCGGAATATTTTTTGAAAATTGACGTATGAATGTAAAATTTTAGATATGGGGGTTTTGGGGGCGCCGATCACGATTCCAAAGTCAAAATGTCAAAAAAAAACAAAACGGCGCAAGATTTTTTTGAAAATTAACGTGTCAATGTGAAATTTTAGATACGGGGGTTTTGGGGGTCGCCGATCACGATTCCAAAGTCAAAATGTCATAAAAAAACAAAATGGCGGAAGATTTTTTGAAAATTGACGTATGACTGTAAAATTTTAGATACAGGGGTTTTGGGGGTCGCCGATCACGATTCCAAAGTCAAAATGTCAAAAAAAACAAAATGGCGAAAGATTTTTTAGAAAATTGACGTATTAATGTAAAATTTTAGATACAGGGGTTTTGGGGGTCGCCGATCACGATTCCAAAGTCAAAATGTCAAAAAAAACAAAATGGCGGAAGATTTTTTTGAAAATTGACTTATTAATGTAAAATTTTAGATATAGGGTTTTGGGGGTCGCCGATCACGATTCCAAAGTCAAAATGTCAAAAAAAACAAAATGGCGAAAGATTTTTTAGAAAATTGACGTATTAATGTAAAATTTTAGATACGGGGGATTTGGGGGTCGCCGATCACGATTCCAAAGTCAAAATGTCAAAAAAAGCAAAATGGCGAAAGATTTTTTTGAAAATTGACGTATGAGCGTGAAATTTTAGATACGGGGGTGTGTTAGGTCGCCGATCACAAATCCAAAATCAAAATGTCATAAAAAAACAAAATCGTGGAAGAATTTTTTGAAAATTGACATATGAATGTAAAATTTTAGATACGGGGGTTTTGGGGGTCGCCGATCACGATTCCAAAGTCAAAATGTCAAAAAAAGCAAAATGGCGGAAGATTTTTTTGAAAATTGACGTATGAATGTAAGATTTTAGATACGGGGGTTTTGGGGGGTCGCCAATCACGATTCCAAAGTCAAAATGTCAAAAAAAACAAAATAGCGAAAGATTTTTTAGAAAATTGACGTATTAATGTAAAATTTTAGATACGGGGGTTTTGGGGGTAGCCGATCACGATTCCAAAGTCAAAATGTCAAAAAAAGCAAAACGTCGGAAGATTTTTTTGAAAATTGACGTATGAATGTAAAATTTTAGATACGGGGGTTTTGGGGGTCGCCGATCACGATTCCTAAGTCAAAATGTCAAAAAAAAACAAAATAGCGAAAGATTTTTTAGAAAATTGACGTATTAATGTAAAATTTTAGATACGGGGGTTTTGGGGGTCGCCGATCACGATTCCAAAGTCAAAATGACAAAAAAAGCAAAATGGTGGAAATTTTTTTTGAAAATTGACATATGAATGTAAAATTTTAGATACGGGGGTTTTGGGGGTCGCCGATCACGATTCCAAAGTCAAAATGTCAAAAAAAAACAAAATGGCGAAAGATTTTTTAGAAAATTGACGTATTAATGTAAAATTTTAGATCCGGGGGTTTTGGGGGTCGCCGATCACGATTCCAAAGTCAAAATTTCAAAAAAAGCAAAATGGCGAAAGATTTTTTTGAAAATTGACGTATGAATGTGAAATTTTAGATACGGGGCTTTTGGGGGTCGCCGATCACGATTCCAAAGCCAAACTGAAAAAAAAAACAAAAGGGCAGAAGATTTTTTTGAAAATTGACGTATGAATGTAAAATTTTAGATACGGGGGTTTTGGGGGTCGCCGATCACGATTCCAAAGTCAAAATGTCAAAAAAAAACAAAATGGCGAAAGATTTGTTTGAAAATTGACGTATGAACGTGAGATTTTAGATACGGAGGTTTTGGGGGTCGCCAATCACGATTCCAAAGCCAAAATGTCAAAAAAAAAACAAAATGGCGAAAGATTTTTTTGAAAATTGACGTATGAATGTGAAATTTTAGATACGCGAGTTTTGGGGGTCGCCGATCACGATTCCAAAGTCAAAATGTCAAAAAAAAACAAAATGGCGAAAGATTTTTTTGAAAATTCACGTATGAATGTGAAATTTTAGATACGGGGGTTTTGGGGGTCGCCGATCACGATTCCAAAGCCAAAATGTCAAAAAAAAACAAAATGGCGAAAGATTTTTTGAAAATTGAGTCATGAATGTAAAATTTTAGATACGGGGGTTTTGGGGGTCGCCGATCACGATTCCAAAGTCAAGATGTCAAAAAAAACAAAATGACGGAAGATTTTTTGAAAATTGACGTATGAATGTAAAATTTTAGATACGGGGGTTTTGGGGGTCGCCGATCACGATTCCAAAGTCAAAATGTCAAAAAAAAACAAAATGGCGAAAGATTTTTTAGAAAATTGACGTATTAATGTAAAATTTTAGATACGGGGGTTTTGGGGGTCGCCGATCACGATTCCAAAGTCAAAATTTCAAAAAAAGCAAAATGGCGAAAGATTTTTTTGAAAATTGACGTATGAATGTGAAATTTTAGATACGGGGCTTTTGGGGGTCGCCGATCACGATTCCAAAGCCAAACTGAAAAAAAAAACAAAAGGGCAGAAGATTTTTTTGAAAATTGACGTATGAATGTAAAATTTTAGATACGGGGGTTTTGGGGGTCGCCGATCACGATTCCAAAGTCAAAATGTCAAAAAAAAACAAAATGGCGAAAGATTTGTTTGAAAATTGACGTATGAACGTGAGATTTTAGATACGGAGGTTTTGGGGGTCGCCAATCACGATTCCAAAGCCAAAATGTCAAAAAAAAAAACAAAATGGCAGAAGATTTTTTTGAAAATTGACGTATGAATGTGAAATTTTAGATACGCGAGTTTTGGGGGTCGCCGATCACGATTCCAAAGTCAAAATGTCAAAAAAAAACAAAATGGCGAAAGATTTTTTTGAAAATTCACGTATGAATTTGAAATTGTAGATACGGGGGTTTTGGGGGTCGCCGATCACGATTCCAAAGCCAAAATGTCAAAAAAAAACAAAATGGCGAAAGATTTTTTGAAAATTGAGTCATGAATGTAAAATTTTAGATACGGGGGTTTTGGGGGTCGCCGATCACGATTCCAAAGTCAAGATGTCAAAAAAAACAAAATGACGGAAGATTTTTTGAAAATTGACGTATGAATGTAAAATTTTAGATACGGGGGTTTTGGGGGTCGCCGATCACGATTCCAAAGTCAAACTGTCAAAAAAAAAAAACGCCGGAAGATTTTTTTGAAAATTGACTTATGAATGTAAAATTTAAGATACGGGGGTTTTGGGGGTCGCCGATCACGATTACAAAGTCAAAATGGCGAAAGATTTTTTAGAAAATTGACGTATTAATGTAAAATTTTAGATACGGGGGTTTTGGGGGTCGCCGATCACGATTCCAAAGTCAAAATGTCAAAAAAAGCAAAATGGCGAAAGATTTTTTTGAAAATTGACGTATGAGTGAAACTTTAGATACGAGGGTGTGTTAGGTCGCCGATCACAAATCCAAAACCAAATGTCATAAAAAAACAAAATCGTGGAAGAATTTTTTGAAAATTGACATATGAATGTAAAATTTTAGATACGGGGGTTTTGGGGGTCGCCGATCACGATTCCAAAGTCAAAATGTCAAAAAAAGCAAAATGGCGGAAGATTTTTTTGAAAATTGACGTATGAATGTAAAATTTTAGATACGGGGGTTTTGGGGGGTGGCCGATCACGATTCCAAAGTCAAAATGTCAAAAAAAACAAAATAGCGAAAGATTTTTTAGAAACTTGCCGTATTAATGTAAAATTTTAGATACGGGGGTTTTGGGGGTCGCCGATCACGATTCCAAAGTCAAAATGACAAAAAAAGCAAAATGGTGGAAAATTTTTATGAAAATTGACATATGAATGTAAAATTTTAGATACGGGGGTTTTGGGGGTCGCCGATCACGATTCCAAAGTCAAAATGTCAAAAAAAAACAAAATGGCGAAAGATTTTTTAGAAAATTGACGTATTAATGTAAAATTTTAGATACGGGGGTTTTGGGGGTCGCCGATCACGATTCCAAAGTCAAAATTTCAAAAAAAGCAAAATGGCGAAAGATTTTTTTGAAAATTGACGTATGAATGTGAAATTTTAGATACGGGGCTTTTGGGGGTCGCCGATCACGATTCCAAAGCCAAACTGAAAAAAAAAACAAAAGGGCAGAAGATTTTTTTGAAAATTGACGTATGAATGTAAAATTTTAGATACGGGGGTTTTGGGGGTCGCCGATCACGATTCCAAAGTCAAAATGTCAAAAAAAAACAAAATGGCGAAAGATTTGTTTGAAAATTGACGTATGAACGTGAGATTTTAGATACGGAGGTTTTGGGGGTCGCCAATCACGATTCCAAAGCCAAAATGTCAAAAAAAAAAAATGGCAGAAGATTTTTTTGAAAATTGACGTATGAATGTGAAATTTTAGATACGCGAGTTTTGGGGGTCGCCGATCACGATTCCAAAGTCAAAATGTCAAAAAAAAACAAAATGGCGAAAGATTTTTTTGAAAATTCACGTATGAATGTGAAATTTTAGATACGGGGGTTTTGGGGGTCGCCGATCACGATTCCAAAGCCAAAATGTCAAAAAAAAACAAAATGGCGAAAGATTTTTTGAAAATTGAGTCATGAATGTAAAATTTTAGATACGGTGGTTTTGGGGGTCGCCGATCACGATTCCAAAGTTAAGATGTCAAAAAAAACAAAATGACGGAAGATTTTTTGAAAATTGACGTATGAATGTAAAATTTTAGATACGGGGGTTTTGGGGGTCGCCGATCACGATTCCAAAGTCAAAATGTCAAAAAAAACAAAATGGCGAAAGATTTTTTAGAAAATTGACGTATTAATGTAAAATTTTAGATACGGGGGTTTTGGGGGTCGCCGATCACGATTCCAAAGTCAAAATTTCAAAAAAAGCAAAATAGCGAAAGATTTTTTTGAAAATTGACGTATGAATGTGAAATTTTTGATACGGGGCTTTTGGGGGTCGCCGATCACGATTCCAAAGCCAAACTGAAAAAAAAAACAAAAGGGCAGAAGATTTTTTTGAAAATTGACGTATGAATGTAAAATTTTAGATACGGGGGTTTTGGGGGTCGCCGATCACGATTCCAAATTCAAAATGTCAAAAAAAAACAAAATGGCGAAAGATTTGTTTGAAAATTGACGTATGAACGTGAGATTTTAGATACGGAGGTTTTGGGGGTCGCCAATCACGATTCCAAAGCCAAAATGTCAAAAAAAAAACAAAATGGCAGAAGATTTTTTTGAAAATTGACGTATGAATGTGAAATTTTAGATACGCGAGTTTTGGGGGTCGCCGATCACGATTCCAAAGTCAAAATGTCAAAAAAAAACAAAATGGCGAAAGATTTTTTTGAAAATTCACGTATGAATGTGAAATTTTAGATACGGGGGTTTTGGGGGTCGCCGATCACGATTCCAAAGCCAAAATGTCAAAAAAAAACAAAATGGCGAAAGATTTTTTGAAAATTGAGTCATGAATGTAAAATTTTAGATACGGGGGTTTTGGGGGTCGCCGATCACGATTCCAAAGTCAAGATGTCAAAAAAAACAAAATGACGGAAGATTTTTTGAAAATTGACGTATGAATGTAAAATTTTAGATACGGGGGTTTTGGGGGTCGCCGATCACGATTCCAAAGTCAAAATGTCAAAAAAAAAACAAAATGGCGGAAGATTTTTTGAAAATTGACGTATGAATGTAAAATTTTAGGTACGGGGGTTTTGGGGGTCGCCGATCACGATTACAAAGTCAAAATGGCGAAAGATTTTTTAGAAAATTGACGTATTAATGTAAAATTTTAGATACGGGGGTTTTGGGGGTCGCCGATCACGATTCCAAAGTCAAAATGTTAAAAAAAGCAAAATGGCGAAAGATTTTTTTGAAAATTGACGTATGAGTGAAACTTTAGATACGGGGGTGTGTTAGGTCGCCGATCACAAATCCAAAACCAAATGTCATAAAAAAACAAAATCGTGGAAGAATTTTTTGAAAATTGACATATGAATGTAAAATTTTAGATACGGGGGTTTTGGGGGTCGCCGATCACGATTCCAAAGTCAAAATGTCAAAAAAAGCAAAATGGCGGAAGATTTTTTTGAAAATTGACGTATGAATGTAAAATTTTAGATACGGGGGTTTTGGGGGGTTGCCGATCACGATTCCAAAGTCAAAATGTCAAAAAAAACAAAATAGCGAAAGATTTTTTAGAAACTTGACGTATTAATGTAAAATTTTAGATACGGGGGTTTTGGGGGTCGCCGATCACGATTCCAAAGTCAAAATGTCAAAAAAAGCAAAATGGTGGAAGATTTTTTTGAAAATTGACATATGAATGTAAAATTTTAGATACGGGGGTTTTGGGGGTCGCCGATCACGATTCCAAAGTCAAAATGTCAAAAAAAACAAAATGGCGAAAGATTTTTTAGAAAATTGCCGTATTAATGTAAAATTTTAGATACGGGGGTTTTGGGGGTCGCCGATCACGATGCCAAAGTCAAAATGTCAAAAAAAGCAAAACGGCGAAAGATTTTTTTGAAAATTGACGTATAAATGTGAAATTTTATATACAGGGGTTTTGGGGGTCGCCGATCACGATTCCAAAGCCAAACTGAAAAAAAAAACAAAAGGGCGGAAGATTTCTTTGAAAATTGACGTATGAATGTGAAATTTTAGATACGCGAGTTTTGGGGGTCGCCGATCACGATTCCAAAGTCAAAATGTCAAAAAAAAACAAAATGGCGAAAGATTTTTTTGAAAATTCACGTATGAATGTGAAATTTTAGATACGGGGGTTTTGGGGGTCGCCGATCACGATTCCAAAGCCAAAATGTCAAAACAAAACAAAATGGCGAAAGATTTTTTGAAAATTGAGTCATGAATGTAAAATTTTAGATACGGTGGTTTTGGGGGTCGCCGATCACGATTCCAAAGTCAAGATGTCAAAAAAAACAAAATGACGGAAGATTTTTTGAAAATTGACGTATGAATGTAAAATTTTAGATACGGGGGTTTTGGGGGTCGCCGATCACGATTCCAAAGTCAAAATGTCAAAAAAACAAAATGGCGAAAGATTTTTTAGAAAATTGACGTATTAATGTAAAATTTTAGATACGGGGGTTTTGGGGGTCGCCGATCACGATTCCAAAGTCAAAATTTCAAAAAAAGCAAAATGGCGAAAGATTTTTTTGAAAATTGACGTATGAATGTGAAATTTTTGATACGGGGCTTTTGGGGGTCGCCGATCACGATTCCAAAGCCAAACTGAAAAAAAAAACAAAAGGGCAGAAGATTTTTTTGAAAATTGACGTATGAATGTAAAATTTTAGATACGGGGGTTTTGGGGGTCGCCGATCACGATTCCAAATTCAAAATGTCAAAAAAAAACAAAATGGCGAAAGATTTGTTTGAAAATTGACGTATGAACGTGAGATTTTAGATACGGAGGTTTTGGGGGTCGCCAATCACGATTCCAAAGCCAAAATGTCAAAAAAAAAACAAAATGGCAGAAGATTTTTTTGAAAATTGACGTATGAATGTGAAATTTTAGATACGCGAGTTTTGGGGGTCGCCGATCACGATTCCAAAGTCAAAATGTCAAAAAAAAACAAAATGGCGAAAGATTTTTTTGAAAATTCACGTATGAATGTGAAATTTTAGATACGGGGGTTTTGGGGGTCGCCGATCACGATTCCAAAGCCAAAATGTCAAAAAAAAACAAAATGGCGAAAGATTTTTTGAAAATTGAGTCATGAATGTAAAATTTTAGATACGGGGGTTTTGGGGGTCGCCGATCACGATTCCAAAGTCAAGATGTCAAAAAAAACAAAATGACGGAAGATTTTTTGAAAATTGACGTATGAATGTAAAATTTTAGATACGGGGGTTTTGGGGGTCGCCGATCACGATTCCAAAGTCAAAATGTCAAAAAAAAAACAAAATGGCGGAAGATTTTTTGAAAATTGACGTATGAATGTAAAATTTTAGGTACGGGGGTTTTGGGGGTCGCCGATCACGATTACAAAGTCAAAATGGCGAAAGATTTTTTAGAAAATTGACGTATTAATGTAAAATTTTAGATACGGGGGTTTTGGGGGTCGCCGATCACGATTCCAAAGTCAAAATGTCAAAAAAAGCAAAATGGCGAAAGATTTTTTTGAAAATTGACGTATGAGTGAAACTTTAGATACGGGGGTGTGTTAGGTCGCCGATCACAAATCCAAAACCAAATGTCATAAAAAAACAAAATCGTGGAAGAATTTTTTGAAAATTGACATATGAATGTAAAATTTTAGATACGGGGGTTTTGGGGGTCGCCGATCACGATTCCAAAGTCAAAATGTCAAAAAAAGCAAAATGGCGGAAGATTTTTTTGAAAATTGACGTATGAATGTAAAATTTTAGATACGGGGGTTTTGGGGGGTTGCCGATCACGATTCCAAAGTCAAAATGTCAAAAAAAACAAAATAGCGAAAGATTTTTTAGAAACTTGACGTATTAATGTAAAATTTTAGATACGGGGGTTTTGGGGGTCGCCGATCACGATTCCAAAGTCAAAATGTCAAAAAAAGCAAAATGGTGGAAGATTTTTTTGAAAATTGACATATGAATGTAAAATTTTAGATACGGGGGTTTTGGGGGTCGCCGATCACGATTCCAAAGTCAAAATGTCAAAAAAAACAAAATGGCGAAAGATTTTTTAGAAAATTGCCGTATTAATGTAAAATTTTAGATACGGGGGTTTTGGGGGTCGCCGATCACGATGCCAAAGTCAAAATGTCAAAAAAAGCAAAACGGCGAAAGATTTTTTTGAAAATTGACGTATAAATGTGAAATTTTATATACAGGGGTTTTGGGGGTCGCCGATCACGATTCCAAAGCCAAACTGAAAAAAAAAAACAAAAGGGCGGAAGATTTCTTTGAAAATTGACGTATGAATGTGAAATTTCAAATACGGGGGTTTTGGGGGTCGCCGATCACGATTCCAAAGACAAACTGAAAAAAAAAACAAAAGGGCGGAAGATTTTTTTGAAAATTGAGTCATGAATGTGAAATTTCAAATACGGGGGTTTTGGGGGTCGCCGATCACGATTCCAAAGTCAAAATGTCAAAAAAAGCAAAATGGTGAAAGATTTTTTTGAAAATTGACGTATGAGTGTGAAATTTTAGATACAGGGGTGTTAGGTCGCCGATTACAAATCCAAAATCAAAATGTCATAAAAAACAAAATCGTGGAAGAATTTTTTGAAAATTGACATATGAATGTAAAATTTTAGATACGGGGGTTTTGGGGATCGCCGATCACGATTCCAAAGTCAAAATGTCAAAAAAAACAAAATGACGGAAGATTTTTTTGAAAATTGACGTATGAATGTGAAATTTCAGATACGGGGGTTTTGGGGGTCGCCGATCAAGATTCCAAAGTCAAAATGACAAAAAAAGCAAAACGGCGGATCATTTTTTTGAAAATTGACGTATGAATGTAAAATTTTAGATACGGGGTTTTGGGGGTCGCCGATCACGATTCCAAAGCCAAATGTCAAAAAAAACAATATGGCGGAAGAGTTTTTGAAAATTGACGTATGAATGTACAATTTTAGGTACGGGGGTTTTGGGGGTCGCCGATCACGATTCCAAAGTCAGAATGTCAAAAAAAACAAAATGGCGAAAGATTTTTTTAGAAAATTGACGTATTAATGTAAAATTTTAGATACGGGGGTTTTGGGGGTCGCCGATCACGATTCCAAAGTCAAAATGTCAGAAAAAGCAAAACGGCGAAGGATTTTTTTGAAAATTGATGTATGAATGTAAAATTTTAGATACGGGGGTTTTGGGGGTCGCCGATCACGATTCCAAAGTCAAAATGTCAAAGAAAACAAAATGACGGAAGATTTTTTTAAAAATTGACGTAAAATTTTAGATACGGGGGTTTTGGGGGTCGCCGATCACGATTCCAAAGTCAAAATGTCAAGAAAAACAAAATGACGGAAGATTTTTTTGAAAATTGACGTATGAATGTGAAATTTCAGATACGGGGGTTTTGGTGGTCACCGATCACGATTCCAAAGTCAAAATGTCAAAAAAAAACAAAATGACGGAAGATTTTTTTGAAAATTGACGTATGAATGTGAAATTTCATTTCATTTTTTTTGGGGGTCGTCGATCACAATCCCTAAGTCATAATGTCAAAAAAAACAAAACGGCGGAAGATTTTTTGAAAGTTGACGTATGAAAGTGAAATTTTAGACACGGGGGTTTTGGGGGTCGCCGATCACGATTCCAAAGTCAAAATGTCAAAAAAAACAAAATGGCGGAAGATGTTTTTGAAAATTGACGTATGAGTGTGAAATTTTAGATACGGGGGTTTTGAGGGTCGCCGATCACGATTCCAAAGTCAAAATGTCAAAAAAAACAAAATGGCGAAAGATTTTTTGAAAATTGACGTATGAATGTAAAATTTTAGGTACTGGGGTTTTGGGGGTCGCCGATCACGATTCCAAAGTCGAAATGTCAAAAAAAACAAAATGACGGAAGAATTTTTTTGAAAATTGACGTATGAATGTGAAATTTCAGATACGGGGGTTTTGGGGGTCGCCGATCACGATTCCAAAGCCAAAATGTCAAAAAAAAAACAAATTGGCAGAAGATTTTTTGAAAATTGAGTCATGAATGTAAAATTTTAGATACGGGGGTTTTGGGGGTCGCCGATCACGATTCCAAAGTCAAAATGTCAAAAAAAAAACAAAATGGCGGAATATTTTTTGAAAATTGACGTATGAATGTAAAATTTTAGGTACGGGGGTTTTGGGGGTCGCCGATCACGATTCCAAAGTCGAAATGTCAAAAAAAACAAAATGACGGAAGAATTTTTTTGAAAATTGACGTATGAATATGAAATTTCAGATACGGGGGTTTTGGGGGTCGCCGATCACGATTCCAAAGCCAAAATGTCAAAAAAAAACAAATTGGCTGAAGATTTTTTGAAAATTGAGTCATGAATGTAAAATTTTAGATACGGGGGTTTTGGGGGTCGCCGATCACGATTCCAAAGTCAAAATGTCAAAAAAAACAAAATGGCGAAAGATTTTTTTAGAAATTGACGTATGAGTGTGAAATTTTAGATACAGGGTGTGTTAGGTCGCCGATCACAAATCCAAAATCAAAATGTCATAAAAAAACAAAATCGTGGAAGAATTTTTTGAAAATTGACATATGAATGTAAAATTTTAGATAAGGGGGTTTTGGGGGACGCCGATCACGATTCCAAAGTCAAAATGTCAAAAAAAAACAAAATGGCGGAAGATTTTTTGAAAATTGACGTATGAATGTAAAATTTTAGGTACGGGGGTTTTGGGGGTCGCCGGTCACGATTCCAAAGTCGAAATGTCAAAAAAAAACAAAATGACGGAAATTTTTTTTTGAAAATTGACGTATGAATGTGAAATTTCAGATACGGGGGTTTTGGGGGTCGCCGATCACGATTCCAAAGCCAAAATGTCAAAAAAAAACAAATTGGCGGAAGATTTTTTGAAAATTGAGTCATGAATGTAAAATTTTAGATACTGGGGTTTTGGGGGTCGCCGATCACGATTCCAAAGTCAAAATGTCAAAAAAAACAAAACGGCGGAAGATTTTTTTGAAAATTGACGTATGAATGTGAAATTTCAGATACGGGGGTTTTGGGGGTCGCCGATCACAATCCCAAAGTCAAAATGTCAAAAAAAGCAAAATGGCGAAAGATTTTTTTGAAAATTGACGTATGAGTGTGAAATTTTAGATACGGGGGGTTTTGGGGGTCGCCGATCACGATTCCAAACTCAAAATGTCAAAAAAAAAACAAAATGGCGGAAGATTTTTTGAAAATTGAGTCATGAATGTAAAATTTTAGATACTGGGGTTTTGGGGGTCGCCGATCACGATTCCAAAGTCAAAATGTCAAAAAAAAAAAAACGGCGGAAGATTTTTTTGAAAGTTGACGTATGAATGTGAAATTTTAGATACGGGGGTTTTGGGGGTCGCCGATCACGATTCCAAAGTCAAAATGTCAAAAAAGAACAAAATGGCGGGAGATTTTCTTGAGAGTTGACGTATGAATATGAAATTTTAAATACGGGGGTTTTGAGGGTCGCCGATCACGATTCCAAAGTCAAAATGTCAAAAAAAAACAAAATGGCAGAAGATGTTTTTGAAAATTGACGTATGTGTGAAATTTTAGATACGGGGGTTTTGAGGGTCGCCGATCACGATTCCAAAGTCAAAATGTCAAAAAAAACAAAATGGCGGAAGATTATTTTGGAAATTGACGTATGAATGTAAAAAATACGGGGGTTTTGGGGATCGCCGATCACGATTCCAAAGTCAAAATGTCAAAAAAAAACAAAATGGCGAAAGATGTTTTTGAAAATTGACGTATGAATGCGAAATTTTAGATACGGGGGTGTCTTAGGTCGCCGATCACGATTCCAAAGCCAAAATGTCAAAAAAAAACAAAATGGCGGAAGAGTTCTTTGAGAATTGACGTATGAATGTGAAATTTTAGATACGGCTTATTACATCTTCAATTCGGTGATTCTTCGAAACGTGATTGAACAGGGTTTAAATTTAATACTTAATTTTTTCTTATCAATAGTAGATTCAAAAACATCAGAATCGTATTGTACACTGTCCCAATGAAAATGTTGCGCTCACTGAGCTCATTGTTTCTTTCGATACTTTAACATGACTTTTGTTTAACATTAAATTATGTTTCTCGCCCTTGAGTGTGAACCGGTTTGTGTAAAAAAACAGTTCGAGTAGAATTTCAAATAAAATATACTATCGGCTTAACAAAATGTATGTAGGGGTGCTTTAAAAGTTTATAAAAGTGGACATTCTAAAAACGTCATGCCAGTGAACGCTTTTTACAGGAAAGGCGCTTCAATGGGGCTTCAATTTAAAACTTGGGCTTTTTACTTTTATTATTATTTCGTGTTCCTTTATTAACGATAGTAGATTTTGAAAAGGTTGACAGGCTTTCACACTTTCGCATCAAAATAGTATTGTACACTGTCTTAATAAAAATGTTGCGCTTTTTGATCTCATTGTGTCTTTGGATACTTTAACACGACTTATGTTTAACATTAAATTACCTTTCTCACTCTTGAGTGTGTACCGATTTGCGTAAAAAACAATTCGAGAAAATTTTTAAATAAAATATACTATTGGCTTCACAAAATATATGTATATACCGGGATGCTTTAAAAGTTTATAAAACCGGACATTCTAAAAAGCGTCATGCCAGTGATCGCTTTTTACAGGAAAGGCGCTTCAATTTAAAACTTGCGCTTTTTACTTTTACTTTTATTTTGTGCTCCTTTATTAACGATAGTGGATTTCAAAAAGGTCACACTTTACATCAAAATAGTATTGTACACTGTCTTAATAAAAATGTTGTGCGTTTTGATCTCATTGTGTCTTTGCATACTTTAACACGACTTATGTTTAACATTAAATTACCTTTCTCGCTCTTGAGTGTGTACCGGTTTGTGTTAAAAACAGTTCGAGAAGAATTTTAAATAAGATATCCTATTGGCTTAACATAATAAATGTATATACAGGGGTGCTTCAAATATTTATAAAAATGGACATTCTAGAAAGCGCTGTTTACAGGAAAGGCGCTTGAAAAGGGCTTAAATTTAAAACTTGGGTTTTTTACTTTTATTATTATTTTGTGCTCCTTTATTAATGATAGTGGATTTCAAAAGGGTCTCACTTTACATCAAAGTAGTATTGTAAACTGTTTTAATAAAAATGTTGCGCTTTTTGAGCTCATTCTGTCTTTGGATACTTTAACATTGCTTATGATTAACTTTAAATTACCTTTCTCGCTCTTGAGTGTGTACCGATTTGTGTCAAAAACAGATCGAGAATAATTTTAAGTAAAATATACTCTGCTCTTTTATTATCGATAGTGGACTTCGAAAAGGTAGTAAGAAAGTAATATACTTTATAAATTAAATTTACTTTACCCATTCACAAACATATGTTTGCGAGCTATATATTTGAAGTTCATCAGCATTCATTAGCATTCTATAAGCATGTTTGAAAGCGACGCCCATTTACCAAACAAAATTTGTTGTAAACATGTTAAACACTATGGAGATACTACGTATATTTGAGCATGTCAATTAAAATGACGAGCCCGCGATAGCGGGCGAGTAGTATATATGTAATTCATTGAAATTTTAAAATGTTCTTCAATACAAGTCCTTCATTTTTAAATGACGTGTGAACTAATTTTGAGTATGTGACAGACGAATATTTCAATTATGCTGACCAAAATTTCATAATGAAAGCGCTGTTCCACTTCAAATAATTTGGGTGAAAATATCTCAGTGTCAGACTGCTTATTACGTTCTTTTTTTTATTAATATTGTGCATGCCTATCTTAAATTGTTTCTGAGCAATTGACATACTTTTTGTTAATATACTAAATTTTTCCACTGTTATTTCAATAGCGTATTATCCCGATTGTCTCAATGAAAATGATGCACTTATTGAGCATATTGGTTCTTCGGATACTTTAACATCATTCTTATGTTTAACATTAAATTATCTTTCTCGCTCTTCATTGTGTAACAGTTTGTGTAAAAAAAAATTCTAGAAGAATTCTAAATGAAATATACAATTGGCTTTACAAAATATATGTATATGCAGAGTGTGCCACAAGTCTATAAAATCTTACATTCTAAAAACCACCACGAGAGTGATCGCGTTTTACAGGAAACTGTAAAAAGCTGTAAGCGGACGCGCAAAAGGCGAATTCAAGCTCGAAAAGATTGAAGCCATAGCTCACAAACATTCAACACAATAAATATTGCAATATATAATAATAGGCCCAATGATAATAGTGTATAGGTAAGAAATTTATAAATGCGATTCCTTATTTGTTTATAAATACTTTCTACTTATTTTTAGCAATTATCGTTACATGACTGGAGTCATTTCGTCCATGAATTCAGTTGTAAAAATACTTCAAAATATTATAAGATATTGTAAATAGAAAAAAGAAACTAAAATACATTCCTACCAGATTAAACAAGCACTTAATCATGTTGTTACTGTGCCAGGCAAATTGAGAAGTAATATCATACGTATTCAAAAAAGATTGTTTAATTATCATTGATGAAAATGAACTTCCCGCGACATCGTCAATTAGAATAATTCAAAATAGCAATTCTAAAAGGATGTTTTACAGTATTTTCGAATATAACAATAAGTAATCAATATTATCATAATACATACATATATTATATCTATATATTCCTTAAATTGTAGGTGTACAATGCAAAAGAAAATAATTATGTACAGTGTGAACAAGGCTTTACCAACATTATTAAGCATCATACATAACTGACAGTTGTAATACAAAGAAACACTGCAAATTATAAGAGTATAGGAATGGAAATCAGTATAAAAAATGCCAATGAAGTAAATATTATTTGTTATAGAACAATGATTAAATGAATTATTTAAAAGTATACATTCGCGTCAACAAAACATAATTCTAATAAAGCTATCTACAAGTTTGTATAAAATAATTTTTTTTTTTAAATTCTAATGAATTTTCATTTAAACCAAAAAGACCAATGGAATCGACATATGTATATAGACTGAAACACTATTAACAAAAACTATCGAACCACATTTTCCAACTGATGCAAAAAAAAACAGATTTCGAGATTATCTAATTTTATACCCACAAACAAAATTCAAACTACAGATAAATTAGGCAAACGTGAAATAAATCATCGGCAAGTCAAGGCACAAAACCAATAATAGTAGAAAAATTATAAATAGAGTGAAAACTACCGTCTGTGAGGCACAGGAAAAGTATGTGAAAAATGTCAATATAACTTTAAACGATAAAATACATCTTATTTCATGGACAGCCGTTAAACATTTTCAATTTAAAAACTGCTATTATCACTAAATCTATTATTAATCATTTCATCCGATAAGCATTCTGAATTAAATATTGCATAGTTGTAAACTATATACAGGGGTGTATAAAAACAACTAAGCAATATTGAACATCTAAAACACAATTATATTTAGTTATTCGCTATATATCGGAATTATATGGTGTTTCAAAAACTGAAACGCAATAAAGACAAAATCCGCAATAAATTTAGAAGAATAAGGGGGAGCGGTACCTCAACTGTAAGCGGAATAAGAGACGATAGCGGGCCTTCAAGGCCTGCCGTATTAGCTAGTTATCATTGCTAATGACGCATACTCTTTAACTGTCATGAATCCGAATGCTCCCTTGTTATATGGGCTCCCAAAGCTTCATAAACAAGACTGCCCGATAAGACCAATTGTTTCTTATGTACAAGCCCCGGCCTACAAGTTATGTAAACTGATCAACACAAAATTGCCCGACCTTCTACATCTAACATTTAAGTATAGAATAAAAAATTCCTTGGTTATGGTGAGTAAATTAGAAACAAGTAAATTGCCTCAAAGTTTTAAATTAGTTTTTAGTATGCATGCATCATAAACCAATCAAAACACACCCATAAGCGTGCATAATCGGACCTTTATCGCACGGCGTGCGTATAAAGGTTGCTTGGTAACAGCCAATCCCAAGCGTTTAATAGTCCATTGAAATGTCAGGAAATGTCAAATGACATATAGGTACATGTCACTCGATAATATGTATTGGAGTTATTGATTTGGTTTGTACCGCATTTAATATCGTATAACACATTATTATTTCATTGTAAACAATCAAATTAATCAACAATTATGGTCAATTTTATTTCAAAACATGTAACATGAACGGAAAAATTATTTTAAATGAATATTAAACGTACAATTTTGATTATTCGTTATTGTTAAGTGACTTGCAGCATTGCTTATTTGTGTATTTTCAACGTTCTTATCAGTGTTAACAAATGTGTCAGATCCAATATTGCCTCCTTTCTGAACAGCTCCAGCAATTAATTTTGAAACGCCTAATTTGTTTGTGATAGACTCTTCAATATACCCACTCGCTGTCGATGAGGATTTCCAACCCACTTGGCGTTTCAACTCATCGACATTCATCCCTCCATTAGCCATAATCGTGGCAGATGTTCGTCTGAAGGCATGACCTGTGTATTTATGAGCGTTTATGAAATTTAGATAACGTGCTATAATGGAAGGGCACTTTCCAAAGGTATTAATCCCAACAACTTGTTTTATACATAGTCCTTGAGAATATTTTAAGAAAACTCGATCTGTACTGATATGCTTTGGACGTAGTGCAAGATATTTATTAAATATCTCGGCATACTTTATGTTGGAATTATCTACTACAGCAAACGTCCGGCCTTTTTCTGTTTTTGACGGACGAATACAAATTATCAGGGCAGATCCTTCTTTTCTTATATCACTCATAACCAGATTACACATTTCGCTTCTTCTGCAACTACCAAACACTCCACAAATTGCTACAACTTTTAAAAATAAAAATATATTGTCTGGAGCCTGACTAAGAAACTTGCATAAATCTTCTTCCGTAAAAACCAAAGATTTTTTAGCTTCTTGACCTTTGCCCACTCCTTTCATAAAGGCATGGAGTTTGTGATAAGATGCTAAATCGATTCTGTTTTTAACCCTTAGCATAGCTTGCAGTTTGGAATGAATGCACCAAAGTGACGAAGCTTTATAAATTCTGGACATTTCCAATATATACGCTAACATTACTGATTCATCAATATGTTCAGTCTGTTTCTGCTCCATCCATAATAATAATTTTTCGTACTCTTTATAATATAAATGCTTGGACTTTGCAGGTATTAAACTTAATTCAGCTTCAGCAGCTAGTTTTTGAATTTCTGTCGACATTATTAATACAACAATGATGTTTAATAATTAAGTGAAATGTCAAATGACATAATATAGAGACACATGTCACTCGATAAAATGTATTGAAATTATTGATTTGATTTCTTCTAATTAAAATTATTGTTGCATTTATACTAAAAAATATCGTATGACACAGTGCATAATTAGCTTTTAAAGCACTCGTAACGTTAAAGCCACTCCGCTTCGCGTCGTGGCTTTAAACTCGTTACTCGTGCTTTAAAAGCTTGATTATGCACTAGTGTCATAATATACTATTCCTTCGATGTTTGCAGTTTGTATACTTCTATCCCTATCAATGAGTTGAACGTTATTTTAAATGATTTAATAGCAAATAGTACGTTGACAGGTGACAGTAAAATAGAATTACGTAATATCTTGAATATTTGTATACAACAAAATTATTTCAAATTTAATAATTTGTACTACAAACAAAAAGACGGTTTAGCAATGGGTTCTCCCATGTCGTGTTTATTTGCAGAAATATTTATGTCGAAATTTGAAGAAGATCTGTTTAGTTCTAAAATCCCATTTGTTAATTGTACACACTGTTGGTTTAGATATGTGGATGATGTGTTATGCGTGTGGACCGGTACTGACAGGCAATTAGATTTATTTTCAATCGTTTAAATGAAATCAATCAAAAAATACAATTCACCATAGAGAAATAAATAGATAATAGTTTAAATTTTATGGACCTTACACTAAGAAAATTAAATGGCAAATTATATTATAGTATTTACAGAAAACACATATACACTAATACCCTCATATCTGCAGATAGCAAACAACCAGATAGCATTAAGTTTTCTTCTTGCAACAGTTTCATACATTGACTATTAACCGTCCCCCTTTCTAAATCAAATTTTGATAAAGAAGTAGCAGTCTTGAAATGTTTAGCCGTGAACAACGGATACAATCCAGATATTATTAATAGATTAATTACAAAGAAAAAACATAAACAGATTAATAAATTCTTATATGTAGCCCCCCAATTAGAACCAAGTAATTATCGTTTAATAAATTATATAGGAAAGACCACGAATAAAATTAATAATAGACTAGTTAATATAGGCATAAAAACTATAATAGTAAATAAATTAAATCTAAGTAAACTTTGGACAAATAATACGGATATAATTCAAAAAGCAGATAAATGTGGCGTTTATAAATTAAATTGTTTAGGCTGTGATGCTTTCTACATAGGACAAACTGGAAGATGTTTTCGTACACGTATAGAAGAACATAGGAAAGCAATCTTATATTTCAAGAAATGTTAAGGTATATCGGAGCATTGTATAAATGAACAGCACATGGTATCATTAATTAATTTTGAAATTTTACGTTCAGCAAATAAAAGTAAACGATTAGACCTTTTGTAAATAAAATTTTAGTGAAACAAATAACGAAGTGTGAACTTTCTTTTACCTTTATTAGAAAATGTATGTTTAGAAAATGTAAATATTCACCAGGAATTTATAATTAATTTAAATGGAAGTGATGGAGACAGCACTGACCTTGAGGATGTCCAAACTATGTGAAAAAGTATTTCCTTAATTGTGATATTTTTCTTATTCTTATTTCTTATTTATTAATGATTGTACAAATTCTTACAAAATACACCCCTGAGCATCTACGGCCCAGGCTATACCTGAATCTCATTTACATTATCGTTAGCTTACCGCACTCTCACACCAGGGGATACTATAATCTATTTAGTCGAATTAAAATATCTTGAAACGAACTATACTGCTGTAATAAAGGACACATATGATTTTGATAGTGAGAATCACGATAGACAACACAGGTATCGTAACAGCGGCCAATTTCATGCGAGAATGTGGGCACGCAAGTGTAGCGATGGTGTGAGCGAGAGAACGTGTGAAGGATGCATGATAGAGGCGAGTCACGCCCGAGTTATTCCCGCGCTAAGTCTGTTTAGATGAGGCTGGAACGTGTGTTTTTATCGCAATATTCGCAATTAGAATTGTTAGGCATTGGAATACGATTATAAGAAGTGTAAAGTGGAGTAATTTGTTACTTTTTGGTTCAAAATGGTAAACAAATGTTTTGTTCCTGGCTGCCAAAGTGGATATGGCTCTGATCAAGAACAGTATTCTATTTTTCGTGTGCCAGCGTCAAAAGTTGAGGAGTGGAGACGCAAAATTCCACGAAAGGACAGGCAGTTAACTGTTAAGGATTTTATTTGCGAAAAACATTTTCAAAAAGAATTTATTGTAAGAGAAGTTACCACTGCTTGCTATTCGGTACGTATATTAAATACAGTAGATATTTATCTATTTGTTCATTTATAAAGGCAATTGAGTAGATCTAATAAATAAAACTTCTAGTATCCACTGGGGAAACCACGACTAACAAATGATGCTCTTCCGACCATTTTCCCCAATTGGCCAAAGTATATTTCGCGGCCAATAACTAAAAGGCGAATTTTGCAGAGAACAGACAGCACTCCTGCTAAAAAAAATAGAAAATCCATGTCCACTATATCCACAAATAGTGAAGACATGATGTCTGCCTTTGCAGACAATAATAATCAATGTAAGTTTCAAAATCACTTACAGTAGGTACTCACATTTATTTTATATTATACCTAAATGTGTACTAATATACCTACATAAGGTAGTACATGTTTTTGCTATATTTCTCACTTTACTTTTTAGGTAGTACAATTGATATATTTTTATTTCTATTTTTTCCAATAGCAGTAAAAGCATTTATTACTTTTTATGTAGGTACATCATCAGACATTAATTTTAAAATAATTTTAATCATGTGATTAACGCATATAGGTGACGAGGGAAATTTACTAAGAAGAGTATTTTTACAAGTATGGGCAGCACCTAAGTCTGTAATACTTCCATCTCCTTCGTGGGCTATACACTGCATTGTATCCAGAGATCAGAATAAGATTTCTATATCTGAAATGGTCGACAATAATGAAGGTGATGAGTTGATCTTGAGTAAAAAACTCGTGTTAACAGAAACTTCTGTAAAAATTTATGTTTTTGAACATTTAATTGAAGAAAAAAATAATTTATATAATGTAAGTCTATCCACCTTTGCAGAGCTTAAAGCGCTATTAGAAAGTTTAAATCATTTACCCTTATGTTATGGTGGACTGAATATGAAGAATGCACCAATAAATTTTTCAAATCCAGCATATGTCAAAGACCACGTTTTAAATGTGTGGCGACATATTAAATGCTCATATTATTTGGTAACTGATGACAATAGTGATTCCGGCAAAAATATAAACAAAATTAATAAATGCAATTGTTGTAAAAAGGCTAAGAAATCAGCATACTATTTCAGAAATAAGATCAGATGCAGAAAGGGAACCAAAATTTCAAAAATGCAAGTATTCCGGAACCAAATGAGAAATATTCGAAGAAGAGAAAAGAGACTTAAATTAAAAAATAAATTAATTATTCGAGAATTAAAAGATGTACGGGAGAAAATTAGAAGCATGAGTGAACAAGATATCTTTCAAAAAATCGAAGATATTGGAAATTTACCATCATCACAAAAATTACTAATAAAGGAATGTGTTAAAATTTGTAAATATAATCGCAAAACAAGCAGACGTTATACATCTGATTGGTTACTGTTGTGTTTACTTTTGCATATTCGTAATCCCGCTAGTTATAAATTTTTAAGAAATCATGATGTGCTGCCTCTTCCATCTCCATCGACTGTGAAGAAATACTTGGCAAGAATCAATTTAAAATGTGGTCTTGATGACGAGTTTTTTGAAGCATTGAAGTTAAAAATGAATAAACAGGGTGAATATATGCGAAACGGCATTTTAATATTCGACGAAATGCAAGTCCGAGAATCGGTTAATCTAAATGTAAAAAACATGAAGCTTACAAGAGTTCAGGATTTTGGTGATAATAATACCTATACCGCTAAAACCACCGACAAACGCGCCAATCATGCCTTAGTTTTTATGTATTCCTCACTGGGTGAGAATTTCTGCCAACCCGTTGCTGTTTATGCAGCTAAAGGAGCTACTAAAGGATCTTGTTTGGCTCAGTTGGTTTTAGCGGTAATTAGAAAATTGGAAAAATCAGGTCTCAAAATACATGGAATAGTTTGTGACGGAGCAACTTCTAATAGGAAAATGTGGTCTGAATTTGGCGTTTCCGGGGAAATTGAAAATCCAGTTAACAAAGTACTACATCCTTTCGACGATTCCAGATATCTTTACTTCTTTTCAGATGCTCCCCACCTGATCAAATGTTTAAGAAAAATTGAAAATCCAGTTAACAAAGTACTACATCCTTTCGACGATTCCAGATATCTTTACTTCTTTTCAGATGCTCCCCACCTGATCAAATGTTTAAGAAATAGGATCCTAGAAAAAAAGTCTCTCCATGTAAGTGAAATTGTGTTAAGGGGCAATAATTTTCAAGTTAACTGTTTTTCGTTTGTTAAAGACACCAGAAGGCCCCATATACTGGGCATATTACAACACTTTATTCAGTTTAGATAATGAGTTGCCAAATCACTTACGTGTATGCCCAAAATTGACACAAATGCATATTAAACCATCAAACTTGTTAAAAATGCGGGTCAAATTGGCTACTCAAGTTTGTGTTTTTTAAAATTTGAATTCTGAATGTTAATTAATAATTTTTAGATATTTAGTAATTCTGTGGCAGACGGTCTGACATATTATAAAGACAAGTGTGCATCTTTAATTAACTGTGACAACACGATTAAGTTTACTAGACGTATAAATGATTTATTTGATACACTAAATAGGAAATATCCTGCAGAAGGAATTCGCCAAAACAGTAGCGATTTTCTGGTGATATCCACTGATCTATCTTATCCATCACCATTGTGTCACAAATGAACTTCTGATTTCAGAGTTTAAATGATAATTTAGCATATCTTGATAAGTGGGAACAAATGGTTATAGACGGAAAAATTAACAAAGAACAATTCTTAAGTAAGTCAACAGCAGAGGGCTTTCGTGTTACAATTCTTTCAACAATAGAGCTGTCGAAGTATTTATTAACGAAATGTGGATTTAAGTACATTTTAACAAACAAAATGAATCAAGATCCCTTAAGGCTGCCATACACGTTACGGTCCACCGGAGAGGTTACCTGTGCAGGTACGCCTGCGCAGGTAGACCTGAGCGTGTGTGGGAATAGACCTGTGCAGTTTCTTGAACCTGTGCAGGCGACCTCTGCAAGGTCGAAAATGGATGCCAGCCACACACGTTACGGTCTACCGGTGAGGTCTACCTGTGCAGGTACGCCCGCGCAGGTAGCCTGAGCGTGTGTGGGACATTTTTTGAACCTGCGCAGGCGACCGGTGAAAGAATCGAAAATCAATTCTTTCACCGGTCGCCTGTGCAGGTTCAAAAAATGCCCCACACACGCTCAGGTCTACCTGCGCGGGCGTACCTGCACAGGTAGACCTCTCCGATAGACCGTAACGTGTGTGGCTGCCTCGTCGCCTGCGCAGGTGGCGCTGTGATATTATTGGCAAAAATGTGGCTATGAAACTGAGGGCTTTAGATGCGAAACTAATATCTGTCGCAGAAAAACTTATTAATGATTTAATTTTTGAAGCAGAAATAGGTCACCTCACTCCCGAACACGCTTATATTAACATGAGTGATATTTTGAGACAAAATCAACAAAGCTATGTTCCTGCTCAGCAATATAGACAACTGGTTTATCAATCCTCTCCTACTTCCAATAGGACATATACCCCTGTACGTTTTGTTTCATCAGGAAGTCCTTGCCCACCCAGCCTTCCTTTTCCCTCCAGTCATGCCGAGCCACATGCCGAGCATCTTTCTCAATCATTTCAAACTAGCCATGTACTCAACAATCCTCAAGCCAATCCCTACTCTACACAAATGCAAACACCTACAATTCCGGGAAACCAGCCCAATGAAACAGAGGTAGTTGTATCGATTCCAGATTCTGCACCGACACTCCTTAATAAATTCAATGTTGATGATAATGTATAATTTCTACGCGACAGTTACCTATATTTTTGTAGTTCTTTAATTAAAATTGTAATATTCTTAATAAATATTATCAGTAATAAATAACAGTGTATTAATTCCTCACCTTCAAATAATCTCTTCTAAGAACTGTATACAAGGCCTCACATGTTTCAGGAATAATTTTTCCAAGCGCTTGAGGTGAAATAATTGATGAAAATTTTAGGTCCTCATAACTTCTGCCGGTTGCGAGAAATCTCAAAGTAACTGATAATCTTTCGTGTGCAGAAATACTATTTCTCATAAGTGTATCATTTTTTTTTATCATAGGAGTAACCATTGCAAGTAATTTTAGGTATGTTTTCTCGTCCATTCTGAGATAGTTTTTAAAATCTTCAGGTTCAAATTTTAATTCGTTCAATAAGTTGACATGACTATAACTTTTCCTTTTCAATAACCAATCTTTAGACCGCTTTTTTCGCTTTCTTTTCACTGCTCTTGTATCTCTTTTATTCAAAATTAACGCAAGGCCTAACAATGCCAGTGCGTCAACGTCCTCAATCGATGCCATCGCATCACTGACTGCATATTGACTGACTGACACGCTACCGACGTGCGGTTGACTTGCACAGGCAAACCTGCACAGGTAACCTCTCCGGTGACCGTACATGGAGGTTACCTGCGCAGGCATACCTGCACAGGTAACCTCTCCGGTGGACCGTAACGTGTATGGCAGCCTTTAGAAGTAAGTACGGTTTCTAAATACATATTACTCCTATAAAAAAAATAATTTTTGCATGAGTTATTGCTAAAAGTAATTTTTGATGTAGCATGGATGTAGTTTACCTTACTGGTGCTTACTGCTAATCACACAGAATGTGTTTTCGTTCCAGAAAAGTGGGTTTTTATTTTTTGTATAGTAGCGAAATTAGAAAATTAATATTGATTTTAGCGATTTTTTGGCACCATACGTCAAGCTGGAGGAGCTAATGATCACCCTACTTTTAACACCTTTCTGCAGTTGTATCGAATGTTATCGGCATATAAATTACTGAAACCTCCAGCTTCCGGCAACTGTTCTGTTCTTGATCAAAATAATTCTCCAGATACATTAAACTTCGAAAATTTTAAGATATTATATGCTCCTTCTGATCGCCGGAACGCTCATATTGAGAAAATTAAATCTAAAATTGATTCATTAATAACGAATGAGGAAGAATATATTGAACACTTTGAAGTAGATTCAGCGATCCAGGAAACAACAGACTGTCTAATATATTACTTGACTGGCTTTATTTGTAAAAAATTATTTAAAATTTCAGACTGTGAAATTTGTAAAGGGCACTTGTATCATACAATGCCAGACAACTCTGCAGTTTCGGCAGCAACTTTGACAATATTAAAGTCTCGAGGTGGTTTAAATCATCCAAACGTAACTATGTTTCAGTTTTTCGAAAAAATTGAATATATTTTAATGAAACACATTAGTTCTATCGATGTATTTGATATTACCGTCGACGAAATATTTTCGACATCATACATAAACATTAATTTCCCATGCAGCTTACACGCAGAGGAAATATTGTCAAAAGCCGTGTTATTTTATATTACCATGAGAATTAAGCAATTTTATAAACAGGAAGATAGAAATAATGCAAAAATGTCAGCCAGAAAACGAAAAGAAGCAAAACTGCAAAGTTCCTAAGAATCTAAAAGTAAATTTTCAAATATATTACGGGTAGGTACATTTAGTAGTCATTTTGTTGTGGATAAATGATAGCAAACTATCTTAAAATATTTGTAGAGCGTGAATTTTTTATTTATCAGGTAATAAATACATTTTTCAATAAATTATCGCTGTTTTTTTGCGTAAAATATCCATAATTTTACCGCTTCCTAAAGCATTCCCGTTAGAACTTAGGCCTCGATTTTCTGTCTCACTCGCACACCGCTAGCAACACTTTCGATCCCACTAGCCAGCGCTCCGTTACAATACCTGTGTTGTCTATCGTGGTGAGAATAAACAAAATATTAAAACAACCCTCCCACACGCTAATGAGAAATCCCCCCGACAAGCAACTCTGCAAATATTGGCTTAAAAACATACAGTTCCATTAACTTGCGAATGTGTTAATACCCCATAATGACCATTATTCATAAATGCAGATTTAATAGTTCTTAGCAGCACAAGTAAGTATACTATATTAATGGGAACCAATTTAACAAAGTCCCTTGCGGGCTTGGGAACCAATTTACGTATTGATAACTGCGATTAAGCACCTTCCTTTTATTTATTGCCTGCTGGAGACCAATATACAACAGCCAAATGAAGATGGGTGAGTATAGTTATAATTTTCGGACCTGGAATTTATTTCGTTGCACTACTTTAGTCTAAACTACTTTTAAAGAATTAGATGTCTACTTAAATGATTTTGTCCGTTTTATTTTATTTTCATGCAGCTACTTCTGAAGTATGTTGAATTCGACGGAAACTGTTACAATGTGAATTGAACCCTCTTTCGTAACGTTTTAAAAGAATTCTAAAAAAAAATGATTAAAGGTAGGTGTACCTATGTTCCCATGAAATTGAGCAGTTTCAGCGATCGTATGTTTTAACGTATTAAGGAAACAGCAATGAAATGGATACTATTGATTAGTCGGAAGAGATTCTGTTAGTTCCCGGATATCTTTCAGGTCACCGCTTAGGCACCTATATTTAGTAGTCGTCTGAGTTCGAGCCAGATGTTTATGTATGTAGATAAAATATGATTAAAGTAAGAAATAAATGAACTGAAGGCGATATGGGGCACTTTTCAATAAAAATTCTCAAGTAAAATCACCTTGAATCCATCAAATACAGTAACATACTAATCCATCAAGTTATTTTTATGCACTGTACTGTTGGCAATAATTTATTTCAAGTAGGTTCATTTTTAAAGAAATGATGGTCAATTGGCTTTTACCTATCTAAAATATTTTTCGTAATTTCATATATCAGTCGGAATGATTGAAAATATAGAACATTCATATAAAATATATTCAGAATCAAGTAGTGATATACATAAGTGACTTCGCCTGGCTACAAGCGTCCGTTATAACTCCAGAGACCGGACACGAGCGGCCGATGACTCATTGCCCATGGGCGCACTATTGAAATTTTGTATTTTTAATTTTATTTATGTAAATGTATAACGAGTGGGTGGTGATCAATAAAGCACAAAATACATTTTGTAGTTCAAATCCAGTAAACTTTCCGTACTTTATTTATCTTACGAAATATAAGGTAAATATAATAAATTTTAAAAATCCCTCACGCTTCTACCTACGCCGATGAAGAAAGGAATTTAACAGTAAAATCGACTTTCTTTGCGGTATTTTTGGGCGTGGGCTAAACACCCCAACAACACTCTGTTCTATTCTAAGGTTGTGCACCCCCAAAGTACTGAACCACGCGCCGCCACTGATTCTAACCTAAATTGGTGCGTCTGTTAGAGATCGTGTAACTTCTGAACGACTTGACCGATTGAGCTCCTAGTGACGCAGTATATTTGTTTTGGCGAGTCGATGGTTATGCTAGGATCCGATAGGGGGTGCTGTCTATATTTATGGATCAAAATAACTCATATTCATAATATATATTGGTTTATTGCCAAAAATGAAAATTACAAAATCTGTACCAGCTAGGTTGCGCTGCGGTCAACAACATCGTTTTGGTATATGCTGCCGTCCGATAGATGGCGCTATTTTTCTTTGTACGATACTAATCCGCCACCTACCGGAAAGGGCAGAACAACGTCTGCAGGGCCAGCTAGTATAAAATAAAATTATTCTTTATTATATTTGGCAAAACGTTCAAGACAATAAAATTGCAGTGTTATAACTTAAGACATTCTATATCTATAACGGGCTTAGAAAATTAACTTTAAAGTAAGTAAAGTAAAGTTTATTACTGCAAATCAGTAAACAAACAAACAGATAGCAAATGTTGTCAAAGGTATCAGTACATTAATAATAAAAATTGTAATAATACTAACTAAATAAGAGTAATAATAAAATTGAAATAATAAAAAAAAGAAAGACAGTAATTTTTGATTTTTAAATAAAAAAAGTAAACATTCAAATATGTAGATGGCAGGAACCGTCAATATCTTATTAGCTTTAAAAAGTCCTCTACAAGATTGTTTGTATAATTCTTGTATAAAATGGTACGCAGTATCTTTTTTTATGCATTAAATAAGAGATGTAAATGACCACTGCCACCCCAGACAACAATGTCGAACTTTAACAAAGGATAGCGGCACCCGTAATAAGTGGTGAATTTTTTACATATAATATTTATATAATCTTCCCACTTCAAATGGTCATCTATAGTTACACCGCGCAAGAGAGCACTACTTTGAAATTTATAGTTTCTGCTATTAAGGCTCCTCGATACTGAAACGGCAATCGCAATATTGGTTGCATAGCACATACTTTAATAACCGAAGGATGTCCGAGTACCTATTACACATAGGGAATATATAAGAAATATTTGAAATAATAACTCAATATTTAAGCGAATAAAAATTCGTTTATGATCAAGTATTTACACATTTGTAACTGCGTGAAAGATTTTTACCAGAATAACATTTATTGTAATGTGGGTTGCCTAATTTTAATTTATTTTACATTCATTTAAAACAAAGTAAAGAATAGCTGAACGAAAAATAAGTACAGCGCGGGGTAGCTTTTAATTCAATTTTTAATATGAACTAAAGCAAACAAATCTGCTGCAAAGGATTTTTGAGAAAACTTGTTTTAAATATTTTGAAATATTAATTAATTTTAATCAGATAATTTTTTTCTAAGTTTGATTATTCAGCGGGGTAGATTACTAAATTCTTCATGAGTTGATGATGATAGATTTTCTCCAAATTTAAAACCAACAAAAATATCTTGCATCAAAAATCTGATATTTTTCAACTATTCACAGATCCACTATCGAGGACCCTTAGGTAATATTAATTTTATCGGGCGTAATACCATAAGCGTTTGTTTTTATCCGGACAAACTTTCATTTGGAATGAAAGCTTTGTTGCTTGGTAACTGACGAGAACAAATAACTGGAGGTAAAATTTAAAGGATTTTGTGTTTGAATGGCCTGTTATTTTAGTGATTTGCAGGTCACTTACTCCCGCTTTGGCTAATGTTGAAACAGCACTTGCTGGATTTGAATGATTGGTATATTTATTGTCGACATTAAGGTGAAATTTGATAGCTGAACCACTGGTCCATTTAGAGAGTTCATTTGGACCAACAGGCATATTTTTGTACCATCCCTTGCTGCCTTCTGTTTCATAATACTGATTCACTGTCAAAAACAATCGATCAGTAAGAATGTTTGGTCCTCTTTTGCTTAGAATTTTATAAAACAATCTAATAGGACATAAATCAGAATTTTTCTTATTTTCCGTGAACCACTTACTATCGTTATTACAGCTTCTCCTTCTCTCCAAGCCAATTCAAATGTAGCAATATGGAAAAAATTCTTTTGCAATCCATTTAGTGTGTTCTCGTCCCATAAGTTCATCATTTTTATAATTTCTTCCTTAGTTATAGCAGTAGCACTCCTTTTTCTCTTATTGGGATTGCTTTGCAGTTCTTTTCTTTTTGCGTTTTTAGCATTGCGAGCTGACTGAAAAATAATATCCTTAAACGGGTCAAAAATTATGCCAAATTCTTTGAAATATTGTTCTTGAAAATTTTTTGCATTAGTGTTCCAGATAGTTTTGATAACGTATTCTTTGTAGTCTGTTCCATCTCTTTTCTTCATATTATAGTCCCAGTCTTCTAGTATACTAGCAATTACATTAATTGGTGTATTGCCGTCCAATTTATAGTTTCTCTCGGAGCAAAATTGCATGAATTGCTTCCATATTGAGGCTTTCGTTTTTTTTTTGTATTGTTAGTAGTGATGCAAGTCGGTAAATTACCCCGTAAATTACCGAATTAATTACCGTCATTTACGGTAAATTACCACATAATATTTTCGTAAATTACCAACAAAGTAAAACATACACGTATGGCATTGCACACTCGGTGATTTGGGAAGTCCCTTTCTAGCAGATGTAAAAGCCCGTGAATCAGCCGTTTATATAACAGGTGAAGTAGTCTTTCAAAAGATTTCGGTGTATATAAAGTTTGTGAATATACTACTCGTAGTACTGTGCGCTGGGATGGGGCGTAAAGATAAAATAAAAAAAGTTATTTTAACAGCATTTTCAAAATCCACAGAACATTCGAAATTATATTCATGTAACTTCTGTTCGCACAGTTATGTTTTAAATGTAACCAGAATGTCCAGTCACTTACAGAATAAGTGCATTCGTTGTCCTCGTAAAATAAAGAATAAAATACAATCAAATTCAAGAGCATTAAGTGTTAAGAAAATTAAAGCAATAAATAAAGGTGAGTAATTTTGATTGATTTCTATTGGGTTTTATGGAAAAATATTTAACATTTTAGAGATTCCGGAAAGAGAAAGTTCTCCGCAAACACATTTAGAAGACGACGATGGAGAGACGATTTCAAGCGATTCTCGCCCACAATCTGCTGCAAGCACCACAAAATCCGCTTTCAGTGAAAATTTGGATTTTTTTGTGGATGTAATGAATAAATTAGAAGAAGAGGGAATTTGGGATCTCTTAGCTTTGCTAGTAATACTCCTTTAAATTTTACGGAAAATGTTCATTGGCAAAAATTGCTTAAAGAAATTAAACCTTCTTTACGATTGCCCACTAGATATCAGTTATCCAATGCGCTTTTAGATAAAAAACACTCTCAAATAAATCAGTTAGTTAATGAAAAAATAGCAAAATCTAAAACAATTGGAATACAAGTTGATGGGTGGAGTAATATTAGAAACGAATCCATTATAAATATATTAATTACATGTCCAGAACCAGTTTTATTTAAAGTAATTGACTGCAAGGAAAATCGCCACGATGCTGCATATCATTGTTCTTTGCTTAGTTCTGTTATTGACAACTTAGGTATTAATAAAGTTATAAGCATAGTGACTGATAACGCTAGCAATATGGAATCAACTTGGAAATTAATTAGTGATATGTACCCGTCCAATTATTTTACTTGTTATGGATGTTGTGCTCATATTTTGAATTTTTAAAATAAGAAGTATTTGCAGTTATAGTAAAAACTATTAAAAAATCGCATATTTTGAATGCTACGTTTAAAAATATACAAGATGAACAGCGAGCATTACAAAAATCAAACACACTAACATTTCTTGAACTACCTGGCCAAACTAGACGGAGGTCTAATATTTTCTGTTTAGAAAGCTTAAGAATAAATAAAAAAAATTAAAAGAATTGGCTATAACAGAAACTATAGCTAATATAAAGTATAAAAAATAATATTTTAGATGATCTGTTTTGGGAAAGAGTTGATACATTACATAAAATTTTACACCCTGTCTCCGTAGTTTTAAAGAACATACAAACCTCTCAACCTTGCATATCTCATGTTGTTGAATATTTTCAAGGCCTGAATGATTAACTGATTGCTGCATGCTCAGTTTCAGAACTAAATGCTGTCTTATCACATTTAAAATCACGGAGAGAAATGGCTATAACACCTATGCATTTGGCTGCCAATTTACTAGATCCAAAATTTATAGGCAAAAATCTCAATAACGAGGAATATATCACAGCACTGACATATATTAACAAACTATCAACGCATATAGTTAGTGGATCTGTTATAGCAAAAATTATGACCGAGGTTGCTTATTACAAATCGAAAGAAGAATTGTTTTCAAAAGATTTTATATGGCAAGCATTGGAGACAGGCAAATTGAAATCTGTATTATGGTGGAAATCACTTTGTTGTACTACAGCTTTAAGTAAAGTCGCAATAGAAATATTGAACAGCCCACCAACAACATGTGCGACGGAAAGAAGTTTTTCAATGTTTAGTATTATACACAATAAAAAACGAAATAGATTAACTAATGAAAGAGCTGCTAAGTCGGCATATGTCAATTTAAATTTAAAACTGAAAAAAAAATCCGGCACTGAAAGATCTCCCAACAGAAGAGTTGGAATGTTTTGATTCGAATTGCAATACTGAGTCTGAGAGTGATCTGGAATAGTTATGTAATTAATAATGATAATAATGATAAATCATTGTTTTGTTCTATTTTCAGAATATTGTTTAATTCTAAAATATGTTAATATTGTACTCTTTATTTTTTTTCCTTTAATAAAATGTATAAGACTTTTTTTGTTGTAGGTGTTTTATTTAAACAATAAAAAAAGTGCGGTAAATTACCATGGTAATTTACTCAAAAAATGGTAAATTACGCGAGAATAAATCTTGGTAAAAAAAGCAGTTATTTTGTCATGGTAATTTACCAAAATCATAAATTACGGTAATTTTACATCTCTGATTGTTAGGCATGGTATTCGATACGGCATCTTTTTATTTGTCATTTTTTCATTCATTTTGGAAGAGAAAAATACAAATGTATGACGTTTGTTTGAACGATACTGTCAGAATTGAATTCTCGTTGCCATGGAAAATCAACATGCAGTTTATCCGGTAGCTAACATACCTACTAGCAGTTTATCCGATGGCAAACGTGTATTAAAATATCATGTTTTTGACAGATGAATTAAATTGTCAGGATAATGTCTGTGTTTAGTTTTAAAAAGTATAACATTCGTTTTGTCGTGATTAATTTGTAAATGATTAGAAATCAACCACAATTCAATACTGGTCATACTTGCTGCAACTCTCAACGACCTCCTAAAACGTATTTTAGAAATCAGCAAAGATGTATCGTCTGCGTAATTAACAATTTGTAATCTACCCTCCAACGAAAGACTTTCGACAGCATAAATATCATCGAAGTAAATCACAGCATTTATAGCTTCGAAATAGAAAAAAAACTATTTAAAACTTATTTTATAAGAAAATTTGTAATAAAAAAATTATATTAGGATAAGAAGTAACAATTTTTAAAAAAAACTTGGAAATATTTCACAAGTTTTGCAAGTAGGTACATACTTAAAATTGCATATTGAACAACAGTATTTTTTTTTAATAGGAGTCATGGACGTATAAGATATTCGTGATATGCCCACACTAATTTACTACGTAGGTACCAAATTAATTTAAACTAGTTTAGATACTGGAGAGGAAGAATAAGTTTTTAATTGATATAATTCCATCGAATATAATATAATAACCATGCACAGAAAAGTAAAAATTAATCTTCTAAAATAAAAATAACTTTTCAGCAGATCACACTATTACTACTATTTTTATAGCATAATTTGTTGTTTATGATGTTCTGAATAATTCTAGCTTCTAAGCATTTTCTTCGAATATTTGTATTAAAATAAACGGCGCAAACAGTTGTTTATCGGAAGAATAACTAACAATTTAATGACTACAGTACACTATAATTAAGGATTGAGAATATACAATAAAATTGTATGTAAAACTTGAAAGAACTTTACGGGAAAATTCGTAAAATTGAGTCGTTATGTTTAAAAAAAACAACGAGTAATTTATTTAAAATGCCAAATTGTCTGCTTAAATATTTTATATAAAAGAATCTTTGGCCGGAGATGAGAGTTGAACATCATACTTTCAGTTACGTGGCAAGCACTTTGCCAGTTAGGCTACCAGGCGGCTACAGAACCGAATTCTTTTCACATTTAAAATCGAATCAATAACCAGAACAGTTTAATTATCACTATATGTGTAGGTATTATCCTTTTATTACTCAAACTTTAGAAATTAATTGAAAAAACATATTAAGATAATATAAGTATGTATATGTTGAAAAAATTGTCTTAAAAGTAATTATTATTTTTTATAGGTTTCGAATGCCTACTAGTTAAGTGAAAAAATAGTTTAGTACAGTTTTATCATAAATCGAAGGTTTCATTTTTTTGAATTTTGAATATTTCAGCCTGAAATTATTATTATATATATAAACTTATTAAACATTTTTACAGAATTTAAATAATTTGTGACAGGCTAATGACACACCTAATTAATACCAGCATTATATAAGAATAATCCATCATTCTGACCACATTTACGCCTTTCTTCAACTACATCTAGGTCTACTAGGTCGTTCTTTGCAAGGCTGCACAAAAACACCAGGACAATGGTCTTACTATATGAAATCACAATATTATTCGTTCAATACCTGAGAAAGCGCACACGCGTGTTTCAGACTCATTAGTTTTCATCAGTACAATATATCTAACAATGGGTGTGTGATCACTGAATAATATGTAGTATAAAGAATATTAGGAATCCCATACGTTTTTCACCCAAGAAGCTACAATTGGCAGCCTGACTTTCTAGTTTCTTTTCAGTTTACTATATTTGAATTTAAAATTGAATGAAGTAACTTTAATATATTGGCTATGAATAATATTTTCTTGAAAATTTAAGTGTGGAGTTAGCTGAACAATTTCTCTTGGACATAAAGAAAATGAAAACCGACATCAGGGAAGATGGAATATTAGAATGACAGCTGACAACTGCTGGATGTTCAAAAGAAACGGTCCACTATAATTCCACAAGAACATTTAGGTATTTTTAAGAAAAAGAAAAGAACGCTACTATAAGCAAAATTGTAACTAGTTATGTGGTTCTTATATACATTTTTCACAAATTTCTGAATTTGCATTGTACAAAATGAGTGAATAGATTTTATCGGAAGTTGAACAATTAGCTGAGCAAGCCGAATTGAAATTAATTCCACAAAAATTAAAAACTGCATATTATAAAGAATATCAGAAATTATTGGCTTGGATGACGAAGAAGAACTACCACATGGTGGACGAAACATCCGGATAATATATCCATAGCTGAATCTATGGTCCATTTAAAGTGTTCATTTGGATCAATAGGCATATTTTTGTACCATCCCTTGCTGTCTTCTGTTTCATAATACTGATTCACAGCCAAAAACAATCGATCAGTAAGAATGTTTGGTCCTCTTTTGCTTAGAATTTTAGAAAACAATCTAACAGGACATAAATTAGGATTTTTTTTATATTTTTTTTATTTTCCGTGAGCCACTTACTATCATTAAGTTTCTTATCTCTACCCTGTGCTGTTTTCGAAAATATCGGATTGCATTCGAGCCTACCTGTAGATGTTCCGTCATTATTTTTTTCTGTTCTGAAATAATGAATTTTGCACTGTACAGCTTGTCCCCCTCTCCAAGCCAATTCAAATGTAGCAATATGGAAAAATTTCTTTTGCAATCCATTTAGTGTATTCTTGTCTCATAAGTTCATCATTTTTATAATTTCTTCCTCAGTTTAAGCGGTAGCACTCCTTTTTCTTTTAATAGGATTGCTTTGCAGTTCTTTTCTTTTTGCATTTTTAGCATTGCGAGCTGACTGAAAAGTAATATCCTTAAACAGGTCAAAAATTAACCCAAATTCATTGAAATATTGCTCTTGAACATTTTTTGCACTAGTGTTCCACATAGTTTTGATAACGTATAGGCAGAGTGTTTTTGAAATATAATAATGGAAAATTCATTAAACAAGCGGTTGGGATTAATTATCGTTCGTTTCTTGGATCTTTCAGATGCTGTCAAATATACGGGTCACGCTTTTAAAGGGTCGTCTGCTACGATCATTGCGAATAGTGGGATGAATATGTATTGCGACCTGATGGTCTTTAATGGTTCCACAATGATTTAGTGGTAGCTCGTTTCTTATTATCGCTGCGAAAGGACCAGTATACTGTGGGTATATACCATGTTTTTTCTTACAGTTAGGCACACTCACATAAACACTTCCTTGTTGTTAAATTAATACTTTTATTTAAACTATACAGATAATTTTGAATTGATTTGATAATTTATAAGTAACAAAAATATAAAGCATTGTCGCGATTGCTGGTACTATTGGTTGCTACCGAGTAATGTCGATACTTCGTGAACTCAATAGGCCTTTCAATGCTATCGACTATCTTGTGTGAATTTTAAATTGGTAATGTCTACCGTTCCACGGACTACATCTTTCCCTTCTTAAAATTAAAATATTCTCCCTCTACAAAGTTTGAGAAACAATAAAATGACCTATTATTTTTGTATCACAATACGTTTGGTTTTTCCTACATCCCCTTATCACAAGTGAGAAGGTATAAATTGTTTTATTGTGGGGAAGTCCAGCAGAAGAACTATTAAATATCTATTTGAACGCATGACTATGTATAAATTATAAAATAGACAGATTTAATGATGCTTTAGAATTACCTTCCAATAATATCTATACAATGCAATATAATTTGCATTTTACTAAATTAATAAACCTTATGAAAAATAATTATTATTAAATTTGGCATGGCCTAAACAGTATGGATGAACTCAAACGTCAGGTTGGGTGGAAAACATCGACTGTAGCTAGTGGTTATATCGAGTCCACCGTAAACAAATTACGTGTTTCCAAACGTATTGCTGGTGCTGTTAATGGAACGGGTGTTGCATCAACATCGTCATATATCGACGTCTTTGTCATCACAGAAAACCGGAATATCGAATCGAATGCAAATAACCAGTGATAAGGATTTTGAATGTTCTGGTCTTCGAATTTTCAACAATAATAATTGTACCATCAATATTTATTTGAATAAAAAATAGCACTACCTGTTTGTTGCTATTGTAGGTAAATTTGTTGTTACTTAGGCGACTTTAAAACACCACGGTGTTTTAAAGGCCCGATTTCGAACGCTGATTATAATTTAGGTATAATAAAAAATAATTTTTTATTGTATTCATCTCTAGTGTTCTCCAAAGTATGCAATCGTTTTGTTTAAAAGTTTTACGTGAACGTAGTTATTAAAAGTTTGATGATTTTGGAGAAGTATTTTATATGAAATCTGTGTAATTAATGAGTAATTTAACTATAAACATGGTGAACAATACCACGGAGGTGATTAATAACGTGTATATTGTAAGTTTTATAGGAGCTACGTTTAAATTGCGAGCTCAGTGTGCTTCGAATGAGTAAATTTGTAACTTTAAATAGTCCCTTGGTAGTAAATCAATTGCTAACAGATCAATCAATGTCCGGGAATTGTACGCAGTTGTGAAATAATTTCATTTCGAAACGCGTCCCATATGCATTAGTATCCAGATGCACAATCGTGTTATTTTGTTCAAACGACACACTTTCTGTTGCGTATTTATTTATTTATTGTTTATTTTATTGACAGGCCAAAGATAAACCGTAAAATATAACACGTTGTACAAAAAATATATAAAAAAATATTATTTTTCTCTTCGGCAAGCTTAAATGAACTATAGAATTATTTATTATACTTAGTTCAAAATTTTTCTCTTTTTTAACTACTTTTGCTTGAAGTAATCCCGAGATGCTTAATTAACTTTCCTGGTGGTATTTTATTTCTATAGTTTCCGTTCGTCGAAAAACTTTTTTAACACAATTTTTCTCAAATTTAATTCTGAGTACATTTGAATTCTTTTTTTAAATTTGTTTAAACTTAGTAATTGACGAAATATTTGCAAAATTCGATTTTTCCACTGAAGTAAACTACTACTTCCGGTCTACCGATTTTACTAAAAACCAATAAGATCTCAAGAGGGAGATTATACACGTAAATACAACATTTGGAGTAGATATCTACAGCGGTTTGGCCGCTATCGTGGTAACACACAGAGAAACACACACAGACACTTTTTAAAAACCACTTTTTTGGTATCAGAGGACTTTAAAACGTGAACATCTGCAAAAATATCGAGGTCGAAAATTTTCCTCATCACAATACTTCCTTATACCATACGTATAAGAACGTAAAATCAGTGTATAATCAACCGAAAACACAGCACTACACTGAACTTTGAGCAAACTATGATAACAGTCGCGGCTGTGTTGTCAAATGCTACCATCCATGACCTACCATAACAATATTATTCTTCTCGGACATATTAAAAAAATGTTTATTTCTACTGAAACACTGTCACAAATTACTTATGACGGTGTTGCTGAACAGATTACAAAAATGTAAATGCTTTACAGACATAAATCGTCCTCTAGTGGCTAAATGATAAACTATCTTTAATACAGTATTGCTGAACTAAAACTTGTTCAAATGCTCATTTAATACACTAAAAATCTTAATAATGAATTTTTCTGACTTATGACAGATGTGCGATATGTTTGTATTGTACAAATGAAAAGAAGAAACGGAAGGGGAACATGGGTAAAATTCGGACACGTATTCATCAAAGAAACAGAAAATTGTAGAACATGGGAGGGTAACGGAAAGAAATAAGGGTATGAGGGTATGAGAACAATATAGACGAGGTGATATCAAAGAAAAGCGAACACTTAAAATATAAAAAGATAGTTTGGAAAAACAATTTTGAAAAAAGACACACATAGAAGAGTCAGAATTTTTTTCTGAAATTGTCCATATTTTGCCACTTACTGAACATTCTTGGATAAGGAAAGTAGTACTTCCCTGATCCACGACAGTAAAAACCAGACTAGTGTGACTAGTATGAGTTTACTGCAACGTCATTTTATGTTAGTTTTGAAAGAAATATTGAGATGCAAAATTTTATTAACTTTGATGCGCAACATTAACAGTTGTGTATTGAACATGGGAAATATCTATGTTAGGTAATAATTTTGAAACTGCTCTAGAATCTACATTTTTACTGGAATATTGTGAAACACTCATTTCGAAAAGTTTAATTTGAATCCTTGAACTACAAGCAAAGGGTCAATGTTTTGAAGACTTTCTGTCAAAAAATACGTGCTTAAGTTTATGTGAAATGTAACTGTTAAAAACTTCTCGTCCACAGTATTGCCTTTCCCTTCATTTTTTGCCTTTAAACTGACTGCAGCGGCTAAATTCGTTGATGCAACAGCAGTAAAACATAGTTCAGATTCACTGTTACTCATTATTTGACATTTACGAACATTATAAAAGACAGATGCACATCAATACGCATGCACGACATTGATGAGGATTATATCTTTAAAGAAAGATTAAACATAATAAATATTAAAACGTAGTTTACCCATAAAAGCGGAAGGTATAGATGTTAAAAAAAGCTTCTGACTTCTTACTGGTACCCCATTCTCCGGATCCTGCATCTCCCGCACCAGCCCCTCCATCTGTAAATAAGAAATAGGTATATAGATAATATAAGAAATTTTCAGAAATTTGTATTACATTTTCTATTCTAATCATTTATTTTTTTATGTATTTAGATTATACAGTAGTACCCCGTTATCCGCTGACTCCGTATCCGCGGTTTCAGTCATCCGCGATTTACCTATGATGAGCAGGAAACGCGTTATATATACAGGAAAATCTTAGTTCCGAACCGAAATGGATTTGCTAAGATCGAAGGGTGCGTTTCAATCTTAGCAAACCCACCTCCAAACATTTCAAGGTCATTTTACCTGTTAAATTTCTACCTCTACAATTCTACATACGATTTGTAAATTTGGTCTGTGCGACTTTCATTGCAATTTTATTTTATGCGTATGAATCACATCGACACTTGTCAACTTTCATGCAGAATTAGGGAGAAAGACGCGCGATCTTTAAGCATTCATTTGAATTTATTTGTAAATTGAAAAACTTAATACATATATATATAATATAGTTTGACATATCCTCAATAAAATATTGATTGCATTATTAAATACATAATTTAAATTAAATTACTTTTTATACATTTACAGTCAGTTACATTTATTTTATTTATAGATTTAGGTATTTTTTAACAAATTCATAAACGCTGAAGGTACGTGATACTCATCCATTCGACTTTCTTATTTCATACAAAATTATACAATAAATAAACAGCATTGTGTTTGCGTGGTGCCAAATAAAACATTTTCTTTTACTTGATACATTTGTAATTATTACAGGCTACTGCATCTGTGCGGTATCATATCTTTGTTGATCATATAGAATAATAATATGCAAAATAGAAATATAGTCATATTGTCTTCACGTACTATCATTAGTTCAACATTCTATTAAATATGTCTTACCCGATAAAAATACGGGTAATGTTAGTATTTGCAAATCCTAAATGTCAATTTGCCCGTTCGTTTGATTTATATAGTCTGAATTTTCAGTCTTTTTATTTAGTTCATATTTTAACTTTTCAATTCAAATATCGCGCCGAAACGCTACTATTTTTAACAGATTGTATTGGTTCCTGGGTAAGCAAATTTAACAAGGAGATATAAGTATATGGGATATCTGTTATATTTTATAACATAACCAAGCCGTAACCTGTGAACATTCTCTTGCATTTTTGTTTTGATTTATTATATTTTAGTGTGTTATTAAACACTATCTGTAAGTGTAAGTACGTCACGAACATTAGATAAGGCGCTTCCAACCACACCGTGAAATTCACCACCCAAACAGCGTCAAGTATTAGCACAATAAAAACGGTAAAAACAGTTTTAAATATGTACAAAATTTTAACTCAAAAACAACAACCAAAATTGAATAGCCTAACAGCATTTTTCGAATTTCGCCAGTGTTTTATGTTTGCACTGGGCGCAATTGAATAATATATAGAGGTGTACTCGTTATATTTCACTACAAAATTAGTTAATAAAAATTAATTTTGTCATTAAATGTTTCTACATCTATTTTTTGACCAATCTTTTGTTTGAGTACACGCTGTGTCTAGTAATTTCGCAATAAAAAGTGAATTAGCCTACCTGTATTCTACTCGATTGTCTTCCTAGCCAACTTGAAACAACCGCGAAATTCGAAAAATGCTGCTAGGGGCATTGTGCTAGGGGAACAGCAATTGTAGTAAAATCTTCAAAACATTAAGTAAGGTAAAGGTATTACTTTAATATTGATATATTATAAATAATGAGGCTATTATAATATTGTTATTATTAAAAACTAAAAATCCGGCGAACTGACCTCCGGCATTTCAAAGTTTTGAAAATTGCTATCAAATAAAATGTACCTATATTTACATTTTAAGTAATTAGCAACAACTTTAAAAAAATTTTGAAAAAAAATATAGAAGGTTCTTGTCAACAATTTCTTCTCCACTTCGTAAATATAAAACGGCTACTAGGCTTTTATCGACGTAAAAAAATCCGTAGGCATCTTTCAATTAAATATAACAGAAAACTCCATATTTTAAAATGATACAATTTGATTAAATTGACAAATTTAAACTATGTAGTTACTTTTTATGATTTGTGGTGCCAACCTGTGATGCCAACTGCTCATTGTCTATTACGTACTTTCAAATAACTCGTAACATACTAAATTTTATAATTAGTAACCGCAAAAATTGCTGTTAATTATAATTTTAGATTATAATAAATAATTAAAGTATCGTATAACACACAACTAACCTCTAAATAATTGCAAGATAATAGCGCCATCTATACTATATGTGCTACACTATAAGGCAACGTAAATGTAACAGATATCTGTAATGTATGTAAAGACCCTCCAAAAATGTAAACAAATTTTATTTCATGGATCACTTAAAAAATTACACATATATTTAGCTACTGCTACCAATTTTACCTTTCAAATATAAATACCGAGTGTACTTGCTATATTACATATAAATTTACTGTGTAATTTTTAAATGTAGGCACTTTTTGTAGTACTTGCAAAACCACTGTCTTCCCATTTTATTTACGGCTTATATATTAACTTAATTTGAAAAAGAATACGACCGTTCACTTCTTTTAACCTTTATCTTCATGCTTAATGCATAAAATTTACATGCTTTGATTTCTTACGCCTGAAAAAATGGAAATAAAAATGGTATTTTTTGGGTACATTTCTCTCCCGCCAAAACCTTATCAAACGCAGCCTTAAGGTGCCACTCGCTTTTACTTCTACATATAAACGCTCCTGTTAACTATGAGTTTAGTACTATTCGAATTGTCGGACAAGACATTGCTTGCAATAGTTTTTAAATAAAGCAAGTAAATTTGAAAATCATTTTAAAATGGCTTCTAAACCAAAAAGAAAACGTGAAATGCTCACTATTAGTGAAAAAATGAAAATCATTAATATGATTGAAATAGAAAAAAAATCTATTGCAACTGTTGCTAAAATATACAATAAAAGCGAATCTTCGATACGAGAAGTGTTAAAAAACAAAGATAAGATTCGAGCTAGTTTTTCTAGTGCACCCCAAACTGCAAAAGTTGCAACCACAATACGTAATAAAGTGTTACTTAATGTAGAAAATGCCTTAAATGTATGGGTGGAAGATATGACAAGAAAACATATTCCTATCGATGGTAAAGTGCTAGAACAAAAGGCGCTGGTTTTATATAAAGATATGCAGACCCAAGATTATACTGAAGAGGAAGGAAAATCATTCACAGCAAGTAGGGGGTGGCTGCAAAGATTTAAAACTCGGTTTAATCTAACAAATATAAAAATGACAGGGGAATCTGCGTCGGCTGATCATGTAACTGCTGCCCTGTTTCCAGAAAAATTAAACAAATTATTGCAGAAAAGAATTATCATCTTTAGCAAGTTTTTAACTGCGATGAGGCTGGCCTTATGTGGAAAAAATGCCTCAACGGAATTATATTCATAAGACTGCAAAGAGTGCACCAGGCTTTAAAGCAATTAAGGATAGACTTACCTTAATATTTTGTACAAATGCAGCTGGTCACATGATTAAACCTGGACTTGTTTTCCGATCACATAATCCACGTGCTCTTAAATACAAAGATAAAGCTTGCCTGCCTGTGTTTTGGCAATCAAATCGAAAGGCGTGGGTTACGGCTGTTCTATTTACACAATAGTTTCATCAATGTTTTTTTGCGGAAGTGAAAAGATATTTGGAAAAGGAAGAATTACCATTTAAAGTGCTGCTGATACTAGACAATGCTCCTGGGCATCCTGTGTCACTAGGCACAGAAGATAAAAATGTTGAAGTGCTTTTTTTACCACCTAACACGACCTCATTGCTTCAACCCCTTGATCAAGGTGTCATTAGATGCTTTAAAGCCATATATATTCGACAGGTTTTCGAAATGCTGTATACAATGGTTAACGAAAGCTCTGATATCGGGCTCATGGAATGCTGGAAGTCATTTACAATTGCTGACGCAATTCTATTTATCAAAGGAGCGATGTAGGAATTAAAGTTAGAAACGATAATAGCATGTTGGAAAAATCTGTGTAATGACATCGGTCTTAGTTCTGAAGACACACATGATATTAATTCATATCTAACAACGATATTTAACATAGCGATGAGTTTAACCAATGGATATGGATGGCGATGGAGGAATTAAAGTTAGAAACGATAATAGCATGTTGGAAAAATCTGTGGAATGACATCGTTCTTAGTTCTGAAGACACACATGATATTAATTCATATCTAACAACGATATTTAACATAGCACAGAAAATGGATGGAGAAGGATTTAACGTCATAACCCAAGCGGAACTCAGTGATTACATAAACGAAGAGGATAAAGTATTCACCAAGGAGAAATCGGAAGACCTTGTGAAATCTTCTCCAGAAGCGAGTGACGATGAGGATGAGGGTCAACAAGAACCGCCAGCATGGACACTTGAAAAATTTTCAGCGATATTTCGAACTGCTCAAACATTAAAAGAACAGATAGTAGAATATGATCCAATAATGGAACGCAGTATTAAAATTACTCGCACTATAACAGAAGCTTTGAAACCTTTGGAGGATTTGTTTATTGAAATGAAAAGACAAAAACGACAACTACCAATAACTATGTACTTTGAAAAAGTCGACAAAACTATCGAAAATGCACAGCCATCAACATCGTTTGCTTCGGATCTAGTAAACTAGTAAATCTAGTAAAGTAAACAATCGACTGCTAACTTGGACTTGGAGAAAGATGAATGAATATGTAGCTCACGATGATAAAGTTTTTCTTGTTGTTTATTTCCTTGTTGTGTATGTAAATATGTACTACATATATGTACATATGTATGAACTTATATATTTATTAAACTTAAATTCTATTTGTGCCACAGCACAAGAATATTTATTTATTTATTGTTTATTTATTTTAAATAAATATCATATAACTTATTTTTTCTTGTTTCATTGTTTTAACTTTGCTTCATATTTCATATTGTACTCGAAGATAAAGCGTTCGCTACTATCCGCGGTTTTCAGTATCCGCGGAAGACCACAGAACCAAACCCCCGCGGATATGGGGGTAAAAAGTTAATGTTTTTACTTTTAAAAACAATGTGAAAAAGATTTTTTTCTGAACACGTGTTTTGGTCAAATATTTTCAAAAAAAAATAATTTGATTCTTGCTGGGGTTAAAGCTTTAATATTTTATTAATTATTTAATTAGACAGCCTGCTATAATAAAGTATATAAGATAAACGTATAAAATTTGAGAATCAAATTAACACAATAAAAGTACAGAATATTCATTAAAATTTCGTATATGAATATAAATTTATGGCAAGAATTTCACTGAATTATGAAACAAGATACGATCAATTAAATTAATAGAAAGATATTTCATGTTTGTTAATTGGTTATTGATTATTATTCTAGCTGGGTACATTAAAAGTTATTTTTAGTAGTGTATATATCTGATTTTGCTATGAAAACTATGTTATTTTCAAATGCATATTTTATGAATGCAAAATATTATTGAACTCAGTGAAAATATTTAACATGATTACTACTAGGGCACTTGGAAAATTTTTATTAGAATTCTAAGTACATTGTCCATATCTTCTGCCCGGTACTCAGTATAAATCTGGGTCTTTTCTCCTTTTTCTACCCAATGAAGTACAGTATACAGTATTGAAACTTTCAAACTTTATTGAATTAAAATAATATGTAGTAATAAATTTTAAGTATTAGCGTTACGAATAACATGTTCCAAGGGTTCTCCATTACGTTAAATTCACAGTTCGTAGTAGTATATGTTGAGCACTTGTGAAATATAGAAATAGTAATAAAATAAAACACCTCTTTCACAAAAAAGTCCGTATCGTTCTTGCATATTTGTGACCATATCTGAAAATAGAGGCTGTTGTATCGCTTCTGTAATTTTCTCTTTTAACTGGTTATTTCGGAAATCCCATAGTTTCAACATACCCCAAACATATTGCTGTGACTCTTGCAAATTAACAGTTATGTAAATTTATTTAAATTATTCAAATATTAAATTAGGGCAGAATGAAGGATATATCCTAGTGCTAGGCCTTATGGTAGACTAAGAACTTATAGTTTCTGCGGAAAAGTAGGTCAAGCAATTTCACACTTCACTAGCTCAGTTTTAAAGTTACACTAATGATACTTTTTCTCAGGGGTAGAAAAATAATAATAATGTTCCTTCTCCAAAGTGAATGCTCTCAAGTTGCCTCCAGGTCAGATAAAATAAATGAAAATACAGAAATATCTTATAACATAATTTATTAAGATATCAAATTAAAACGAAACAGGTATATTTACAAACAAAAGAAAACTTATGTACAAATTCAAACTCTTGCATGTTACGATACTAGATAATAAAAATAAAAAAAACTAATACGGTAATTATGATCAAAACGAAAATAACAATTAAATCAAAAAAACATATTCTACTAAACACACTAGTTACATACTTATTCATGAATATTTAGCTAAAGCCATCAACAAGTCAAAGTTGACGTGACTTATACTGAATAATAAATAAATAAAATATAATGAATTCCCACGGTCCAAAAATAAAATAAAAAATATACACATTACTCTGTTTTGACGTTAATACTGCCCAGCGCCTTTTCTCGCTCCCGAACAGTATCTCCAAAACAAACGCACGCAAAATTGGTAAGCAAGGGCTCCGTTCTACGAGTACATCTTTCGACTCGTTGTACACATCCCTAACGTACACAACTACGTGTCCAGCCTTAATGCAATATATCTACTTAATTATTATTACGTGCTTATATTGTGTTTAAAGATATTGACTCTGTTCTGATTAGTACTGCCCAGCGCGTTTTCTCGCTCCCAAACAATACCACCAAAACAAATTCGTGTTTCGAGGATTAATCAAGGCTCCATACTATGAATTAATCACCTAATTCATTCATTGTACACATCCCTGATCGATTACCCAACACGTCAAATCTTAATACATAAGCACAATAAAAAAACATGAATTGTGAAAGTATATTCATAAAAACAATTTTAAATTACCAACCTCTACTATATACAAAACAAACAAAAATAAACACAATTAAACAACCTTAATTCTTCATACAATTGGTTAAACTCATCCATTTTAAGTATTTATATAAATAAACTTTTATACAATAAAATATTCTACAAAAGAAAGAAAAAAAGCTTTCAACAAACTTAATACTTTTGACCTTCTACAGATTTGCAAACGTAAAGTGTCTATACTTATATCCAAAATTAAAAATAAATTTTCTCATTAAGTATAAAACAAAACCATTACAATTACTAAAATGTTTCACCGTAACGCATAGTGTTATACCATCGCGTGTTAGAATAAAACATTATAGTTCCCCAAAAATATTTGTCTCTCTTAAAATATTTATGTTTTATCTATGCGAAATTATTCTAAGTTCAAAATAAAATGAATTCATAAAAATATTACAAGTCCCAATTTATCGGAAATTATTCTAAGTTCTAAATTTTATATAATCTTAATAATTTATAAGTACAGGCACGAATGTTTTATGTTTTATTTTTAAGAGGGGTTCGCACCTGCATCATAAAAGTCTTCAAATTCTCGCGTTTCACCCTTATATTAACATTTATCTTAATAAAAAAAACTTAGACGTGCTCTGTACCGGCTATCTTTCCACTTCCAAAAATGCATTCTGCACTGCTGCACCTTTCGGTCAAGTGATGTACTACTTACTTACAAATGTAAACAAACATCTATTTCAATGTCGACTTATTTACGTCAAATTATAATGTACAGAAATGTTTAAAGATATCAATATGTAAATGTTACAAATAGTTATTACGTTATTTACAATATATAATCTAAGTATTTATTGCCATTTATGAGTTTAACGTTCCTAATTGTTGATAGCATATATCGAATATACTTCAGGCCAATTCATCGAACGGTCTCCGACATTATATCTCTTTCCCGCTAAAGGTACGGAAAACACTTTGTCATGAATATTTACTATTGTACAAGGCTTATTCTAATATTAATTTCTTGAATAAAATTTATAATAACCCATTGTTTTTCTTTGTCCAGCTTTACCTTTCCCTTGGTGTAGCACACTTCCAGATTTTCTAAATTTGGTTATAATGTTCAGTACAATAGCATTACTTGGTAAATATAAATCGCTTACGGGCGCGAGGTCTGCTACCGCTGTTCTAAAGTATAATATTTTTAATTATTACATTCTCTCAGAATTACCAATCGTTATAATTCAATGTTCTCTTACTGGAGTCATTTTAAACTATAGCGGCAACAACTTACTTATGCACTTGTTCAGAATGAAAATTTCGCACTCGCATTAGCAATTAATTTTTAGAGAAAGAAATTAAAGTGTAAGACCCTATTGATTTACCAGTAGCAATGAAGATTAAATGTAACACTAGACTCCCGTTTAAAATAGCAACAGTTGGGATATGTATACATTATTTACATGTGTTTACATGTTATATGCATGGGCTAGCCAAACATTCAAGATGAATGTACCGAAAATTGTTCAAAAAATGTATATTTTATAGATCTTACAACTCTTATTTCTTACTTTAGATTGTGTAAATATATAGTACTACACCAACATCTAGTTATTGTCTTTTCAATATTGTCACAAAACAAGGAAATTGTATTCATACAATTCTAAGTCACTTAAATTGTCTATTACATTTACAATAATACTGTTAAATCTTGTATACATTATCGCATTTATTATCTTTTGTTTTTGTTTGTCTATTCAGTTCGAGATGGTCCTTTGTGCCTTTTGTTCTTAATTTGTACGGCTGTTTATTTTCTTTATTTAACGATCTGCCGGCTTTGAATTTGAAGTTATTTTCTTTACACTGATGTTTAAAATAACTCTTTTTCGTTTCGAAAACACAAAGTATGACCGGTATTGACGTTATTTCTAGTAGTTCTGTTCATACATTGATCTCAAACTCACAAACTACCAGCACAGTTAAAATACACGTTCACCAATTCTGTATATATAGATAAGCTCCACACAAACGAAACATATGTTCTAATGAAAAAAATTTTGAAAATTATTTTAGAGTTGATTTCAAACATGCAATCAATTTTTACTTTCTTATACGTAGTATAAGGAAGTATTGTAATGATGAAAATTGTCGACTTCGAGATATTCGCAGATGTCCACGTTTTGAAGTCCCCTGATACCGAAAAAGTTGTTTTTAAAAAATATCTGTGTGTGTGGGTATGTATGTCCGTATGTCTCTGTGCCTGTGTGTCAGTGTGTCTGTGTGTGACCATGATAGCGGTCAAACCGCTACAGCTATCAATTCCAAATTTTGCATTTACTAGTAGAATCTCCCTCTTGAGAACTGATTAGATTTTCAGTAAAATCGGCAGACCGGAAGTAATAGTTTACTTCAGTAAAAAAATCGAATTTTGCCAATATTTCGTCAACTACTAAGTTAAAACAAATTTATAAAGAATTCATATGTACTTAAAATGAAAACTTTGAACAATTTTATTAGAAAAGTTTCTCGAAATTCCTACCGAAAGGAGGTCTTTCACTCTTATCGAAAATCAGTTTTTTGCAAATATTTTGCAAGTCATGCTTTTTAGACAGGTACGGTACGAGTATAAAAGTATTTAGAACTTAATTTGAAATACCTTTTGTATAAAAAAATTTTCAAAATTCGGACCGAAAGTAACACTTTTACTCTTATCGAATAGCGATTTTTTGCAAATATGTCGTAAATTATGTATTCTATATATATTTATCAAAAGTACAAAAGCATTTAGAGCTGACTTTGGAATATTTTTTGTATAAATGAAATTTCAAAATTCGGACCGGAAGTAACACTTTTACTCTTAGCGAGTAGCAATTTCCTTCGAATATCTCGCAAAGTATGCATTCTATAAAGATTTGTTAAGAGAATAGAAGTACTAATAATAGGATTTTGAATAATTTATATATAAAAAATTTCTTAAAATTCGGCTTATTAAGATAAAACTATTTAAAACAATTTAGAACAATTTTGTTATTCCTGTCTGTTGCATCACTACAGAATTGAACTCACAAATGCGAAAACTTTAAATTGATAACTTGTACTGCATCAGGTGCGTGACAGTTTTGAATCAAGACATGTGGTCACGACCGATCATCGTGATCTCGCGCGTTCGGGATGGGAAGTGGGGAGGGGTGTAAAGGGACGGAAAGTTATGAAAATATGCGTTTCGGACGTTAATATTCATCGTAGAAAAACAATAAAAACACTAAAGGACATAAAAATTAACTCTGCAACGTCGCCATTTCTCGAATTTTCTTTTTGTCTGTTTTTTGGAAGTTATTAAATATAGTTTTTTTATAGAATAAAATATAAAAAAAAATAAAACGTTGTATCATTTCTAAATACACTTAAGTATATATACATCAATGAAATTCATAATATATTCTATAGTTTTTGTAAAAAACGGGAACTAAAATCAGCGCCATTTCTCGTTTTTAATTTTTTACTTTGTAGCATTCAAACACAACTATTTCAATTTAAAAAAATGAGGTGTGGCCACCACACGACTTTCTTATACGTATGAGCGTTTCAAACTTAACAATTTTAAGAATTTTTTTATACAAAACTTATTCAAAATCCTATTCTAAGTACTTTCATTCTCTTAATAAATCGCTATAGAATGCATACTTTGCAAGATATTCGAAAAAAAAGTGCTACTCGCTAAGAGTAAAAGTGCCACTTCCGGTCCGAATTTTGAAATTTCATCTATACAAAAAATATTGCAAATTCAACTCTAAATACTTTTGTACTCTTAATAAATATATATAGAATGCATATTTATGACATACCTGCAAAAAATCGCTATTCGGTAAGAGTAAAAGTGGTACTTCCGGTCCGAATTTTGAAATTTTTTTTATACAAAAGATATTTAAAATTATAATGTAAATACTTTTATACTCGTAATGTACCTGCCTAGAAAGCATGACTTGCGAGATATTCGCAAAAAACTGATTTTCGATAAGAGTAAAAGACCTACTTCCGGTTGGAATTTCGAAAAACCTTTTTAAGATAATCTGTCTCAAATTTAATTTTGAGTACATTTCAATTCTTTTTAAATTTGTTTAAACTTAGTAATTGACGAAATATTGGCAAAATTCGAATTTTTCACTGAAGTAAAGTACTACTTCCGGTCTACCGATTTTACTGAAAAACTAATCAGATCTCAAGAGGGAGATTATACACGTAAATACAAAATTTGGAATTGATATCTACAGCGGTTTGACCGCTATCGTGGTCACACACACACAGACACACAGACATTTTTTTAAAAACCACTTTTTCGGTATCAGGGGACTTCAAAACGTGGACATCTGCAAAAATCTCGAGGTCGAAAATTTTCATCATCACAATACTTCCTTATACTACGTATAAGAAAGTAAAAGTGGGTGCCTTATACTTATTCTCTTATAACTGCAGTGCTCAAAATAAAAGCAACACAATAATACAGTTTCTGTTTATATTATGACAGTTAGGTCGCTTTAAGAATGCATTTTATAGCTTCAGGACACAGTTTCTTTCCCTGTGGCCTTTGCTTTGGTATCCTTGAAAAGTCCATGAAAAAAGTTGTAAGAGTACATTTACATAATACATACAAATAATGACAAAATTGTCACCTTCATTTTCTATCATCAGAATTAAACAAAATTAAATCAAAAATTGTGTGGAACTACTTCAAACTTATTTCAAACGAGTAACAATAACAAGTGTGCAGTTCTGACCCTCCCGCCAGACAGCGTAGTAAGTCAACTAATTTGTTGATACTATCAAGTTTAGTTATATAAAAATCAGCTTTAATGCCTGTATTGTCCAAAGCACCAGCTTTTGGTAAAAAATTATCTATCAAGATGGCAAAATATGATAACGTATAAAAATCCTATAGTATTTAGCGCATCTTGCCTCTACCCTTCGATTTGACTCAGATCCTGGTTACGCCCTTGGACCTATTGATTAGGCACCTGAACTCCTGATGAATTTGAGCATCTCTAGATCCTTTTCCATACAAACAACGAATTACAGCATGACTTTGTAAACAATCAATAGATGGCGCTGCATTCCTGCAATATTGTTCTGGCCTGCCAATATTTAAATATAAGCAAAAAGCTTGTTGAATACGCCTCGTATACATGTCAAATTATGAAAATTATGAAATTTATTAAACAACTTCAAAATTAAGCAATGTGATAACCTTCGTATATTTATTGAGTCTTTTTTATCCTAAATAAAACTCGTTTATTTCTTTCACGTGAAAATAGAAATATACGATAAAGTTAAAAACCAACCCATTAGCTAAAAATAGCCTCTGATTCTTTTACATCCATGTATTATAATCCAAATTGAAACATGGAATTTTAATAGGATAAATCCAGAAAGCTTTATCATATTTCGTTTCAGAAGTCACGGATTTGGAGAGCATAAAAATGCTATGAGGGGAAAATTGTCGATTAAATATTCATAATGCTAAAATCGAAAAACGAATAGGTTACGAAAATTTACAATTATAACGTTCAAAGAGACTTATAAATTTAGTGTGCGGCTTATTTTCGATAATCCCTCATTAAAATGTCAGACGCCATTATCCCTTATAAATAGATGGATGATAAGGGATTTTTCTGTAACCTTGGGTCCCGGCAAAAAAGGTCCTCGTAACTTCAGTTCTCAGGTATGTACGAGCCTTCGACATTTAAGTAACGGCAATCGTCGAGTTATACAATTATGAGGGCACCGAAGCTTATAACTAGATGCGGAATTTAGAAAATCTATCAAGATTTTCAATTCGACTTAGCTTCCAATGATTCAATTTAAAACACGTTACCGCGAAATTGCAAAATTGATGGAGATTTTTCTTTATAAATTACATTCCGAACCTTTGATATCTCTAAACAATCATTTCTTTTTGAATAATAATATTTAATGAGAGTATTTCTTTGATAATCCTTAAAATCATATGGTTTTATAACAAGAAAGTGGGAGATGAAAAAGGAACACCAAACCAGATTTTCAAAAGTAGTAGCTATAAAAGATACGTCTGAATCTATTGTTAATAAAATTCAAGCATGCGAATCAGTGTTCAAAAATATGCACATACGTGTTTACACTAGACTTTAACGAGACAGTGCAGGCAAAAGAAGAAATTATTTAATTCCCATCAATGAAAAGGCTTTACAGCTTTTGATTTTTTCAGTATATAGGTATATTAGTAAACAATTAGATAAAATTTAATGGTAAGTCGACATTATTTATATTGATTTAAATAGGGCTTGTGATGTTATCCATATTGAAATTATATTAGAAAAATTCTTACTCTCACCTGCCATTAACGCTGAGTGAAATAATTGACTAGATATAAACAGTGACAACGTCATGAGCTGAAGATAGCGTTTTCTTGGGTAAAAACCATTTTTGACATACTCGTAGTAAGAATTTTGACATATTCCTTTCAATGTAGCTATGATTACAAAATAATAAATTAATATTACATTGCTACATTGAAAATAATATGTGAAAATTCCTACTATGTCAAAAACGGTTTTTGCCCATAAACTGAGCAATAAGTAATTTTTTTATAAAACTAATGTAATATGACTCATTAATATGTCCATAGTTGTTAATTAAATAAAGGTCTGATGAAGGTCTTAATTAAGACCGAAATATCATGAGCTGAAGATGGTGTTTTCATGGGTAAAAACCGTTTTTAACATAACAAGAATTTTTACATATTATTTTCAATGTAGCTATGATTACAAAATAATACATTAATATTGCATTGCTACATTGAAAATAATATGTCAAAATTTTTACTATGTCAAAACCAGTTTTTGCCTGAAAACTGTGCTAATGTAAGTATTTTTTTACAAAACTAATGTAATATGACTCATTAATATGCCCATATTTGTTAATTAAATAAAGGTCTGATGAAGGTCTTAATCAAGACCGAAATGTCATGAGCTGAAGTTAGCGTTTCCTTGGGCAAAAACCGTTTTTAACATACTAAGAATGTTGACATATTATTTTCAATGTAGCTATGATTACAAAATAATACATTAATATAAAATTGCTGCATTGAAAATAATATGTCAAAATCCTTACTATGTCAAAAACGGATTTTGTCAAAAAATTGAGCAAATGTAAGTATTTTTTTTTACAAAACTAATGTAATATGACGCATTAATATGTATTTGTTAACTAAATAAAGGTCTGATGAAGTCTTAATCAAGACCGAAACGTCATGAGCTGGTGATACCGTTTTCTTGATATTTTTTAAACCCTAATTCTGCCATACTGGTAGTAAGTTACATTTTTTATATATACATATATTAGAATAACCTATTTATGAAATAGATGTATTTAAGTCTTTTAATTTTTTGAAAATCGGGAGTTCCACAAGGCTCAAATATAGAACCCCTACTCTTAATTCATTTAACTTATACAATATTTGTTTATGCATAAAATTTTAATTTTATTAAAAAACATTAATTAAATTTTTACAGTTCATATAAGTAGTAAATGAAACATGTGACCATATTGTATTAATGTAAGACAAACATAAACAATTACTACTAACTAAATGCTTTACTGGAAGTAATCGAAACTATTTAACTTAATTCGTAGAACGATAAGACATATTTATCCATTTACGCTGATGCGTAGATTTAGATTAATGAAATTATCGTAAACACAATGAAACCGTCATAACATCGTTTAATAGAGTTCGCGTCCGTCTATTTAATTTGGCCGTGTGTTTTTTGATTACTTCCTTTTCATATTCTGAATAATACGCGATCTGACAGTTGTAGTATCGATCGCAGAGTAGCGTTGTTTTCGTTATTGCCATTATTTTAATGATAATGACTTGTTGAATAATCTACAGATATTGAGATAATTTAATATCCATTTAAGTTTGTTTTGCTTAGCTTATTTACTAGAAAATAATAAACACATAACGAGAAGATTATAAAATTTCGAAATTCGCGCGGCAATCTGAGGAAATATCTCACAAAATACAAATAATATGCAAATGTGTAACTGTTGTAACATTTTTAATTCTTAGTTGTTATTTTTAGAGCGAAATGTCATGTTATTTATTTTTGAGTGTCCATGTATGCTAATTCGAAATTAGAATGTTGATTTTTAATTTTAAAGTAGATTTATGTGCTATTTTTGAACTCCCTTAATTCATTGATTTATTGTTCGGTTTTTGTTTCAAAAATTTAACTTATTAATTTTTAATTTTCAGACACCCCTTTAATATCTCATATTTTTTATTAGCGTTTGACTACGGCTTTCATAATTTAGAAAAATGTAAGATGTTGAAGTTATTAAATCGAAATTGTCATATCAGAAATGAATAAAGTATTTATCTAATACAGTATATTTATTTTGTTTGCTGTTCAATAATAGTGATCAAGTGAAATGTAATGTAACTATAAAATTAACTTGAATATTTACATAATTGCATCAATTTCTTTACGGCTTTCACGAAATTATGTTTAATTTTACTGTAAGTTACAAAATTATTCTCAAACGAAGTGAGATATCTACACACGCTAACAATACCCCTGTACAAATTCAAATCACGCACTACGCCCCCCTCGATGTGTAAGGTAAGTAAACCTAATACTGCAACTGAATTATTCAAATCTTGATGAGATATTTACATTGCTAAATTATCCTGCGCTGAGCTAATAATATATTTATAATGAAGAACATGCTTTAGCAAACAGGGCTGCTATACCTACCTAGGTAAGCAACAAAGACGATATAAATTTTAGTTGGTGCTGTGTACCCAGTTAATTTTACACTTGTGAAAATTTAATAGGTGAGAGCACCGTTCAAATGAAACAAGTTTGAGGTTAACCGACCAACAACATTTTTATTTTGATTAACCTTTTCCGGGTGCTAGTCATTTCATGAATATACGCGAAAATATTTTCAAGTTACCGTTTTTGTCATATAAATAATATAGTGATATGAGTATCATAAAAAAACATTTCTCTTAAAAAGCGTTGTTGTATCAAAAAAATATGATGAAAAGAAAATTGATATCAATTAAATACGATACAAATATGTCAGCGACAAATTGAATTTTATATCAACAAGGAATCAGTGGAAATATCAAACATGTATAGTATAAAGACAATAAAGTAAATATAAATACATATAGAAGGGTATATGCATTATATAATATGACGCCCAACGTGGGGCATAATGGAACCTATACAAAAATTGTATTGTAGTACTTGTAGCTGGGTTTGGTGATTAATTGTTGTGTTAGGAAGTTGAAAATCGGTCTAAAAAATGATGTTTTGTAATGTAAGGATGGGATGCCTTCAATTTTTATTTCAGTCGAAATGTTAATAAGTGAGATCTAGTGTATTAAGAGGTATTATATAGGGTGTTCAAAAGAATACGAAGTCAAGTAGGTGTTGAACAAAAAATCGTATGTCCTAACTTAGATCTATAATTCGTATTGAATATTAAATGTCAATTGCCGTCTGTAAATAATTGTCAGAATCTAATACCAAAGATAATAAGTTATATTTTTGAATTTTGAAAATGGTATTTACTAACGTACACAAAGAATTCATGGTTGAATTTTATTTTCGAAATGGTGAAAAGGTCGATGGACTGTGGAAGTACTCAATTCAAGCTTGTTTGGAAGAATTTTGAGATGAATTTCCCAACCTCGCTTTTAATTATTAATAATTTTCAGTGTAAACTGGTAAGAATTGTTCCAATTTTTCGACTAACCGGTAGTGTGGGGCGACAAGAGGGTTGTGGGCGACCAAAAGTCCGGACAGAAGAAGTGATTGATAATGTTAGACGAATAATGACTGATGCCCCAAGAGCTCAACAAATTGGCTTGTGATGAATATTTACACTTATTTCCATATCGTATAACTTGTTTACAAGACATCCTCAATATTGATTAAATGATGAACTCGTAGGCAGAACTTTCTTTTCGGATAAAGCATGGTTGCGTGTTTGTGGATATGTTAACTCACAAAACCTGAGAATGTGGAGTGATACAAAGCCCATTAATATTTATGTTGAAGCTCTTATACATCCTGCAAAAGTAGGTGTTTGGTGCGCTATAAGTAGAAGAAGGATTATAATTATTGGTCAAATTGTTTTTAATGGTACCTTGACTGCACAAAGTTATCGATAGCAAATACTCTTTCTTTCCTTAATCACCATCCTGTTTCTTTAAGAGCCGTCTGACACGACACTGATTTTAGTACTAATTTCAGTACTTAAATTGCGCGCGCAATTTTAGTTTGTTTGGCTACAAGAAAATAGAATATGTTCTATTTTCTTGATGAAAGCTAACTGAATTGACGCAGTAGATATGCGCTCGTATACTCATTTTGATGCTTGCGTGTCAGATAGAAATTCCGCAATTTAAGTACTGAAATTAGTACTAAAATCAGTGTCGTGTCAGACGGCCCTAACAGCCACAGTGGTATTAAATAAATTTTGTCTAAGTAAGCGAACTTGATTTGCCTATTTATTTTAGTTCTGAGAATTAAATTTAATAGTCATTACTTAAGATTGTATAATTAAAATGTCATTTCAACCAGTGGCGGCCCGTGATTTTTTGGGACGGGTGGGCACCGGGTGGGGGGGGGGGTCTGAGTGTTTAATTTCAAAAATTAAGTACAGACAAAAAAATAAACTCAATATGTTATATAATTAATTTGTTTGAAAATAAAATCCATTCGCCGTTCCTTACGATTAGCAAAATGGTTAATAACTAATTCATTGAAGTTTGGTGTTCATGAGTTTATCTTTATTATAAAATTCATCTAGATATTTTTGGTTTGCTGTAAAATTGTCAAATTGTATTGTATATTTAAAACATGTGTTCCTAGTTGCTTTAACAAGATGTGATACATCAAAAGAATAAAATATTTTATGTTCTAAGTAAAAGTATGGTGATTCTGGAGTAACTCCTTTTTCTTTTGAATATTTACAAAAATTTGAGCCGACATCAGATACTAGTGCTCGGACAGAAAGCCCAACTGCAAATAACTTTAGTATTGTATTATCTACAGTCTCCTCTAAAGCTTTACCACTACATGTGCTGCTGACTAATACATAACCAACTGGCTGTTTCCAATTCATATGAATGCCCTTAGCAAAGAGAAGCATAGCAAATTTTGCTGGTTTATATGTTGTTTGACCATTTATTTTATGAAATCCTACAATTTCGTTTTAGTTATATTATAAAATAAATTAGCTTTTAGTCACATTTCATCAATGCGTGGAATGCATTCACGTGCTTATGGTGTAAAATGAGCAGTTTTTATTTCACTTGCAGAATACACAAAATCAACACTCGTGGAGTTATATTCCAATTCTGTGTTAATCTTTGTAATGTTCTTACGCTTTCCAATTGAAGTATTTTACTTAAGTATTTATAAACTCTTGATCTCAAAAAATAGATATTTAAAGCAAATTGTTTGTACTGTATGCTGTATCTTGCAATATTCTTATTTTTATTAACTGCATTAAATTTAACAACAGTTGCCAGTTCATTTGATAAATATCTGTCACAAAGCCCTAGAAAATATTGTAAATTCTCCTGTTTAGGATAGGATTTCATTTTAGATTTAGTAGCTATAACTCGATGCTGTTTTAGAGATTTTCTGTCTTTCCTTTGTGGGTGTTTGGGCAGAGATTTTTTTTCTGTTTGAACCCCAACATAGGGTAGGAATTTCCATAACTGGTAAAATAAAATTAAAAAATTATACATTTCGTTAAAACAAATTAATTGTATGTTTGTAATTGAAAAGTTCTAAATTATTCTACTTTATACTAGATTAAATACATATGAGTTGAATTTTTGTTCAAAAATGACTTCGAATTCTTCAGTTAACAACTAAACGTATTTTATGTTTTGCTCATAAAATAATTTTGTATTGTAAATATTAATTGTCATACCTATAGGTGGGTTCACGTTCACTTGTGCTATGAACATTCATAGTTTCCACACATACTAAAATACATTTTGAAATTAGTATGCTTTTAAAATTTCAAATAATACTTAGTTCTTATAAAATAACATTTTATAATAAACATTTACCTTTAGATAGTTTCTTAACCAGTGAGGTTTGAATTGGTTTCTTTTCATTATGGTTATGGCTGTGAGAGATAACGATGTTCTCTAAAATTCTTATTTTTGAAGGAAGTTCCTTCACTATATAAAAAGTTTCATTCAAAGTGTTTACTACAAAGATGAATTATTACAAACTATCTGTTATAAAACTTACGGATTTTCTTCTTTAGGAAACGAAAAGAAATTGTAGAATATACTTTGTTGCTAAATATTTTTACAGGCAAAAATGCAACATCTATGTACTCCGGATTTCTTCTTTCGTACAGTTTCTATTATTTATGTCAACAATAATTTAACTAGCACCTTTATTTTTTCGTAAATTATAAGTTATAAAATTAAGACAGGTTATATTTATACAAGTGCATACACAACAAAAACAAAACACGCCATTTTGTTTGATTTTGCGCACAAATATCGGAATTATGCATGTGACGCTTTTGTCACTTCTGTTATTTTGTGATATTACATACTGGATATCATCCAGCATCACAGTCTAGTGCCCTATCGTGACATATACCGCTCTCGCCCCGCGCCCCTTTTTATACGCACGATTTCTAGTACAAACTGGGCAGTGGCGCAAGATGCCCCGGAGCCTACGTCAGACTGTCATTTTTAAACGCGCTGAAGAGACGGACTGTTACTTCCGAAAAAATACCCAAGCAGCAAAGTCACAATTTTAGAGAAGGATAAAAATATATATTTACTAATGTAGGACAAGTGTGCATATACTGATTTTGCTGCTAGGGATATTATTTGTTATCAAACAAATCAGACAAATTACATACAAATTAGGTATTTAAATTTATCTGTTAAAAGAAGTTTATCACGGGGGGCAGTGCCCCGTTGCCCTCCCTGCAGCAGCCGCCACTGGTTTCAACTTAACATACCTTACCTTTAAGTAGTGCAGTCTACATACATTTTCGTTAGTAGTCATCTAGTAGTTCAAGCTAAGCAAATAGTCTTAAATGTATAAAATAATTATTAGGAAAAGAAAATACAGAAGTTACACAAATGGCCATTATAGAAAGAACGTCGAAGTTAATTTATATCTGATACGGCACAGTTTATAATATAGTGAAGTATGGTATAACGGAAAGAAGAGTTAGAAGTGATAAGGGATATATAAAGAAAGTACCAAGCTGGGACGTTGATATCATTCGACGAACAATATATAGTATGTATAAGCAGGGTAAGGTTGCCACATTAAATAGGTTAGATGGTAATAATCTCAGATACAACTTCGAGCCTGCGTAAAACTACTAGTGGCGTTCCTCAGGGCTCTATATTGGGTCCCCTACTGTTTACAATTTATACCTCCGATTTCAATAAAGTGTTCAAGCATTGCAGTATTCACATGTATGTTGATGATACGCAAATTTATTTCTCCTTTCCTCCATCAGAAATTCGCTTAGCAAATGATCGAATCAATCATGATCTTGCTCAACTACATGACTTCTCCACTAAGCATTCCCTCTTTGTTAATCCAAATAAATCAGCTGCTTTAATATTTGGTAGTAAAGATCATTACAGTGACATCCTAGATAACTTAACCTGTAGGATCGACAACACCGATATCAATGTGGTGGAGAGAAGCAGGAATTTGGGTGTCATTTTGGAGCCATCTCTGAGATTTAAGAATCATGTATCTCAATGTATTAGGAGGGCCTACACTAATCTGAGACTTATATATCCGCATAGAGCATGTTTAAGGGCTGACACTAAGAGGATGTTGTGTGATTCTCTTGTTTTGTCCCAATTTAATCACTGTTCCACTCTCCTTGGCTCGTGTATTGATAGGGCTACGGCTGCTAGAAACCAACGTGTCCAGAATTCGTGTATTCGGTACATCACAGGCTTGAGGAATTTCGAGCATGTTTCTGATCAGTTTGAGTCATTGAGATGGTTAAACATGTACAACAGGCGAGTTCTGCAGTCGGGGATGCTATATCACAGCAGATTGTTGACTGGAATGCCGCGATACTTATATAAACGCATCAAGTTTCGGAAAAACATACATAGTCGTGATTTACGCCATTTTACATATGCTATTGCACCTCCTGCCCATAGAACTGCGATGTACGAGAGGGGATTCACTTTCAACATTTATAAACTTTACGACTCATTGCCGAATGACTTGAAAAATTTAAGTTCGCCACGTTTTAGAAGGCAGCTGCATTCGATGCTCTTTCGCCAGCAGGTTTCGGCCTAGTGATCAGTGATCTGTTTGCATTGGCGGGGTCTCTTGTGCATGTGCAGATGGGCTACTATTAATTCTTTATTTGAATTTCTATTTTTACTTTTACATTTAAATTTAAATTTGAGTACCACTACAGCTACTATAAGTTCATATATTACCTATTAATTGCTTTGCATTTGTATAATTAATTTCCCACTGCCATTATTCACTTTCTTAATTCTTGTATATCATTTTACAGAGTTAGTTTAAGTTAGATTTAGTTAGTATAGGCAAGCTATAAAATTAATGTGACTCATTATTCAGGAAAGTTTGAAAATCAGTGTGGTACCCTTGGGTGCCACCTTCTGAAACTGTCCTGAGAGTTCTCCTTACAGCAAACTAAGTGGAAATAAGTGAATATACTACATTATACAAAATTTGTAAATACTTGTTGGAGAATAAATGTCTATTATTATTATTATTAAAAGAAAATTAAAGAAAATACCGAAATAGAAGCCTCTAGAACATAGGTTCCCAAAGTGGGCGATAACGCCCCCTTGTGGGCGCTGCAGGTCTAAAGGGGGGCGGTAAGAGACCCAGAAAAAAAATGGGGCCATTGTGTAAAGGCTTAGGGGGCGATTTGTAATTTCATCTAGAATCTAGGAGGACTCTTAGACACCGACTGAGCTCTCGACTCTCGACTAGGGATGGGCGATAAACATCGATGTTCATTGAACATCGATATTTTAGGATCGATGTTCGATGTTTTTGCATCGATGTTTGCAATTTAGATTTATCGATAAACTATCGATGTTAGAAGAAATATAGTGAACATCGAACTTTTAAGCTTGACAAAATGTATTTGCACTAATCACAAAATAAAACAGCGTCCTCTGTTGACAAATGCAAAAATGTTTCCAAATTAACAGCTCACATACAGGCTACGAGGATGTAAAATTGTCTACGAATAAAAGAAGTATTTAAATTACACAGTGCTATATCATATAAATTCGAATATTTCATTTTAGGCTCTTTTAAATATTACTCAGTATAAATATTTAAATAATATATAATTAAATACATAAATTTATAGTACTTTTAATGTGCAGAATAAAAGTTAAATTATGTATGCATGCAGAATAAGTGAAGGAGGTAAACGTATTTTCATAGAAAAAGAAGGGAGATAGACATTACCGATGTATACTTCTTCGGGAAATTCCCTAGTGCGTACAATCATACACGACGATACACGTATTAAATGCAAGATGACACATCAGAAATATAAAACCATATCCATATGTATCTCGGTATTTGCCAGCGTAGTCAAAAAAAAATGCAAGACTATAAAATCCCACATAAAAATCGTTCTCTTAAAAAGCTTTGATACACGTAATAGTTATTTACGAACCAAGTGCGTGAAATCATATTTCGCGAATGAGTGACAAGTTTAAAGCGCGAGCCGAAAGGCGAGCGCTTTATGGACACGAATTCGCGAAATGTTTCACGCACGAAGTTTGTACAATATTTTTTGTACGAGAACTATAATAGTAATACATATTGTTAAATACGTTATCGTTTATGACACACTACTAATCTCTTGATATTAATTAAAAGTTTTAATAATTGTTCCGTTTCAATTTTTGAAAAGAATGAATAATGGTAATTTATATAATATTTGTTGCTGTTCTGACATTGAATTACATACCTTCCAAATATAACAATTTCTATTTCATTTCCTTTTATTTTCATAGAAAAACAACGAACTGGGTAGCATATTATTAAGGTTAGGGATTTATGATTTTAAAATGTCACTAAATTAATCAAGTTCTACGAAGTACCAACTTTACTTTTACGCACTCGTGTTTAAAGTGACTTTTTACGCACGCAAATCGAATCGTGAAATGACAGGTTTTGATAAGCGAGTACAAAAATGTATATATTTTTTAAGTATCAGACGATTTAAGTCATGTGGTTGTTTCATGCGTAATTGCATAATATTGTTTTTTTATATAGTTTTTTTTGAGTAGTTTCTAAAGTTAACTACATATTATAAATGTATATATTTCTTTTATTATTTTTTTTGAATAGTGATATCTTTTATATCATTTTGTTAAGGACGTAAATTAATTAAGTTATAATAAAGTTTTTGTTAAACTGCCAAAAAATAAATCTATAAATATAATTATCGATGTTTAAAAACATCGATGTTTGGTAGTCGATATTTTGCAACCATCGATGTTGATCAACGATGTTAACATCGATGTTTGATATCGATGTTTACCCACCGATGTCCCATCCCTACTCTCAACTACAGCTTGTGAACATCAACTAATATTAATTAAGAGATTGCTCAAACCAACTCGGTTCGATATTTCTCTCCGAGTAGTTCATATATCTGTCCTGTTTTATTGAATAAATAAAATAAAAAACATATCAATCGGTCGCTCCGTTTCGAAACGAAAAGAGACACAAACAAACAAATAAAAAGGCAACTGTATCAATCGGCTGGTTCATAGAATACTTGTTCTTACTTGTTGAGTACGATTGAGCGTCGAATGAGATAAACGAGTTTATGCATGTTTGTCTTATTCCTGTCGGTGCGTGCTGCTTATGCAATCCTATATAAACAACGTAATATTTATTTTATTTTCATTTGCGGTTTCGCGCGTAATAGATAAGCAGTACTTAAGTTCAACACTTATACTTACGTATTTCTCAAAACAAAACAATGTCGGAAGTAAAGAAGAAGAGACGGCAATACTGTGCGGAATATATTAAATTCGGATTCATTGAAAATCCTACAAACCCATCGTCGCCTTTGTGCCTTCTATGCCTAAAAACATTTTCGAATGAAGCAATGAAGCCTTCAAGACTTCAAGATCATTTGAATAAAATGCATCCAGATAAGAAAGACAAGAATGTAGCATATTTTCAAGACCTAGAGAAGAAGCATAATACTCGGCCAAGTGTAGCAAAACTCTTTTCGGCGGCTGCTAAGCAAGATGACGACGGACTTCGAGTTTCGTACAACATCTCTTTGTTAATTGCTCAAAAAGGCAAACCACACAACATCGGAGAAGTGTTAATTTTGCCAGCAATAAAGGAAGTAATAACTACTGTGCTTCATAAACCGGCCGCAGATATTATCGGAAAAATTCCTTTGAGTAATAATTCTGTGCAAAGACGAATTGATGAAATGGCCGGAAACATAGAAGAATCATTGTGCAATCATCTGAGGACTAGTCAATTCTCAATTCAGCTCGATGAGTCCACTTTACCAACTAATGAAGCATTGTTGCTGTCTTACGTGAGGTTTATTAAAGATGAGAAAATATGTGAAGAACTATTGTTTGCTAGAAATTTAGAGACCGATACAAAAGGCGAAACCATATTCAATACATTGGAAAAGTTTTGTGATGAGAAAGAGATTCCCTTGAAAAATATTATATCAGTTGCTACGGATGGCGCTCCGGCTATGACAGGGTGCCATAAAGGCTTCATAGCGTACGTAAAAAATAAAATTCCAGATGTCCTTGCTGTACATTGCGTTATTCATAGACAACATTTGGTTGCTAGAAATTTAAGTGAACGACTATTTCAATCACTGCAATATGTCATCAAAGCAGTCAATAAAATCCGTAACTGCTCTTTGAATGATAGATTATTTCATCAGCTTTGTGTTACTAATGACGAAGATTTCAACCGTTTGTTGTTTCATACCGAAGTTCGTTGGCTATCAAGAGGCAATTGTCTGACTCGATTTTACAACCTGTTTGACTCTGTGATAGAGTTTTTGGAAACTAAAGATACAGAATTGCGCAACAAGCTCATTACATCAAAAAATGATATAGCTTACATGACAGACCTGCATAAATTGTTCAACAACATGAATCTCCAACTATAAGGCGATGAACTAAATTTAATTAAAACAAAAAATGTCGTTGCTGCTTTCGCAGCCAAACTGCTTCTACACAAAAAGAATATGGGCAGACGTGAGTTTCATAATTTTCCGAATTTATCAGTATCCTGCAGTAACGACGACTTGTTTGCCTACTGCCAACATTTGGAAAAGCTCCACATTGACTTCACCGAACGATACCAGGATATTTTGAACTTGGAAATACCAGACTGGGTGTTGGATCCGTTTTCAAATGTCAACACAGCAATATCACCACATCTGGAAGAAGAACTTATAGAATTGACAACGAACGAGGAAATAAAAATCAAGTTCAGAAATGGCTACCAAGAATTTTGGCTACAAAAACCGATCCCGCAATTGTACCCTGGATTGTGGTCAATCATTCAACGATTCTTGATAGCATTCCCATCGTCATATTTGTGTGAACGTGGATTTAGTGCTGTAGCAACGCTGCTTACTAAAAAGAGAAATCGTTTGCATGTTACCGAACGTGGTGACTTGCGGCTGTTCTTGAGTAAATTGGAACCTGATATCAACAAACTTATTAAACAGCATCAGATTCATCCTTCACATTAGTTTTTATATTAGAATCGATTATGTTTGTTTTATTTTGAATTTTGAATAAAAGATACTTTGTCTGAATACTATAAAGTTGCGTTTCAATAATCATTCTCATTGGCAGGTGTAGCCCGTAAAAGTTAACTTGAGACCTGAGCGCCGTTGTGTACTACCTACTACGCTCAGGTCTCAAGTTAACTCATTCATTCTAAACGAGACTTTTACTATAACCCATAGTAAAAGTCTCGTTTAGAATGAATGTTTAATCTCCACTAATATAGCTCACAATAATTAATTTAATTTGAAGTTATAGTGGTTTTTGAGTAGGTGAAAAAATGGGGGCGCTAAAAAATAATTTATTCTCAAAGTGGGCAGTAGGCAAAATAAGTTTGGGAACCACTGCTCTAGAACAACAATATGGCGAAACATTAAAGCAAAATGGTGTCTGATTTTGGACAACAGACAAACGACTTTTTATAATGGAGTCACCGAGGATACAAAAATTACAACAAGAATATTTAATCAACATGAAGAAATTCCCTGATGAAGAGCGGTTTATTTGTTACCATATACGGAATTTGGTGTGGCACTCACGATACCATAAGAAAAGGTTGGATTAATTAGATGTACACCCTTCAAAATGTAAAAGAATTATCATTTTACATGACTGTTCTAAAAGCGGATGGGTGGGCGAAGTGTTGCTATCGGCGTAAAACATAAAACATTGTAATCTTGCACCATTATTTGAAGAGTGGTTTCAGACCAATCTCTTACCAGTATTACCCCAAAGAATTGTCATTTTCATGGACAATGCTTCATACCTTCCACGACAGGTAAAGAGGCTACCAAATTCGAACAGTACTAAGGTTGAAATATCTGAGCTTTTGGAGAAAATGATATATATTATAAAGATAGCTGCATAAAAAGTCAATTATTAGAAGTGTTTAAAACAAAGGCTTTCGAAAAGGAATACTTTGTAGATAATATGGCAACGGCCGCAGGACACATTGTTTTTTGTTTGCCGCCGTATTACTGTGTATTTAATCTGATCGAGTTCATTTGAAGTCAATCAAAAACATATGTTCGCCGCACTAACAATTGTCCAAAATCTAGCGAAACAGCTATAAATCGTATTCGAGAAACGACTGCTAATATTACTACAGAAACATGGAAAAATTTGCATTGCATACAACACTAATAGAAAATGTAAATATTCACCAGGAATTTATACTTAATTTAAATAAAAGTGATGAAGACAGCACTGACCTTGAGGATGTCCAAAGTATGTGAAGAAATATTTTCTTAAGTGTGATATTTTTCTTATATGTCATTTCAAATTGTTTAAGCCATTTTTATGTAAAAATTAAGTTGTTATAAAGGGACAATTATAGGGAAAGTCTTGTAGAATTCTATCATCAATAAGTATTTGACCATTACATGTTGTAAAACATAAAGACATTTTTTATAGCGCATTATATGTGTATGTATATTCACAATGGAGTCATTTAATATTTCTGCGTTTATGTCTTTTAACATAATATTAAAAACTGATATTGATATAAATTTGTGTTTAATTAATATTTATATTTACTAATGATTGCACGAATATTGCAAAATACACCGCTGGGCATCTACCTACGACCTAAGCTATACCTGAATCTCATTTACATTAGCGTTAGCTTATCGCACTCTCATATTGTAGGTCAATTACCCAAACAGGCGATACACGTCATATGAAACGTCACTGTGATGTCATAACAGTGTTGACAAATAACGTTGGTTTGAGCAAGCTGTACTTTGAAAATAATCTGTGGTTAGGACTAGGTTGATATTTTAAAATATGAGCAAATACTATTAATATGTTTTAAATTATTCGACTATGTCTACAAAAAATATAAACAAATTCTAAATACATGTGAGTTTATTTATTTTAGACTACATTCACAAAAATAATATACACAAAATCTATATATTATTATACATATTAGTGATTAAAAAACTCATAACATTGCAATAAGCATATGTATGATAAAAAGAAAATAATATTAAGTCGACATGCTAGTTTTCTTCATCCTTTACACTGTCTTCTGAATCGGAATCATTTACATTAATTATAAAAGGCAGTATATCTTGTCTTTCAAAACCTACTTCTCAATCCCACCATTTTTGAATTTCAATTTCACAGTGGTTAACGCTATTTGCCCAAATGTCTGGGGTTACTTGTGTTAATGCCTCTTTCCACATTTTTATGCATTTGTCCACTTTTCTACCATATTTTTCAATGTGATTGTTATAATATATTTTTGTTATTCCCCACACTAGGTCTATGGGGTTAAATATACAATGGTAAGGTGGAAGTCGTATAACTACGTGCCCATACTTCTCTGCTAAATCATCGGTTTCATATATAGTTGGTGGTTTTTGCTTTTACCTAAAGATATAAATGAAATTATTGAATAAAATAATTAAATATATATGTACTAACCGTTTAACTAAATCCAGTAATTGTATTTTTAAAGCAGCTCCGTCATAGTCAATGTTATTATTGGTGAGCCATGTCTGAATTTCATTTTTAGTGGCAAATGATGTTGGACTTTTATTTTTAATAGTACTGTGGTAACTGGTATTATCCAAAACAATTATGGACGGCTCTTTTAAACTTATAAGAAGTTGGTGTTCAAACCAGTATAAAAAATTGTCTCTGTTCATATCACCGTGATAATCTAAATACTGACTATTTGTCGGAAATATTAGGTCTGCTCCAGGAATAAATCCATTAAAACTACCTGCATGTAATACAATATATCTAAAACAAGATAATGTAATAAATATACATAAGATAAGAATATGTTATTCTTAGAAATATAATGTACCTTTTTCCACCTACTTTTGAAGCTTTTGTGGTTTCTATAGATTCATTTTGCCAAGATTTACGAATTGTTCCATCTTGGAAAGCCCAGGTTTCATCAAGGAACACAAACTGGCGAACATTTTCATGTTTCATACGAACATATTGTTGCAAGAATGTAACACGTTTTAATACAATTTGTGGTAGTTCCATTAAAGCTCGTTTAGGATTATCCTTCTTCTAATTAAAACCAATATTGTGTAATACTGTCCGTAAAGATGACTTGCCACCAGAAAAGAGTTCCTTTTCTTTAAGAGTAATATTCAGTTAATGAAGCGTGATATGTTGTTCTGTAAAAAACTCAAATATTAATTTTATAAACGTAAATCCTTAAGAACTTACTGTTTCTATACATGTCACATACTGTATTTCTTATTGCACACTGAGTAAAGTCATCAACATTTACAACAGGCTTACTTCTAGGCCGTTTTCGCTTTGGGCTAGATGGTCCAACACCCTGTTTTGATGTAGATGATATTTTATTTACAGTTGCAATGTGAATATTTAAAGCACTTGCTACTCTCTAAATGAAAAATATTATTATTAAAACGTTTATTGTATAAACTAAAAATAACAGAAAATATTACCTCTCGAACTGCTGTTAGGGGTAGCAATGGCGCATTATTATCGCGTTCTTTTTCAAAATACCCGATTAAAGAGAGAACTATTTCTTTCGCTTGCTTACCTAACGGTTTAGGCATGATTTAGTTGTGAAAACAACTGATTGTTAAAAATGAAATCGGCGTATAAATATAGTAAAAATGGAAGAAATACGTATGATAATGAAGTGACTGAAAAATGTAAACAACTATGACAGTATGACATTTGACAGAATAAAATGTTACCATTTTATATGTTGCAACGGCGTACAGTTCTGGTAACATAAAACGTTACCGGAAGCTAGAATAATATTAGGATTAGTAGGTATTATTGTACTTTAATGTTACTTGGACCGAAATTATTCTTTATGACGTGTATCGTCTGTTTGGGTAATCGACCCATAGGATACTATAAACTACTAGCTGACCCGGCGAACATTGTTTTGCCATATAAATTATTTCTAAGGAATATTTTGGTAGTCTAATAAAAATAAGTAACTTAGTGTAAGTGTGTGGGGATGTAGTATATGGCTGAAAGAGGAATGGAGCGATGTGAACGATGACGGCCTATAAAAATAACAAAACACCAAACATTCATTTTTTGAATTCATTGTACTTTTATTATCTTAACTAATAAATTTCTAATTACATCTCTATCACAAATAATGACAATTAAACAAAAAACTTTATCAATCTCTTAGTGCAATGGAGTGTACGATATTTTTAGTGAGTCCATCTTTAGCCAACACAAACAAACTGGATGGTTTACCCACGCAAGAACATGCCACGTATAATTGTCCGTGTGAAAAACACGGTGTGCCCAAATCTAAGCCACAAACAGACATCGTTTGGCCTTGATGAGAATATACTTAATATGAGAGTTGCACTGAGAAAGTAAAATGATAAGTATAAGCGTCACTGCTACAATCGACGAACAATCAATAATAATGGCCGAAAACTGTGTAGGCCCTAAACTTTAGTGAGTGAGAGAAAGCTTATTGTGTGAAAAAGACAGGAGATCGGCTTCATTCTCATCCCTACTCTGTGCTGTTTACGAGGTGAGAAGTGACATCGGTAGACGCCTTGCGGGAATAACTGATCGACTGGTAACTGATCAATTAACGACCGCCGAGAGTAGAACATTATTAAATTACTAATATCGCTATTAAAAAATAGGGGTTGGTGGTGGAAGGGTGAAAATTTAGGGCTATATCTATTTTTTAATGCCGAATCATTAAAAAAATACAAAATTTTGTCCAAAAAAACAAAAAAAATTTTGGGGTGGACCACCCCTTATCACGAACTTATACATTCTCAACAGTTTATATATGCACTATGTCAATGCTTCCTTAACTGCAAAGATGAAAATCGTTAAACGTTTTTTTTAGTGTTTTCTACGTGTTACTAACATTTTAATTACAATTTATTGATTAAGTGACAATTTACTTCTTGAACAATCCTGTGTAACGATATTAAAAGTATCTATAAAAAGATATATTATTCAGAGAAATTGTACCTTTTCAGTTATCTTCTGAGAAACTAACAAGCGATGGAAAGGTAAAGTGGGAGGTATCACTTTACCTTTCCATGCGACCTATGACATTTGTAAATAAGATTGTGTATATATGTAGATATCGAGATACATACTATGTACATACATATATATATATATATATACCCGTCTGAAACATTTCACGACCTAAATTTCAGATAAACGGCGTTTCGTGGGCCCCCTCCTGTAAGACCCCGTATGTAATGGATTTCGGCAGGAGACGGCGGATAGGACGATGTCTCCTGAAATCAATAGTTCGCAGAAAACGGGTGAGATACGTCTAAATTCTTTGAACAATACGACGGTGATGTATTGATTATCCCGTTGTCAATTCGGCTTTACATCATCATACGCATATACGCAAGAGAATTTCATAAGCGAAGAGCAAAACGTCTAAGATTTTAGAGAGCAAACCTACGTGACGGGATCGTTTTCACATTCCCAGAGCGGTTTTTCAATTTTCATAAAATTTGTTATTATATTTTGTTTTAATAATATTAATCTTGGTATATAGCCTGAAACTATGGCAACTTGCAAAACTTACTAGTGTTTTATTAGTAGGTAGTAGGGTAACGTTACGCCGTCTTACTGCCAAAAGCCCAAAGTTCGGCATGCAGGATCGCCATGTAATGGTTTAAATTAATGACCATTATGACCATGTAATGGTGTGTGTTTTATTGTTCCTTAACCATGATGACGCTTGACACTTACATCTTGTTGAAGTGATGCTTGTATCAATTATACAATAATATATACTGCTAAGGTTGTAGCGGTTTTACATTAAGGTGTCACTATCACATAAAGTACATAGGTTTAATACTACCTTACAATCATACTTACACTCATACTAATACTAATACTAAATTATCTAATGATCTTACTTGCTATTTACATTACTTAATTAGAGTGCGTGTTGGCGTCTCACCTTGTATTTGTTTTTACATTTAATTTTAAGGTTACATTACAGCTAGGTAAATTATATTGAAGAAGATTTATGAAGGTTCAATCCGTTAGGAAACTTAACTATACAGAGTTATTTTTTTAAATCTTGACATATACGTTTTTATTTGAAAAGATAGACCTATAGTTCCTGAAGCAGAAGAAGTTTTGGGAATTAGTTTAAATAAGGTAAAAAAGTGTGGAAAAAATAAACGCGTTGTTGACAGATTGGGCGACATTTCAGAAAAACATTTTTTCTTAAATGGCAACACCGCATTTTTTAACAAAAGGATGCAAGTTTTTGATTAGAGTGGCGGTTTACGAGCTAGTAGTGCCTAAACTTTAATACATTTTCCAACATTAAAGGAATAACGAGGAGGCTATGTTTGTCCCTGCTGTTATAACATGACAATAAGTTCTGTGTAATCTTGAATTGAAATGGATTGTACTACACCTCAAGAGAAAATTGAATTAATTTTTTGCATGTTGGTGGTTTAAGTTTGCGAAAAACATGCAGTGAATTCCATGTTAGACATCCCAACAAACCTAGTCTTAGTCCAGAATTTTTAAGACAAAATTTGGTTAAGTTGAAAGCTCCAGTAAAAATACTGAGGTACAAGAAAATATTATTTTGGAGAGTGTTGAAAACCCAAATCGATGTACAAATAAGATTGCGCAAGCAGTGGGCTGCTCTCAGACTACAGTTTGGACAAGTTTAAATTCAAATAAATTCCATCCCTATAAAATGATGAGAGTACAGCAACTTCATGACGATTATTGTGAACGGCGACTGGAATTTTGCGATTGGTTTTTGGAGAAAAAGCGGCTACAACCTCATTTTCAAAATTATACCTTATTTAGCGATGATGCTTCCTTTTATTTAAACGATTTGGTAAACCGGCAAAATTACAGATATTGGTCTGATAATAATCCTTGTTGGGCTGAAGATAGGCGGGGGACAGATCAATCCTAAAGTTAATGTTTGGTGTGGCATATTTAACAACAGAGTGATAAGTCCTGTTTTCATAGAAGGAAATTTTTGGTACTTGACATTGTTACGAAATCAGTTAGAAAACTTTATTGATGAGCTTCCTCTAAACGACAGAAGAATAATGTATTTTCAGCAAGATGGTGCACCACTCCATTTTAGTGTCGTCGTAGTCCATCACGAGGCAGACATTGTCAATCCTGCGTGCCGCCTGAAAGACAGGATTTACAAATCATAAGAAGAATTATCGAGGACCCATAAAAAAAGGATATTGAGCCTGTGTAATTGTTTCTTATTGAAAAAAATATTTCCCTTCCTATTTTTCCCCTATCAGCATTAGTAGGGTTTATAGGCGGATTCTGGATCCTCCCCCCCGGCTATCACCTACTCAAGGTAATTTGAAATCGCGCCAACTCATGTGCATGAATCTCAGCCAACCTACACCCTCTGACGACCATCAGTTCAACCAAAAATAGCGCCCTCTGACGGCCACCGGCTGAACTAAAAAATAGCGTCCTCTGGCGGCCACCAGCTCATCCTTTGACTATTGACCTTTGACCTTGGGTTGGCTTGGCTTCAGGCACGTGATTTGGCTTGGGTTGGTACGATTTCAAATTACATTGAGGGGTGGGGGAGGAGGATCCAGAATCCGCCTATATACACAACCAGTATTTCAAGAATATTGCACGCGGGAAGTAGCAAAGCAAATGACGGATTGAAATTTAGACGAAACAACCTGTATAGGTCTAGATAAAATAACCTAAACTGTTCGGCAAAATTGATGGCAGAAATTCACCGTGTAAGTAAATCAAACATTTTCCCTCGTCTTAATAGGCATAAATGGGTTAAAATGAAATAAAAAACAACGCGTTACCAGTATAATAGTCAGATAACACTAATATTAGTGGAAAGGAACACTTTACACTATACAGAAGAGTAAATTACCGACCCCGTCGACAGTTGATAAACATTTATTAGTAATTTGCTAATAGTATGCCGAGGAGACTTGATCTTTCGTCGTTTCTATATATATTGCAGAGATGTAACGTTACTCCCTTGCTTGGATGGTGTTTTCTGTATTCTGCACACGATACACGCACGAACTCTACAACGCTGAAGAAGGAAAGAGCAACGAAGCAAGGATAGTCGACTGCTGAAGGTTGAAACGATGTTATAATAACATTACACGGTTTTTTCTTGCAGATAAAATGACTCGGCGGAAATGTGAGAGATCGTTTAAACTTCATTAAGATTTATCCACCGTACCGCCGCCCGGGAGATTCTGCAAACAATTTTCGATTATATCTGACTGAACAGTGTCTACATCGAATTTGATGTATTGTACTTGAACAATGGGGCTGAATGGGGCTCGACTAAAAGAAAATATATTTCAGACGCCAGTGATGAGAGAAAGTAAAAACTTCACACCGAAGTTTTAATTTATTAATTATCACTGTGCTTGAATCAGCAACTTTTTTTTTTCAACATTGATGGGACCAGGGTAAAATACATAATTGGAGTACGCTGAATCCAATAGCGTTGGCCGTTTTGCAAACTTACTCTGGTTTTCGAGATATTCACGTCTAAAGATTGAACAAAAAAACCCGATTTTTCCGTACATTTCAACCATTATCGATATCGTTTCAGTTCGATAAAATTTCTTCTTTTCCATCAAATCACATTGAATGAGAACTATTTCATCTATTTGATAACAGATGGCATAAGTATTGCGATATTAGTTTATTATGGCATCCTCTTCTGGGGTGGATCAGCGAGTGCAGCTAGGGTCTTCCTGCTTCAGAAGCGAGCTGTAAGATCTCTTTGCAGCCTGAGACCAGGAGAATCCTGTAGGGGATATTTTAGAAGAGAGGGTATACTTACCATGGTGTCGATGTATATCCTGCAAATGTTGAAATATTTCTACACACATCGACACCAGTTTCCCGTAAATGGCGACCACCACGCATACAACACTCGACACAGGGACGAATTTGGTGTCCCACATCACCGTTTGGTGTCGCCGCAGCAAGGTGTGAGTCACTGGGGGCCGAAGCTCTACAATGGTCTTCCCTCCGAGTGGAAGACGATGAATGTGGATCTCTTCGGTGGGAGGGTGAAAGGCATGCTTCTGGAAAAGGAGTGCTACTCCATGGATGAGTACTTTGCTCAACCATGATATGAACAAACAGGCGTTTCCCATAACTGACGATCATCACCAATATTCCACACGTAAACGGAGTGAATGATTAACATACTCACAGAAACCCTCAAATACTTGAGCTTTTTATATTGTTTAATGTTTAATGTTTATACAATTTGTCTCGAATAACTCATCATTTTTTATTTGTTTATATGTTTTCACTACATGTTTTTCTATTTTATATGTTTTATACAAAGCTTCTGACAAATGCATTCTTATGCTGGTTCATATTTATATTTATATATTTATCTGTATTTATTTATGTATGACAATTTCTTTGTAATGGTGTTATTACAAAAGCTAAATATATTATTATTATTATTATTATTATTGTGAATAGTGTAAACACATGGATGTCAAAACTAACATCAAGCAGTAAATAAATACTGTGACTTACATATACACATTTATACGTAAAACGTATATGCATATATGCATGTTTGAGATACACACATACATTAAGTGCCATTGCCGACAATCAAACGCACAGACACCGGTGTTTCGACCTTTGAGGTCTCGTCAGTGGGCGTGGAGACTGTCAGAATATGCCGTCAGAAGCCATCGCTTTTATCTGTGTCATCTTTTGAGTGTTAGATGTCGCTGTGATACTCTCACTACATTTAACACGCAAAAATGACATAAGCAGCTTTTTAAGTCTTGAAGCCATTGTCGACAGTCTCCACGCCCACTGACGAGACCTCAAAGGTCGAAACACCGGCAATGGCACTTAATGTATGTGTGTATATCAAACACATGCATATATGCATATACGTTTTACGTATAAATGTGTATATGTAAGTCACAGTATTTATTATTATTGTATTCGGTTGACATATTTTGTTATTTCTTGTGAAAATTCCGGTGTTTATAAATTTGGGTGCGCGATCCGATCGGTCCGTCAAATTAATCGTTTGAAATATCAAAAATGAATGTCTGTAAGAAATTTTACAACTTTTGTTATCTTTGCGGCAGATTCACTATTATGTCAAGTGTGGTATTAGTTCGGAAATCGCTGAAGTGTATCGTCAATACTTTGGTGAAGATATTATTCGTGATGTGGAATGGGCCCCGTCTGTTATGTGTACGGGATGCTTGTCGGGTTTGAACGAATGGAATAAAGGAAAACTTAATAGTATGGCATTTGCCGTTCCAATGATATTTGGTTGAATCCACAAGTACATGATCCTGGACAATGTTAAGCGTACTTGAATTATAGTAGTGGATTAAACAGAAGGATAGAACGTCGATTGAAATACAAATCAACGAAATTTGTTCAGTTGACATTGCCGCATGCAGAAAACATTCCCATTCCGAAAAGACCGAGTCCAACGAAGGAATATTTGCCACAATCATTAGCAACCGTTGGAGAATCATCTGAAGTAATATATCAATATTAATACAGGATGCAATCACATTGAAATTTCGCAAGATCGTTTTGATATCATCGTACGCAGTCTCAAGCTTTCGCAGCGACAGTCGATCGTCTTAGCCAAGGAATTGAAAAAAGTGAACGTTTTATCACCGGATTTTCGTATACCGTAGTCGTCAAATTTTAATTTCGGTTTATACTTCTATACCATGCAGAAGATGACCTTATGATATGCAGCGATGCCTGCTTGCTAACAGTGGTGGGAGAGCAACGCAGTGTCGCGGGGACCCTCACGCCTTACATTTCATAGGAAAGGTTTGTCAAGTGTACTGTCTTGACAGCCTCGCTTATGTTTAACTTTAGTTTATTTCGTCGCGCTCTTTTCCTCTTTCTACTTTCGTATTAGAAATTAAAATATGTCGACTACGGTATATGGAGCAAACGGTCGGCAGCATGAATTTCAGATTTTTTTCAAAACAACTGAGAATAATTCATTCGCTTATTGCACGAATATTCGCGGTTTGGCTTTGACAATGCACAATGAAGAATATAAACCCGAAGACTTGAGATTGTTCATCGATTCTTCGAAAAGCAGTCTGAAGGCAGTTCTTTTTCACGTTACCAACTCAAAAAATTCCATTCCAATCGCACTCAGCACTAACACCAAAGAAACGTATTCGTCATTGAAGTGAATCTTGGACGATGTCAAATACAATGACCATCAGTGGAAAATTTGTGCTGACATTAAAGTGATAGCTCTTTTGAGAGGAATGCAAACAGGATACACAAAAAATATGTGCTCTATGTGCTTATGGGACACTCGTTTTGCTGGTGATCAGTACATCGAACGGAACTGGCCTCTACGAGAAGAATTTCGTCTGCGACATCACAACATTGTTGAGATTCCACTCGTGCCAATCGAAAAAGTTTTGCTACCGTCGCTGCATATCAAGCTTGGTATTGTCAAGAATTTCGTAAAAGCGTTGAATCCGGAAGGGAATGCATTCAATGAATTACGTCGGATTTTTCCACGGTTAAGCGGCATGAAAATAAAAGAAGGTTTGTGTTAAAATCTATTCCAGTGTAAGTTTTGATCAAGTTGAATTTCATCCAGTATGATGTTTTTATTACAGGAATACTCAATGGACCTGATATTCGACGTTTGATGAAAAACACACAATTTCAAAATGCACTCAGTGACTCAGAACTCATGGCATGGGATTGCGTTAAAGTGGTTATTGAGAATGTTCTCGGGATTCATCTATCCGATAACTGGCGCTCTTACATTCAAAACATGCTCATCGTTTTTCATCGTATCAATGTTAAAATGTCATTAAAAATTCATTTTTTACACGCACATGTGGACAAATTCGCTGAACAATCACCGGTCGAATCAGAAGAGCACGGCGAGCATTTACTTTTTCTATATTTTCTGAACTTTCTGTGACCTTAAATACCCAAAAAGTTGAAAAAGTGAAAAATATTCCATGAAACAAAGAAATGTCAAACTGAAACGACACCTGCCGAATAAATGTTTTTTTTTGCAATCTTTAAACGTGAATATCTCGAAAACCAGAGTCAACTTTGCAAAACGGCCAACGCCATTGGATTCAGCGTACTCGTCTTACGAGGGAGATCATTCACATATACACAGAGATCGTAAATAGTTGACTGTGCCGCTTCATTGATATATCAACTTTAGCACGAGTTTGCCACACGTTCATTGTTGTAGTATGAATATTTATTTTGTACATAACTTCGCTAAAGTGGCTGTCAATCCAATATTCTGTCATTTATACATAGTTGTCAGTCATATAAGCTTTTTGTCGCTTCTTTTTCCCTTGGTTTACTGCGTTTAATTGAATATTGCAAACTGTCTTTCTCAATGCAATAAAAGGTACATTTCGTGGTTACTGTAAGTTATTCTTTTTTTGTGTTTATACGAATATCATTATCATATTTACTTAATTTTAAAGTTGCCTTGAAATCAACAATGTCATTTACGGAAGAACAAGATAAGTTTATTGTTGAAGCTTGTTTTCGTAGCTGTAACAGAAGAATTGATCCAAAATGTTTTCATTTCTCTAAAGATATGTTATAATATTTCTAAATATATAATGTTATATGCAATATCGATCTTTGTATTAAATTATTTGTTATAAGTAATATCGATCTCTGTGTTGAATTATTTTTAATAAAGATATTATCAATTATTGAATGTATTTCTTGAGTTATTAAAACAAGTAAACTTGACAAAAATTCTTGAAAATAGTTCATACGTAAAATAATAGATGTCGCACGGACGAAATACAATTTAAAGTCACTATATCTATATAAAGTTCCGCAATGGGTAAAGACCATGAGTAAGAGAGAGAAAGATATATTTTGGACACAAAATGGCCGTTTGACTGCTGTCTGACAGCAGCTGTCATATTATTACTGTAAAAACACGAAATCACGAAATCGCTCGTTGGTGGCTTATTTATATGTAATGTGTTATAATTGGTGTTATACATAGTAAAAACGTTTGTATTTGTTGTGACAATGACTGGCTGCTGTGTTGCACGATGCAAAAGCAGAAGCGAAAATGGATATCGTCTGTTCCGATTGCCAAGTGGTATGTAATTATAAATGCAATGTGTTTAATATATATGTACATACTTTGTCTAATTGTTATTATATTATCTTATTTGTTTTGACAATAAGGCAAACGTAACACACAACCGAAAGAATTATGGATGAAATGTATTGGACAAAGTGGCTTAAAAGCTCAATGTCTGTGATCTGTGAGGTAAGTGCTCGCAAGTAACCTAATATATCGTTTAATTTGATTAAAAAACATTTAGATTCATTTTTCGGAAAAACAATTCGAACAAAAGCGGATGGATAATCGAAAACTGTTACGTCCAGATGCAGTTCCAGATCTATTAACAGAATAAAAATAGTAGAAGCATTGCTATGAGATCCGTTGTCAAAAAATAAATATAAGCTTGCCATAATACATATTTCGTTTTATTTACAAAAAAATACAAGTATGTATAGTTACTAAAACAAATTTAAACAATAAATAATATTGAAAATCGTCATATTATGTGTCAATTCCATAAAGTCACTAAAACAGGACATTTAAAAATTGCGCTACTCACTACATTTCAGTTGGTATTGGAATCAATATGGCGCCCTGATTGCGGTACTTTTTTAGATATAGTGACTTTAATACAATTCAGAATATGATATATGCGCCAAATACTCCATGACTATGATGCGGCATGGTCAACCCTTTACAATCTCTCTGTATTAAAAACAATAAAGAACACAGGACAGGGCCTAGGGCACTCCACTTTTCAGCGTCCCCCAATCAGAAGTAGCACCTGCACCACCATCGACTACGCACTGCTTTCTATTATTTAGATAGGACTGTATCAATTGGAAACAATGCCCCCCCTATTCCAATTTTTTAAACAACACACAGTACTCAACACAGTCACAGGCATTACTAAGGTCCATGAAGATACCAATTGTACTCTCAACATGATTCAGACTGTCAATTATCTCATGTATGGCTTGATAAGCAGCTCTGATCATAGATCTGTGATGTAGCCATTTTGGTATTCACTGAATATATCATTTTCCAGGAAATCCATTATACGGTTAAAAATATTTTTGAGAAATGTGCCAATATAGATGATATCGATATGTAATTTTCTACTTTTGTATTTTCACCTTTCTTGTATATTAATCAAATAGATTTCTTCAATTCATTTGGGAGTATTCCTGATTCTATACATTTATTGACTATTGGTTCTAGTTAACCGCAAGTTCAGGAGCACATTCTTTTATTATTTTTCCAGGTATTTCATCATAACTCATGCTAGAGCTAATGCTATATATTTCTCTTATATCAGTATAGTCCAGTCGAACTGTGAATTAATCTACATAAAATAGTGTAATTTTCTGGATAGTGTAATTTGTTGAAGGGGTGTATTCTGAGCATAATTGTAGATGTGACGGGTTCCCTGAGTGTTAGTGGCACCGCTGTCGCGAGTAACGAGTTTAATTCTATATCTCAAGAACGGTTTGGTTTACACAGCGATGTTTTTTTTTGTGAATAGCACGCCTTTATGTGCAAAAATTCGACAACGTCGGTGCATTACCATGCTTTTTTTTTCGTTAAGTAGAAGTGCCTATATTATTTTGAAACTTAAATTCCTCTACATGAAAATTATTATGTTTGTGTATTACTGCAACAAGCTCGGATTCGAGGAAAGAAATAGTTATTTACGAACCAAGTGCGGGAAGACTATTTTCCCGCATGAGCGCACATTGTAAGCACGAGCGACCGCAGGAAGTGAGTGCTTTTAATTGCGCGAATGCGTGGAAGATGTCTTCACGCAAGTGGTTTGTACAATATTTCTTGTACGAACATTAAATTAAAAAAATATTATTGATTAATGTCATTGGTATCATACCCAACCTAAGATAGATTACCTAATTAATTTAAGCATTTCATGTACGTAACTATTACTCACCTTTCCCTAAAATTAAGTTATTATATTCTTACACAATACAAACATGAGGTATTTATTCTTATATTTATAAATTTATAGTACATTTATTGCGTTTTTCGGTTTAAATACACACAATTCCGAACTGCCAATATGAATGTCGATGTGGTACAAATAGATGGCGCGTGAATCTTGCTTAAGATGTCGCTTAAAATATCGTCAAATAGATGCCGCCACAATTTTTTTCGATGAATTGTTTCTCCCATTTCTCCAACTTTTAGTGAAGAATAGTGGAGGGAAGTAGCATTTTATAGACTAAATTTTATTACTACCAAGTTAGATTTTTTTTTAAATGTCCCAAAGTGCCAGTGTTTTTTGCAATTTTTACAGTCGCCTCAACCGGGAAAACGTATTTCCCAGTCGAGCTACACGTGCGCCAAATGTGACTTTACAGGCGGCGAGTACAAAAAATCAATTTCTGGTCACTGCGTGCACATTGGACCGCGATTTTTCTTGTACGGGCATTACTCATATTTTTCTTTCGCCCCCTTTTTTTTAATGACTTTATTTAAAACTAACCATGTATAATTTAAAGAGTAACTTCATGTTGGTGAAACTATTATTGGCCTAGCATTTATTAGTTAATTAAACATTGCATACCTATATAATTTACTTTGTTTAATTTATGTAAATACTTAAAGCCAAATTATCAATTTCTTATATAACTCTGTTATCAATTTTAACTACGATGACAAAACTTGAGATTTATTATCACAGTCATCGATGATTTATGTTTATAAATTTATTATTATTAATCTGTCACACTCATATCGAATCTTGAATGTATTAAATTATAGCATCCTTTTATTTTTATTAGTACTATCTGAATAATATTTGTGCATATCATAATCAAAGTCTCGTGTTCATTTGTATCAAGTGACAATAAAATTATATGTTTAAGAATCTGTGTTTTGTTTCAGCAAGATCGAAGCTAAAGTAATCGAACGCCCCATCACACAATATTTCTTTTTCTCGTAAATTCGGATTATTTATTTTAATTAATCCAAAAATTACGGTTAGAGAATTCGACGGCTAATAACATCTCCATAATGAAGACCCCCCCCCCCCCCCCCAATAGCGTGTTCGTTTCTTCTTCCGTGCGTGTAAAGACGAGTGAATATTGATCGTATAAATGTCATCTTGGCAAGTGCAGATCGGCGATTGTCTATAGGATATGCCAGTGAAATAACCAACTTCTCTAAATGAATTAGACTCAACGAGTTTTGGCGCCACTGAAATAAATAAGACGGGAAATGATTAGACTGTGCGATGAGTCATGGCAGAGACGAATAAATAAGACTTTGTATTATTTCTGGTAGAGGCCACATTGAATATCTGTTATAGTGGGTGAAAATAAACCTATGTACAATATATAATAATAACGGTGTAAATATTATGAACGTAAATCCTATGTTAAGATATTTTATCATGGTAGAAATCAGTGGCGGCTACTGCAGGGAGGGCAACGGGGCACTGCCCCCCTCCCACGTGATAAATTTCTTTTAACAGTTAAATTAATTATAAATATCTAATTTGTATGTAATTTTTCTGATTTGTTTGATAACAAATAATATCCCTAGCAGCAAAACCACTATATGCACACTTGTCCTACATTAGCAAATATATTATCCATCTGTAAAATTGTGATTTTGCTACTTGGGATTTTTTCGGAAGTAACAGTCCGTCTCTTCAGCGCGTTTAAAAATCACAGTCTGACGTAGGCTCCGGGGCATCTCGCGCGACTGCACCGTTTGTATTAGAAATCGAGTGGATAAAAAGTGGCGCGGGGCGAGAGCGGTATATGTCAGCGAGCGGACATTACTCTGTGATGCCGGATGACATAGAATAACAGAAGTGACAAAAGCCTCACTTGCATAATTCCGATATTTGTGCGCAAAATCAAACAAGTGCACATTTCAAAATGGCGTGTTTTGTTTTTGTTGTGTACTTGTATATTGTTGTATAAATATAACCTGTCTAAGTTTTATAACTTATAATTTACGAAAGAATAATAAGTAAAGGTGCCAGTTAAATTGTTGTTGATATAAATAATGGACACTGTACGAAAGAAGAAATCTGGCGTACGTAGGTGTTGTATTTTTACTTGTAAAAATGTTTAGGAACAAAATATATTCTACAGTTTCTTTTCGTTTCTTAAAGAAGAAAATCGGTAAATACTTCTAATGTGGTTTTTATCTTTTTATACTAGTGAAGGAACCTCCTTCGAATTTAAGTGTTTTAGAGAACATCGTTATCTCTCACATCCATGACCATATTGAAAAGAAATCAATTACAACCCTACCGGTTAAGGAACTATTTACAGGTAAATGTCTATTATAAAATATTATTTTATAAGAACTAAGAATTATTTGAAATTTTAAAAGCATACTAATTTCAAAATGCATTTTAGAATGTGTGGAAACTATGAATGTTCCTAGCACAAGTGATATTGGATCCCAAAATTTAGCAGAAAGTGAACCACCTATAGGTATGACAATTAATATTTACAATACAAAATTATATTATGAGCAAAACATAAAATACGTTTAGTTGTTTAACTAAAGAATTCGAAGTCATTTTTGAACAAAAATTCAATATTTAACCTAGTATAAAGTGGAATAATTTAGAATTTTTCAGTTACACACATACAATTAATTTGTATTTAATGAAATGTATAATTTTTTAATTGTATTTTAGCAGTTATGGAAATTCCTACTACAAGTGATGTTGGGGTTCAAACAGAAAAAATCTCTCTGCCCATACACCCAGAAAGAAAAGACTGAGAAAATCCCTAAAACAGCATCGTATTGTAGCTACCAAATCTAAAATAAAATCCTATCCTAAACAGAAGAATGTACAATATTTTCTAGGGCCTTGTAACAGATATTTATTAAAAGAACTGGCAACTGTTCTTAAATTTAAGGCAGTTAATAAAAATAAGAATATTGCAATATTGTTTTTCAACTTTGAAGAGAATAAAAACATTTTCTAGAAATACCATTCAGGAAAGCAGACTATGTGCCTCAGCAATGTGTTCCATTGAAAAACAATTACTGACATCAACACCAAACTTCAATGAATATTAGTTATTAATCATTTTACTAATCGTAAGGAACGGCGAATGGATTTTATTTTCAAACAAGTCAATTAAATAACATATTGAGTTTATTTTTTTGTCTGTACTTAATTTTTGATATTAAGCACTCAGACCCCCCGGTGCCCTACCGTCCCAAAAAATCACGGGCCGCCACTGGTAGAAATATATAGAAAATGAGAGCAATATAGCGATATAAAAGATTTTTATAAAAAAAAAGTATGGTCACCACACGACTTTTTCATGCGAATGTGGATTCCGAATTTCTTATACCTTCATTTCAAAACATCCCACCTTAAATTTCTGGAAATCTGGAAATATATGAAACATGCCCTGAAACACGTAAGAAGTATTATCGTGGAGGCCTTTTCTTGATGCAAAAATTGACCTACTTTAACCCCCTGCCCCAGGGAGGTACTCCCTTAAAAATCTTAAGTGGAAAGGGGTATCGAGTAATACGTCATTTTAAAGGTCTTTTGAAACTGTAAATTTTGGCATTTAGTTTTTCAAAATTGATCGATTCGTTTTGAAGATTTTCAAAAAAATCGTTTCGTTTATTTTGTTTTGTATTTCTAGCTAGTCAATTTATTTTAAGAGGATCGGAAAAAAAGCCAATAAAACTTTTATGAACTTCTCAAAAACAAGGAAAATAAATAATCTCGTGGTTCTTTAACTTTTTTGTTATGTTTAATGCAGAATAATTTACCTTCTTTTTGTAGTTAACGTTTTTATACCAATTTTGCGTTCATTGATTCAATTTTTGGAACAGCACTATAAAATAATGTTCTAAACGAAAAACAGGCAATAGGATAAAAAGGGGATATATCATTCCTTTACTCCGGTGTTCCCTGTTTGGAAATACATTGTATGCTGCTTTAGTATAAATTAGTGATGGGACATGGAAATATTTCCAATTGGAAGTATTTCCGAAACGGAAATATTTCCGAAACGAAACATTAACAAATTTCCGAAAGCTTTCCAGATGTAAATTTCGCCGCCAAATCTCATAAACATAACCTCTAATTAATGTAGTAAACGTGTAACGACGTTGTTCGTAACAATCGTAACATTACATTCGGACTGTTATTCCCACTTTTCCGGTAAGTTCTACTTTTTTTAACAAAAAAAAAATGGAATCTTCATTCATTTTATGTAGGAAGATGGGTAAACACAAAAGCGAAGTGTGGAATCATTTTAAAAAGCTGCCAGATAAGAAGTTTTCATGTAGAAATACCACAACATCATTATTATCACAAGCATCATCATCTTCAACTTCAACCTTGGGATCATTCAGTGATGTCATTAAAGAAAATATTGAAAATAATGTCCAATTTCGGCAATTTCAATCTAAAGTTAGTTCATTCGTTGACAAAATGTCTCCGAAAGAGAATGAAAAGTTAAATATGATGGTAGGTAGAGCCATATATGATGCTTCACTACCTTTTACAATTGTGGAAAATCAAAAATTTAAAGAATTCATCCAATGTTTAAGGCCCTCTTATAATCTTCTATGTAGAAAAAGTATTGCAACATCAATCATGGACAAGTAATATTCACAAATAAAAACCTCTGTGACTAGGATGCTTGAACAAAGCACATCTTTTAGTATGTTATGTGATGGATGGAGTGATATAAATAATACTCCAATACTGAATATTATATTCACCACCCCAGAACCTGTTTTCTACAAAGCTATACACACACAGTTGGAAAGACATCCAGGGAAGTTCATTTTTGAGATATTAAGTGAAGCAATAGAAGCAGTTGGTAGCGAAAAAGTTCATGCATTTGTGAGTGATAATGCTAGGAACATGAAAGCTGCTTGGAATTTGCTACAAGAAAAGTACCCAACCCTTGTAATTTACGGCTGTTTAGCACATGGACTGAATCTTTTAGCTAAAGATATCACTACCCTTAACGTTTTCAGCAACATTATTGCACATACAAAAAAAATTGTGCAGACATTTCGCAATAAGCATCTTCCCAGTCAACTACTCAAGAACATTCAAAAAGAAAGTGGACATGGACAAGCTCTTCATGTACCTGTTGAAACTCGCTGGGGAACATATACAAAAAATCTGCAGTCAGTATTAAATAATAAAGAAAATTTACAAACTGCAGCTGTAAAGCAACAAATACAAAATCAAGTAGAAAATCCTGTTGGAAATAAGATCCTGGATGAAGATAGCTACTGGCCTGGAGTAGAAAGATGTTTAAAAATTTTGAGTCCTATTTCCGAGGCTATTCATAAGCTGGAAGAGGATAAAAATGCAAGTGGCTGCGTTGTAGGACTAATTAAATATATAGAAACCTCCATTTTAGAGCATTCATCTTTATTCAGGTGAGTTTGTGAGATGAGGCCATTATTTTGCAGATGTTTTAAACCTTGTATTTTTTTATTTATTAGTGTGGACACTGCACAGACGGGTATTTGAGAATTCTACGCGGCCAAAAGTGAATTTCACAAAATTGTTAAAACCATCTTAAATCGACTACCTCCGTCAGAGGACATTCCAGTGAACAATACGCAGCACCTCCCACCCTTTTCCCGTGCACGATGTGCTGACAGCGTCATTAGAAACTTGGGCATCAAACCTAGCATACGTGACTGTTCTCGGCGATTTTTTGAAAACCTTAATTTTCAAAGCGAATAATTATTTTTCTACGATAATTTTGTACGAAAAAGTGATGGATTCTGATTCTACAGGTAATTTTCTATTTTACTGCAATATTGCTTTTTCTATTTTATTCTATAAATGTACTCTTATGATGACGTAGAAGTAACATCTATAATAAGCATGATTTTTCAGAGAAGTTTATGTTCATCAACGTATTACCTACAGTATCGAGATAGATTCGGTGTCCTTTCTTATTAATATTAGAACTTTAGAGTATTGAGTAGTAGATAATCAAAAAGTTTGCCGCGGAAAAGCGCCGATAAGCAAAATCTCAGTACTTAATTTTTTTCCTACGAAAATGTCTGAATATGTGAATGATGTTGCATGTATTACAAAGCAACATTTTGCTTATTTCAGGAGCAGTGGGTACTTCGGGAGTACGGATAATGACCCGCAAATACTTATTCGACCTCATCAAAACTTATAGCAAGTCAAATTTCGAACAAAAACTAAATTGCTTAAAAGACCAACTGTTGTCGCGTGAAGAATTCACTGAAGGCCAATACAAAAAAATTTAAACGCAGTTTCGCACATTTCTAATCCGAAGTGAAGTCAAAATGGACCAAAACACATAAAAAGGAAGACCTTTTTCTCAAAAACAATCACCTGTGGTTAGAAGGAACAATTGAAATTCCGGTGGCTACGCAATATCGGCCAGGTCGAACTCGAAAATCGTTTGGAGAGTCCAGTGAAACGAGTAAAAGAAGGGAAACGGAGGAGCTTCGTTCTACTTTAGAAGACGGTATTATTGTTCGCGCAGCACAAGTTGAGTTAAGTAAATCTGGAAAAAAGATGCTTCCAATATACTAAAAATATTACTGACACCCCAATACAAGAAACAAAATACAAAAGAGCATATCCCACTTCCAAAAGTGAAAACGCTTTGCGTCTGACACCGTTCCAAACATTGAAAATGTTTATAGATGCTGATCTATCACGAGGACAATATGAAATAATTCGAAATACTAATAAAAAGTTCTTCACGTGTTATAGTTTAATACAGCAAGCAAAAAAGTGTTATCCGCCCCGAGAAGCATGCACAGTGACGAGTACCAACGCCGAAAGCCTATGCAATCTTTGATCGATATTACCGTTAAACGCTTTTCTGAATTCCTTGAAGAGGTGTTATCAACAATACTAGAGCAAGAAAGGGATACATTAAAAATTATATATAAATGGGGATGCGATGGGTCGCAGCAATCACAGTTCAAGCAAAAATTTGATGAGGAAGGTGATCTACATACCAATATTTTTCAGAGCTGCTTTGTACCTGTGCGATTAGTTTGTGGCAAAGACTCTGAAAGAGTATTGGGGGGAAATCCAACTCCTTCTTCTCTACCGTTCTGCCGCCCAATTAGATTCCGTTTTGTGAAAGAGAATACTGATATCACAAATGAGGAGATGAAGTATGTCCAAAATTCAATAAACTCTTTAATAGCAACTGAGGTTGATATTGATTGAAAAAAGTTTTTCGTCAAACATCTGTTCATAATGACAATAGTTGACGGAAAAGTCTGCAACGCAGTTACTGGCACAACATCTACGAATCGTTGCTACATCTGTGGTGCCCAAAGACTTCAACTAACTGGATAATAAAAAACAAATATCTTTTGAAGCTATTGAATTTGGGCTGTCGATTTTACATGCCAAGTTAAGATTATTCGACAGCATTCTCCATTTGGCATACAAATTGCCCGTAAATAGATACAGAAAAAGGAAAACAGAAGAGGAAAAACAAATGGAAAAAGAAAGGAAAACAGAAATACCGGACAAATTTTGCAAAGAAACTGGTATGTCAGTGAAAATGCCAAAAACAAATTTCGGTAATACGAATGATGGCAACCCGAGTAGAAGATTTTTTTGAGGATCCGAAATTAGCTTAAGAGATTAGAGGCATCAGTTACGACTTAATTTATAGGTTGAAAGTCTTACTGGAAACCATTTCATGCGGATTCTTGATAGATGTAGAAAAATACAACAAATATGCATTGGAGACTGTTCGTTTATATGTCAAATTGTAACCTTGGCATCCAATGACACCAACAATGCACAAGATTCTAATTCACGGAGCAGTCACAATAAAGAATACATTGCTACCTATTGGTCAATTATCTGAGGAGGCAGCAGAAGCGCGTAACAAGCATTTTATGACATATCGCCAAGAATTTTCAAGGACATTTTCTAGAGAGTCCTGTAATAAAGATACATCCAACGGAGTCCTCTTGAGCTCAGATCCCTTGCTCAGTAGCATAAGCACTTTTAAAAAACGAAAATTTACTTCGTTTCTTTCTGAAACCAATATGCTTCTGCCAGCACAGCCAAACCCAATGGTTCTTCCATCTGAAAACGACGAAGGGGAATTTATTTCTGAAGAAGATTAATTTGTAATTTTTTCCTTCCTAAACCATATTTTTCATAAAATAAATGTACATATATATTTACAAACACTATTGTTCTATCTTTTATACCGTTTAGAAGCAATCTAAGCATAAAAAAATTTGGCCGCGTAGAATGCTCAAATACCCGTATGTGCACTGGGAACAATATTAAAGAAATGTTTTATCATCGAAAGGAATTTGTTTGCCACGAAATTCATTATGCTGCATGTTTATTAGATGCCAGACAACAGGTAGCCTGTCTGAAGAAGAGATTGAAAAGGCAGTGGATAAAATTTTGGAAATTGGCTCGAACATGGGTTTGAAGAGAGAACTATTACTTATTGATATTGGTGAATATAGAGCAAGAGAAAAACTGTGGAAATCGTCTACAATGTGTGAAGCAGCAAGAAAAATGGAACCTGTAACTTGGTGGAAAGGCCTTTGTAGCACTAGATCTTTGGCTCTAGTAGCTGAGCGAATATTGTATTTCCCAGCTACATCAGCGGCAGCTGAACGAAATTTCAAAACATTTTCTCTTATTAAAACAAAGAAAAAAAAATAGACTAACATTGGAACGCACAGAGAAGTTGGTGTATATTAAATCAAACATTAAGTTTTTTTAATATAGAAAGTGAAAATGCAATTAAAAATGATGAAGAAAACGTGGAACATGAAGATGTTGAAGTTGAAGGTATGTAATGTAATGATTGGATTGTAATGTAATGTATTGGTAATGTAATGTTTCCAGGAGAGACGATGGAGTTCGAAAGTAATGAGTATGAATATGGAAGTACCTCTTCCGAAAATGAAGATGCGAATATGGGTAGTTCAGAGTCAGAAATAGGGGAGAGTGAGGAGACTGATGATGATATTTGCCGAACTGAAACGTATGCCAAAAATATTGAAGACACTGCTTGTGATAAAATTGCAAATAAAGAAAAAGCTCCAAGTATTGTTTATTACAATGGGGATTTGCGTGACGGGGAATTGATTTCTCTATACCAAAGTGATGAAAGTGAAACTGATACAATAGGCAACTAGGTTTAGTAGTTATTCCTTTTTTTTTCAATTATGTATTATTTTATTTTATTTTTATGTTTTGAATGAATTTATTTTCTATTTTGTTACGTTATTTTTTCAATAAATTTAAAAGTTATTTAAAAATTTATTTAAATTTTAAATCTTACAATACTGTCAACAGGCATACTTTATTTGGTGTTTTCTTGAAGAGAAAAAGAAACCCAACATGATGGAGCACACATTTTTAAAATTGCGATGTTTCTTAAGTTTCCGGAAATATTTCGGAAATTTTTGTCGGAAATATTTCCAAATAATAAGTTTTCGGAAATTTCCCATCACTAATATAAATTGTTATTTAGTGTTATCAACCCAAAGTTATTTAAATAAAATAACAATAATCATTTACAGTTTGCAAGGGAGAGTTGAAATTGTATTAATTTATGGAGGCGAAAAATCAATGTGCTCGACGTACTGCTGCCACATTTAACGAAAGGCATCCGGATAAGATCGCATCTCGTAGATATGTCCTAAATCTTATTGTCAAATTTACTCAGATTTGATTTTGTTGCAAATGTAAAACATAATCAGTCGAGAGTTTTAAATGAAATCGCTCAATATAATTGGAAGCGTTGGGTCATTTCGGCATAAATACTAAGACCTTCTTTCGTCAGATTTCTGCAGCAACTGCAAATTCCTTGGGTTCGCTTCATAAAATTACAAAACTTCATAAATGCCATCCTTATAAATTGAAAGTATATCATGAGCTAACTGAAGCCGATTATGACAGAAGAGTAGAATTTTGTGAACAAATGACCACTATGATTAATAACATGGGATTACTTGGAGTCTGTTGTATTTACCCCTCCACCTCAAAATTTAGAAGAACTTCGGCAGAGGATTAGTGCACCCTGCAATTATTGGATTGAACTTTTCTGCAAAAAAATATTTTAATACTTAAATAATATTGGACACAAAAATAAAACATTTTGAGCAGTTAAAGTGTGTTTGGTTAATAAATATTTAAGCCTAAAACAAAAAACAGGAAATTGAACAAACCAAAAGATTTTTTAAAAATCAAAACGAATCAATTAATTTAAAAAAAATTGACACCAAAATGTACTGTTTCAAAAGACCTTTGAAATGACGTATTACTTGATACCCCTTTCTCTTTAAGATTTTTAAGGGTGCAGCTCCCGAGGGCAGGGGTTAAAGTGGGTGAGTCAATTTTTGCATCAAGAAGTGACCCTCACAATAATACTTCTTACGTGTTTCAGGGAAAAATTTCATAGATATCCAGATTTCCAAAATTTAAGATGGGAAGTTTTGAAATGATATAAGATGTTCCAAAATAAGTTTCTAAACGTGTTACTTTCGGCCAAAATTTTGTGACTGACTGGCTTAGAACCAACAAAATTGATGTTATGGCGTGGTCATCGCACTTCCCAGACCTCAGTCCCAATGAGTACCTGTGGGAAATTCTGGATACGAAAATTCGACATAAAAAATACAAAAATTCGAATGAACTCTTCGAAGCGTAGGCACCGTTTGGAATCAAATTGACCGTACAATATACGATAGACTTATAGAATCTATGCCACGGAGATGTAGTGCCGTAATAATCGCCAAAGGTTACCGTACAATATATTAACTTACCTATAAAAAAAGGAGCATTTCATTTGTTATTATTATTATACAAAAAACAAAAAATTTTGCATTTTTGCTATAATTTTATGCATTCATATTTTACAATGATGATTTACCTACATACTTACATCCACTTATATTATTTATCACATAGAAAAAGTTGCTATATTTATGGCCAATACTATATGTTACATTCGGTCCGAATTTTGATTCTTTTTTGATACAAATCATTGATTTTTTTTAATTTGTCAACTATATTGGACTTTATTGCAGTAATATAAAGTGCTTCACTAGAATGTACACACAAAAATGCGAATTTAATCTCGTAAAACTATAAAATATTTATTAGTTGAAAATTTGAGGGTTTCGAGGGTAAAAATTTAGCGTACATGCTGTACTGTCATTGGAGAAACAACATAACGCTTTACTGGAATAAATAATGGAGAATTGCGGAAGCGCTTGATGACGCCACATCGTCGAATTTTATGTCCTGGCAATTTGGAATTTTAAGCGATCGAAAATCTGCAATTAAAAATAATAACTGTCTACAGGAAGTTGTTATATTAATCGCACTTTTTAAACAAAGATCAAACAAACTTTGAAAAACATAACCCCACATTTTGAAAACATAATTCATCCTGGTGTGCAAACGTATAACTTCAATAAAAATTTTCCACAAGCCTGATAGTTAGATCCTTGAGATCTTTGCAAGATGCCCAAGTTCTAAACTCCCCTGATGACGAAAAAGTAGTTTTCACAAACACGTCTCTCTGTGTCTGTCTTTTTCTTTCTCTCTGCTTGTGCTTGTGCTTGTGTGTGACCACGATAGAGGTTATGCGGTTATAGCTATAATATCAAATTTTAAATTTAATACTAAAATCTTCCTCTAGAGATATGAATCGATTATCATGAAATCAGAAGACCAGAAGTGCTAGTTTATTTCCATAAAACAATCAAATTTTACCAATATCTTATCAACTATTACCTTTAGATACATTTCTAGGTAATATAGTAGTACTCAAAATTGAATTTGAAAACTTAAAAATGTGTTTCTAGATTCCTAGACGAAATAGGTCTTTTACTCTTATCGAAAAACATTTCTTTTGCGGATATCTCACAAGTCATGCTTTCTATGCCGATACAGTGAGAGTATAGAAACATTGAAAGCTTGATTTTGAATAATTTTGTGTAAAACAAATATCCAAACTCATACCGGACGTAACACTTTTACTCTTATTGAATGGCAGCTTTTCGCGAATATCTCGCAAATTCTGCTTCTATACATATTTATTAAGAATATAAAAGTATTTAGATTATAGTAATATCCAAACACGGCGACCTGTGTTCTCTCTTATGACAATGCATTTTAATTTATTCAGCAAATTTTTCTCTGATTCTGCTTTATGGCCAATTATAGAGGAAATAAAATTTAAAAATTATTAACCATTGTAATATATTATTTCTATTATAAATTTAAGTAAATTATGTACGTTACACATGTCCGAGAATCTTTTTCATTTTATGCAAGAACAGTTGACTATAAACATTCTCTTTACAAATAACATCCAAATATTTTATTGAAAAGATAACACATATTCATATTGTATACCTTCAAGCTTATCGAATAGTAGTTTTTTTCCAAATACCACGCAAATTATGCAAAGTATTTAGAGTTAGATTTGGAATAATTTTCGTTTAAACAAACTTTCAAAATTCGGACCGGGACTATTCAAAACTTAATTTAGAACAACTTTTATACAGGCTGTCCAGAAACTCTCGTGACAAACAAAGACCGGAGATTCCTCAGATAATTTTAAGACAATTTAACCCAATTCACCCTAGTCCGAAAATGCTTCCTAAGGGAGCTAGAGCTCTTTGAAGATGGCGCCTTGTAATAATTTTTTTTTAATATCTCCCGAACGCTTCTATTTAGAAAAACAAAAACTGGTATGCTTATTTATCCTCCAGAGATGAGTCGATTCCATCAATTGCGAATTTCTAGTACCGGTCATAGGCGTCCGTTTTGGGTAGGTAAACAGTTATTTTAACGCATAACTTTTTTGTCTTTAACTTTTAAGCATTCGTCACTAGATTATTAAATTTTCAGGTACTCTAGTACTAAAAGGTACTCTTACTTGAAATCGGTAGGATACACCGTTTTCTAGAAAAATCGATTTGAAAATTTTTCGTTTTTTCGTCATTAAAATTCAATTTATTATGTACCTACTTATTTTTAGCGACGAAGTTCGCTAAGACTATCAAGGCATGGATGAAAATTAATTTAATAAATCATCTTTTGTTTCAATAAATGCAGCACACAATTCGTAAAAAAAGTTTGGGAAAAGAAGCAAAAATCAATTTGAAGCAAAATTTTAGCTGAAGGTTTTTAAAAACAAAGTATTTATTACAATGGAACGAAACTAACAAAGAAAGAACAAGTATCAAAGGTAGATAGTTACAAAAGATGCTCGATGTGATGACCATTAGTCTCTATGCATAAATTTACCCTTTTGCTTAGAGAACGCCGAATTCTTGCAAAAATTCCAAAGTTATTTCTAAATTCGTTGCAAGCATCTTGTATCCTTAACCAGAGTTGTGCACGATTTTGTATCGGAACGGAATAAACAAATGCTTTTATGTATCCCCAAACACAATAATCGCAAGGATTCAAATCCGGCGACCTTGCTGGCCAAGCAACTGGACCGCCTCTTCCAATCCAATGGTCTTCGTAGATATTATCTAGAAAGTCTCGTACATTCCTGCTAAAGTGGGCCGGACAGCCGTCCTGTAGAAACCATAAGTTTTGCCGAATATTTAAACGCACCTCATCTAACAAATCAGGTAAAATATTTTGCAGGAAATGTAAGTAATCAACACCATTTAAACGAGCAGGTAATTCCACAGGTCCAAGTAGATAATCGTCAACTACTCCAATCCAGACCTTTATGCTAAACCTATGCTGATGCTTAAATTCTTGAACAACGTGGGGATTGTCACCAACGTACGAATAATAGTGTGCATTATGTATATTAAAAATTCCATTTTTTGAGATTGAAGCTTCGTCACCAAACAAAATGTACCTGAAAAAATCTTCATCTTGATTTATCTGATTTTGTAACCATCTAGCGAATTCTACACGAGCAGGAAAATCTCCTTCTAGCAGTGCTTGCACCTTTGTAAAATGAAAAGGATATAAATTTTCTTTGTGTAAGATATTTCCTACGGAAGATTTTGAAATTGTGGGGTACATGGCAGATAGTCTTCGAACGCTAATTTCTGGATTTCCTCAACTTCCATTAAAATAACATCTTCATGTTCTGCTGTTACATCATTATGTCTCCCTGTTTCATTTTTTTTTGGGACCACTGAACCTGTTTCTCTTAATCGTTGATGAAGAGCTGTAAATGTTGAGTGAGTGGGATGCTGACGATGTAGGAATGTACCTGAAAAAATCTTCATCTTGATTTATCTGATTTTGTAACCATCTAGCGAATTCTACACGAGCAGGAAAATCTCCTAGCAGTGCTTGCACCTTTGTAAAATGAAAAGGATATAAATTTTCTTTGTGTAAGATATTTCCTACGGAAGATTTTGAAATTGTGGGGTACATGGCAGATAGTCTTCGAACGCTAATTTCTGGATTTCCTCAACTTCCATTAAAATAACATCTTCATGTTCTGCTGTTACATCATTATGTCTCCCTGTTTCATTTTTTTTTGGGACCACTGAACCTGTTTCTCTTAATCGTTGATGAAGAGCTGTAAATGTTGAGTGAGTGGGATGCTGACGATTGGGAAATTTTTCAGCGTATCTACGTTGCGCTGCTCGAGCGTTACACCTCATTTCGCCATAAACTAAATGCATATCGGCGTATTCTTCATTAGTAAAAACCATTTTTTTTTTAATTGAAATCGTTGTGTTTGAATGCTACAAAGTAAAAAATTAAAAGATAAACTTCGCGAACTGACAACAATTTGACAATTAAAAACGTAGGTTTTATTTCTGTTGGCAGTTCAGAGCGAACTAGTGCAAAAAATAATAAATTGAATTTTAATGACGAAAAAACGAAAAATTTTCAATCGATTTTTCTAGAAAACGGTGTATCCTACCGACTTAAAGTAAGAGTACCTTTTAGTATTAGAATACCTGAAAATTTAATAATCTAGTGTCATAAATGCTTAAAAGTTAAAGACAAAAAAGTTATGCGTTAAAATAACCGTTAACCTACCCAAAACGGACGCCTATGACCGGTACTAGAAATTCGCAATTGATGGAATCGATTCATCTCTAGAGGATAAATAAGCATACCAGTTTTTGTTTTTCTAAATAGAAGCGTTCGGGAGATATTAAAAAAAATAATTACAAGGCGCCATCTTCAAAGAGCTCTAGCTCCCTTAGGAAGCATTTTCGGACTAGGGTGAATTGGGTTAAATTACTGTGACTTACATATATACCTTTATACGTAAAACGTATATGCATATATGCATGTGTTTGAGATACACACATACATTAAGTGCTATTGTCGACAATCGAACGCACAGACACCGGTGTTTCGACCTATGAGGTCTCATCAGTGTGCGTGGAGATTCTCGACAATAGCTTCAAGACTTAAATCGCTGCTTATGTCATTTTAGCGTGTTAAATGCAGTGAGAGTATCACAGCGACATCTAACACCCAAAAGATGACACAGCACAAAGCTTTTGGGTGTTAGATGTCGCTGTGATACTCTCACTGCATTTAACACGCTAAAATGACATAAGCAGCGATTTAAGTCTTGAAGCTATTGTCGAGAATCTCCACGCACACTTATGAGACCTCATAGGTCGAAACACCGGTGTCTGTGCGTTCGATTGTCGACAATAGCACTTAATGTATGTGTGTATCTCAAACACATGCATATATGCATATACGTTTTACGTATAAAGGTATATATGTAAGTCAGAGTAATTATTTACTGCTTGATGTTAGTTTTAACATCCATGTGTTCACACTTTTCATTTTCGTTTTGATGGGTTAAATTGTCTTAAAATTATCTGAGGAATCTCCGGTCTTCGTTTGTCAGGAGAGTTTCTGGACACCCTGTATAAGCAATTCGGAATAAGTACGTCGTGTGGTGTCCACATCTCATTTTTTAAAATTGAAGTTCGTAACGCTGTGGTAACACATATGAGAGAATAAAGTTAGGTTATGTTTATGAACACAAATAGTGTGAGTTAGCTATACAGGGTGTCCGGGAAAATGTGGGAAATCTCTTGGATGCAGATAGAATATGAACAAATAAGATGACAAGTTCCTATAAAAAAAAATCCTACAGGCCCCTCCTACGGACATATGCGTCCCTGAAGGACGCCGCTGGAAATCGGTTTTTATTGAATTGCTTTTAAAGTAATTAATATAAATATAAACGCGACTGTTGTACCCGCATCAATAACTCAGCCGTGTTCCTTATCACATCACAATGAAACGTGATTCTCTGTAGAAGTTCCTCCCTAGTGTCGGCCGGAGTGGAATACACCATTTTTTTGAGATGTCCCCACAGGTAAAAATCCAACGGCATTAAGTCAGGAGATCGAGAAGGCCAGGCAATTGGTCCTCCTCTACCTATCCAACGGTTTGGATAGACGTTATTCAGGTGCTCCCGCACACGAACGCTGAAATGAGGTGGTGCCCATCGACCATGAAGTACATATTTCGGCGGGTTTCAAGTGGTAAGTGCTATATTATATCTCGAAAGGCGTTCCGAAGGAACTCCAAATAAAGTTGTCCATTCAATCGTTCTGGCAAAACGAATGGTCCAATCAAAAAAAATTGTCAATGATTCCTGCCTAAATATTACGTGATTGGAACTCAGTGGCGGCTCTTTAATGAGAGCAAGTGAGCAATTGCACCCCCTGGAATTTTGAAACAAAACAAACCAAGCGGCGACTAACTGTGAAAGTATTTATTTATTACGTATTCATTGTTATTGAACAGGAACGTGGCGTGTACGGCACGCGAAACAACCTACATGCACCGATCGTAGTCATAGATATAATGACGACCATAATGACGACTAAGACTAACAGCGCGCGGATGTAAAGACCCCTTCCACCGAGAGAAACATACCCATGAGCAAAGCGCTACTGTTGCTGCGTTAAGCCATTAAACATTACATTGAAGGTGGGGAGAACTGTATTTTGTTGTAGTTCCATATCGTATAATACATAGCATGTGAGCAAGATTCCCGTCTGCTCAACGCTGTTGTAAGATGAATTTCGTGTCTGCGATGCAGAATAACACGTTTTCGCGCTTAACGTATGATGAAAAAATCGCAATAAAAATCTTAAACGGCCGATGCCTCAATTATGTTTAGAAAATAAACAATCTGTTAAAGGTAAAGACGTTATAAGAAAATTCAAAATGAATATTTATCAGAAAAATGACTGGATTTGTGGGTGTGAAATTAAAAATACTTTGTTTTGTTTTCCGTGTCTTTTGTATGGTGGTGAACCGTCTTGGTCAAAGAACGGAATAAAAGACTTAATTCATCTTAGTGCTAAAATTACGAAACATGAAAATTCCGAAGGACATTTGAAAAATATATTTAGTCTAAGAATGTTAGGAAAAAGTAACATTCAGAATGTTTTAGATCATCATATAGAAAAGCAGTTCAACAACACAATGAACAGGTAACAAAAAATAGGCATGTGTTAAATTTAATAATAAATTGCATTAGATTTTGTGGCGCGTTTGAACTGGCACTTCGGGGTCATGATGAACGGCAAACGTCGAATACCAAGGGCATTTTTCGGGAATTGATAAATTTTACGGCAGAATTAGATAAATCGCGCAGAGATCACATCGAAGCAACACCGGTTTTTAATTGAATTTATAAATGATTTCTCAAATTTTAATGAAAAAGTGATAGAACTGTTCTGCAAGTCAAAGACACGCAAAATGGACTTCGTTTATCGTCAGATGTAATCAAACTGTAGTGTTATATTTATTATTCCCTCAAAACAAATTGTACAATGAAGAGTACCTGTCTGGAACAGTATGTCGGTGAAACTTATAAAGATTGGGTAAGCGTTCTTGTATTATACTTTTACTTTCTTATACGTAGTATAAGTTGAGTGATGATGAAAATTTTCGACCTCGAGATTTTTGCAGATGTCCACGTTTTGAGGTCCCCTGATACCAAAAAAGTGGTTTTTAAAAAATGTGTGTGTGTGTGTGTGTGTCTGTGTGTCTCTGTGTGTGTGTGTGTTACCACGATAGCGATCAAACCGCTACAGATATCAATTTCAAATTTTGTATTTACGAATATAATCTTCCTCTTGAGCACTGATTAGATTTTGAGCAAAATCGGCAGACCGGAAGTAGTAGTTTACTTCAGTAAAAAAATCGAATTTTGCAAATATTTCGTCAATTACTAAGTTTAAACAAATTTATAAGGAATTCAAATGTACTCAAAATTAAATTTGAGAAAAATTGTATTAATAAAGTTTTTCGAAATTCCGACCAGAAGTAGGTCTTTTACTCTTATCGAAAATCAGTTTTTTGCGAATATCACGCAAGTCATGCTTTCTAGGCAGGTACATTATCAGTATAAAAGTATTTAAAACGTATTTTTAAATATCTTTTGTATAAAAGAAATTTCAAAATTCGGACCGGAAGTAACACTTTTACTCTTACCGAATAACGATTTTTTGCAAATATGTCGTAAATTATGCATTCTATATATATTTATGAAGAGTACAAAAGTATTTAGAGTTGGATTTGGAATATTTTTTGTATAAATGAAATTTCAAAATTCGGACCGGAAGTAACACTTTCATACGTATAAGAAAGTCGTGTGGTGGCCACACCTCATTTTTTAATTTTGAAATTATGCACTCCCTATGTGAACCACCCCGAGCCGCCACTGTTGGAACTGATGTTGATAATGCGAAACAATAGTGGCATGAGGATTTTCATCAGCCCATACATGCGTATTTTGTAAATTGATAATACCATTTTTGGTAAACCTTGCTTCATCCGTGAAAAGGAATAATGCTCATGAAGTTAACATTATTACGTTTGCTGATCTAATACACAGTTTGCAAACTGCATTCTACGAGGAAAATCTTAAGGAATCATTTCATGTATTTTTTGCAAATGATATAACAGCTGTTCATGAAGAACTTCATGTAATGTTGTTTTCGTTGTATTAAACTGTGCTGATAATTGTCGAGTGCTCGTTGATAGATTGCCATCTGCAGCATTTAAAATACGTTCCTCTAATCGCGGCATACCATACGTACGGTTCCTCTCACACCAGCATCAGTACTACTTCCAAACTTTCCTAAAATTATGAAGATAGTCAATAATATGTATTACCTTATTAACTGGAATCGCCCACCATTCTCCCTTAGACGTTGGTTAACACGTTGAAATGTTTTATGGTTTGGTAGAGTACGATTAGGAAATCTTTCGTGATATAATCTTCTGGCTTCTAAAGCATTGCAAGACACAAGACCATAACATCAGATACATATCTGCATACTCAATAAACGTGTATTCCATACTTCGAATAAATTCAATGTGTCAACGATGTGATGACAAGTTCTAAAGTCCCGGATATTTTATTTATTTCGTACCATAGTAACGTTTGCAACAGCAATAGGTTTTTTTGGTGCTGATAAAAACTAAAGCGCACATTTTTTGCAAACTCTTTCTCGTCAACGGTTCTTTTTAACGACAATAAGCAAGAGTACCTTCTTTAAAATCACTGATTCAAGCTGTCCAGTTTAATGTTTTTAAAGTCTTTATCATACAGGGTGTTAAAAATTTAGGCATTAAGTTGTAAAGATTAGCCTGCTCCTGGTAAACTACAAAAGCTAAATATGTTTCAAGAATACTATTTTAAGAGGTCCTTACTAGTGTCCATCACATTAAATTTTTATTAAATTATATTAATTACTTTAAAAGAAATTCAATAAAAACCGATTTTCAGCGGCGTCTTTCAGGGACGCATATCTCCGTAGGAGGGGCCTATAGGAAATTTTTTTATACGAACGTGTCATCTTGTTTGTTCATGTTCTATCTGCACCCAAGAGATTTCCCACATTTTCCCGGACACCCTGTATATGTAGATAACAATAAATAAATTCCCAAAAACATTCCTACCAGGTATATAAATAATAGTTACTTAACTAAAGCTGATAATTCAGTGGTGCAATGATAAATGGTTTATAAGTTAAAATCTGGTTAACTTTTGTGATTTGGATGACTTCTTATTTGAATTAAACTCGAAATTCACTACTATTAATTTCACAATAGAAAATTTTTAGATGTTTTGGTTACAAAAAATAACAATAACAGAAATAGATATCTTCCGAGAAGAAACCAACGTCAACAAGTTTATAACAGCGGATTCAAATCATAGTTTTCAACAAAAGATGTCTCCTTTTAATTTTCTTATCCATCGGTTGTTAAGTTTGCCGCTTACAAAAGATAGATATGAAAAAGAACTTAGTTTAATTAAAAAGATCGCGAAGTATAATGGTTTCGATTCAGAAATAGTAACTAAGCTTATTAGGAAACATAAATTTAAGAAACAAATTCAGGATGCTACATGTTTGCTACCTCAAAAAACTAAGTTTGTTTCTTTGCCGTATCATTCAGATACAGGAAATTTGAACAGCATTTTTAAAGAACAGGAACTTCAAATCGCGTTTAAATTTCGACACAGAGCCTACAGATAGTCTTAGATTAATTAAAACTGTAAATAATTTTAGAGAATTAGACAGTTACGAAAGTATTTATATACATAGAAATAGATGTAAGTTAATGAATTCTGGCAATGGACCGATACCCGAGTCCAGCTTGTACGGATTATTGTAATTTTAGGGGATTATTCTGTGACGCTTTAAGGTACCGTAAAGGTCCCGTTTGATTTAGGTGGTATATATAGGGATGTCGTTTGTTAAGAAATTCAGTGTTAAAAATTCGTAGGCTTTTACTGCCGGTGTTACTTACAGTAAAAATCTGATCTGCTATTAGTCTAATAGCACATCCGGAAACAGGTGGCAGTATGGATAACGACACGTCAAGGGAAACTACGACGACAGGGTTAAATCCCGAAGGAGATTCTAGTGCAATATAAATGTTTCTTTAATACAACATGAATGAATTACTAGATAGTTGGAATATAAAGTAATTAATCACAGAATTTGTAAATATTGAGCCTAGAAAATTTCAGTTCATGTATTTTTTTTGCATAAATGTATGTTAATTATACAAAAGCACCACGATAATCTGAATTAATTAAAACCTCAGCTGTTGACTCAAGCAAATTGTTTACGTTGCCGAGAGATATTTTATTAGCTATTCAGGTAATAAAAATGCACGGCTTCAAAAAAAAAAGTGCCGTACATTTACATCAGTAATATTATGATTAAAGCAAATTATGAAGTTATTCTCTTCAGAATGAGAAATTCTTCATTTCAAAAATTAATGTTTGCCTTAAAAAATTTTAATGTTTCCAGGATCATTAGATAGAGAATTTTAGAAAGAATGGAAAATGTATGTAGAAGGAACTTAAGTGGTTGTCCGAAAAACTAACAGGGGCCGTTCTTCTTAATTTAGGTATATTACTTGTTTTTTATTTAAAATTTTGGAAAGATAATTTTTTAATATCATAATATTGAAGCACAAAAAAAATTAAAGAGAATGATGAAAACCGGAAATTGCTACCTTTTTTTCTTGACGAGATATAGTTAGGTATACGAAAACAATCCAGAAAAATTAAATTTTTAAATATAAATTTATTTATTTACTTGCCAGTAATAATTTTATTTTAATTTTAAGAGAGTAGCCAGGCAGTGAATAG